>CM024697.1:40425254-40773622 GCA_014182845.1 Corymbia calophylla | reverse complement strand
GCATTTCAATTTCCTCTTTCATTCCAAGTCCATGCAAAAATTTGCACATGCTTTAGAATGGTTAAGATTCAGCTTTAGGTAATAGGGCCACAGTTGCAGATGGTTATTGAGGCAAATGAATGGAGATGGCCTCCAGCAAGGTCTGATGATCTGTTTGAAAGTCAGATGGCTTTGTGCGGGTTGATTTCTCCATATTCTGGCTCTGCAGGCAAAGTGGTATTTAATGGATCATCTAGGGGCTCTTTCTTTGTAAAGGAGGCTTGGAAACTAGTGAGGAAATGTGGGAACAAAGTGACTTAGCTTATGCCCCCAGTGTTTAAGCTTGATGTGCCAAAATATGGCTTAAAAACTTGGCTGGTGATTCATAAAGCACAGATTGGACAGGATGAAACTTGGTGTAATATTTATAGCACTTGTGTGCTATGCTGACAACATGAAGAATGTTTTCATCTTGTTTTTGTGGGTAGCATTTTGCTGTTGATACAGGACATGTAGATGCATGAGACTATAATGTAATGTTGTCATTTGGTGTGTGGTGTTATTAGATTGAAGTCAACTTGATGAATTAATTTCGAGATATAAGGCTTTCTAATAGGTTGTTCAAAAGGATCTCCCGTTCTTCTGATGAAGCAGGAAGAAAGTCTGCCTTGGTGTAATCAGACAGTGCCGAATGGAAGGACCATCACTCAATGGTTTGAAGTTACTCAAGGGGTGACAGAATAATCAATTACCAAAAGTTCACATCAATGGGAAGGTTCGGCACATCGATGTCGGCTGTATATGTGGCCATTATGCTGTAATGAACTTATGGGATGTAGTCCTCCCATGTTTTCTTTCCACAAGTTGTGCAATAAAATGAATATTGGCTTGTAAAAGAAAGTAATAGTGCAAAGTTCATGCCCAATAAATGCTGTTCAAACAGTCAGGTTAAATCAATTAGCTCTCAATGGATTTGTTGGTCAATAAGTTCATTTGATCACTTCATGACATGCAGAAAAACAACTCACACCTGAAGTGTTGATGGGAACATGTTTGAAAAAAAGTGGAAATTTTATAAACTCTGTTTCTCTTACCAGCTCCGAATAGACTTCTTCATTAAACGCATCTGTTTCTCTATTGAACCCATCTGTTTCCCTGTTGAACGCATCCATGTTCCCATTAAATGCATCTGTTGCACTATATCTTTGGGAGCATTCCCAGTGCAACTACACCATGAAAATTGACACCATGAGCAACTGCTGTTCCGTGGACTTATTCATAACAAATAGAGATATATCTATATGGAACATATTAGTGACTTGTACAAATGAATGTCAGACCTAACTTCCTTGTAAAATGATAGATATCAGACTCATCAAATGCATCCCCTTAATCTAACGCGCCACAGAAAAGTCGATGTAAAGCTGGTCTATCCGGTACTTACTGAAGCACGTAAAATCAATCAGGAGCTATCTGCAAATGCACTGTCCTTTTAGTGATTAACAGAAAAATGTATCTGCAGGGATTACTCTTCACCAAACAGAATCATGGATTGATGGCATAGGATACTCGATGACTTTTTAGTTGGCAAAACTATACACATGGAAATTCTACTAGAGGAAACAATTGTTGCAGAAGGGATACTATCAACAAACCAAATGAAATATATTCACCTTTGACAAAATTCAGCTGAGAGAGATTTTGCACGTTCCAGCTCTTCTCCGCACTGTCCAGAAAAGAGCAATAGCGGATAATTACATTGCAAGAAAAATCTGCCATGTATTCATCTCGTTCAAGTATCACAGGTATCTTTATTGTCCTCCTTTCTACATGCAAATTGAAATTGTCATAGACTACATTTTCCAAGATTCAAGGAGACGATTATGTGCAAAGCACTTAACTGAAAACCTGTGTCTTTTCGTGATCCATCTGTACAGAACAATATGAAAAAACTAGATCATGTTCTTAGTGGAATTACTTCACAGGAAAAGCCGGGAACAGTCAGCAGGTCATTCTTACCACTCAAACAATACTTCTCTCTACATCTCACAGCAGTTCCTAAGGTGGATTTCTATCAGGAAACTGACTGGAAGGTCAGAAATGCATTTAACGGCTTCTAATCAGAGAGATCAGCAATTGAAATGCAATGAAGACTGTATTTTCTATGTCCAAGTCGGCTACTTTACTCATCTTACCACTCTTTGGACATCCTCCTCCTCCGTTGAGCAGCTCCCTGGCACGAGATTCCTCTTGGACCCGTTCCATGCTTGACTGGGTGACGATCAGCACAAAAACACAAGCAAGATACGATAATTTAGCAAATAGGACAGCAGAGTAACCCGATGACAATAAGAGCTCGCTCGCTAGGTAAAAACCTTAACAGAGTATAATCGAAATAAGGAGGATGTACTGAGATTGACCAACACAAAATCGCATAACAGATTCAAGACGACAGCATTCAGGGTCTTTACTAGTTCGCATTGACGCCACAGCACAAACCCACAAACAAAAAAGGGAACCAAAGCGATTCGGAACAATCACGAGGCAAAAGCTCATCGATATCGTACTTCAACGCACGCTTCGCCATACTACTCATTTCAAGAACCTTCAACTCGAGAACCCTTCACCGAATTTCCCTCAAGTAAAGCTAAAAACCAACACAAGATCATCGAACTTACTCGGCTGGAGCGAGGCGCGGCCTCTTGGGTTGACTTGGTTGACCTGAAGAAGAGGAGGCCGAAGCTCTCTCCGCCATGGACGCGACCTTTCTGCTCTTCTGCATAGCTTATCAAGAAACAGGGCAAGCGTCTGGAATCTTGGGAGCGCTTTCGGTTGCCGAAAGAAAGTAGCTGGGAAAGGAATGAGAAAGAAGACAGTTTAGCAATGAACTCGAAACTCAAAGTGAATCATTGGATTTTGTACTGTCATGGAGGAGTAGCGAGTCGACGCATACATTTCCAAGAAAAGTGACCTCGTGCTGCATTTCCGGGAAAATATTGCCGGTTTTAGACATTTCCTTTCCTGGGATTTTACTAATTTCCATGTACATTTTTTTTGTGTTCTTTTCTTTCTTTTTCTTTCTTTTTGCTTTTTTCTCCGGTCTTGCCTATAAAATAATTGAACTATTTTGGATCTTTCCCGCCCGATCTCTAATCAATGGGCAACATGCTCAAAGATTAGTCATTTATGTCTGACTTCAAATGAGCGAAAGAAAATTCAATTAACCGCTTTTGATCATAAGTGATTAAAACTTGTAAATTGGAAAATTTGGTGAATGTGTATTATGAATACCTATTTAGAACATATATGTATAATACAATAAAGCGATGATGTCCAAACGATTAATTGCCACTTGATTCGATATGTAAATATTTATTATTTAATTCAATTGATGTAAAGTTACGGTTACATCATTTTACAATTCTATTTAGAATAATGCTAGATTTTTTTCTGACACGCTTTGAGCAAAATGACAATACACACATCCATTCATATACCAAATACCTTGTGATCCACATATTATTTGACAATATGAATGCACGTATTTTGTTTCAAACATCAAGTATAAAGAAAAATCAAAGGTCTGATGAAACTAAAAATTCCCTAAAAATTAGAAATTTAATTGTGGGCAAAGGAATTGCACGGATGACATTTTTGGACGACGTCCTAAATTATTTTCTTATGTTACAAAGAGGAATATTTTCAATGGAAATAAAAATTGTAAGAGGTGGAGAATGCGTGTGGAATACTATTTTAAGGTTTTTTGCTTAGTGGAGTGGGGTCCACTCAACTTCGCTTACGTCAGCGCCAAAAGATGCTTTCGTTTTCTGACGTACGCGGTTGGCCAATCTTGGAGTTCAAGCTTATCCTCCGACGCGTTCCCGTCATACGGCGTGACGTGTCGTAGGTGGCGCGAAAATGTCTCGACGAAGTCCCCCAATTTGTTGAAAATTGAATTTGTGCCCCGTGATGGAAGCTGTGCTAAATGAGAATCTAAAGTTTGGGCTACAATGGATCTTTTTCCTTTAATATTTCGTAATTTGTCTTTAGTTGACATTTTCAAGATTCAATATTTGTCCATTTCGTGAAGAAGGACTTGCTCGCACGCATAAATTACACCTCCCCATATTGATTTCTAGAATTCGGGAAAATTTATTTGATAAAACCTTTCGCTGAAATCCTTAGCATTGCGAATCGATTAAAAACGAGAGTTTTTTTGAAATCCCAATTAATTGCCTTTACTTGAGTAATTTAATGTCATGTTTGATAGTTATGATAAGATTCATGATAACATTTATCAGATTCTATGTTTGGTGTCTACTTAAGATAGGATAAAATCGGATATAAAGAGGATATATCTTAAATAAAATTATTATATAAGAGATGTGGGATAAAAGTAAAATAAGATTTCTAATATCCATAATATGAAAGTTATTTTTCGCGAATAACAAATTTCTTAAATTAACAAAATCAAAATTATATTTCAATATAAAATATTCAAAATAACAAAAAATAACAAATTAAATTTTTTAATTTAATCTTATTTTTGTTTATATATTTGAATTTCATTTTACTTTACAATATAAATTCAATATATATTTATATTTATAACATTTTTAGTACTTTAGGAGTATTAGTATAGTTTACTATTTAAATTTTTTTTTATTACGAATGATGAAGGGGAAAAAAGAAATAAAAAAACAAAATAATTAAAAAAGATGGGAAAAATAAAAGAAAATAAAAATAGAGTAAGTACGAGTATCGCAAGAACTTTTTGCCATCTATGTATATGAATTTTTAGGTTTATTTACATTAATATGCCGTTTATACCAAACAATGTACATAATATGATGTGAAAAAATCCAGCTTTATTACTATAATTCATCAAATAGTAGATAGGGATATAATAAAATCTCTGGATTCCATATCATTATCCTATCCAGCTCTATCCCGATTAGAAAT
Organism: Corymbia calophylla; assembly: GCA_014182845.1. Taxonomy (NCBI): domain Eukaryota; kingdom Viridiplantae; phylum Streptophyta; class Magnoliopsida; order Myrtales; family Myrtaceae; genus Corymbia; species Corymbia calophylla. Next base: position 40,768,681 of record CM024697.1, on the reverse strand, counting down.
TCCGTCAACCAAATATAACCTAAGAAAGAGCCTCAGCCTGTATATCTTTTTATGCAACTGGACTAAGTTTCTTCCTGCACAAAACTCAAAGTTTGTAGCAGAAGGCATGAGCCAAAAGGTGGTGGACCAAGCACAAAGAAATTGTACCGACTGTGCAGCACACAGCAGTAGCACGACAATCACATATTCAATCCCATTATTAATATATCCTCTCGGGTTGACTTTCAAGCGGAAGAAGCATCCCATCCATCCATCCATCCATCCATCCATCTCTCTCTTTCGTGTCGTCGTCGTGACGGTCGAACTTCGTCTCCCACCGACTCGAGTCTCCTCCTAAGTTTGGACTGGCAGGCGTCGCCGTCGTCGTCGTGTGTACGCACACGTGCGGGTCATAGAGAGAGAGAGAGAGAGAGAGAGAGAGAGGCTGACGACGGTAATTTTCCGGGAAATCAGGTTCCTGCCAGGAGCTTCCTGGTAATTTTCCTGGAAAATGCTGCATACTTTTTGGAATTTTCGGCTTTTTCGTATGATTTCACACCTCGTCAGACGTGCACAACGAGCCAAAAAGCCAGCCTGTTCGGTTGCCACAGTAACTACTAGTCTACTACTGCCGGCAATGGATTGTAGGCCTTTTGGATCAGACCGGATCGATTTAGTGTTTCCTAGGGGAGCATGGACCGGCGGATGATTTTTTTTTTTTCATTTAATAACCGATTTAAGTTCTAAATAATTAGGAGGTAACATGTAACATCCTGAAATTTCTACCCATTTTGGGATTAATAAAAAGAGTTAAATTCTCGATGACCGTTTGTTAGGCTGCGATCGCCAATTGATCACTCATTGGTAATCGACCTATTCGGAAGGGTAATTAGGGTCAATACGCGCAAGACTAGGAATTTGATCCGGATTTACCTCTCGACCATAAAGATCGAAGATGGACAATACCATGCCCTTACAAAGCAATTAGTGAACGGAAATAAATTGATTATAGAGGAGTACGGGGCCGGATTGAGGGTGATTCCACACGACCTCGATACTCACGATAATCGACGATAAACCGATTTCATTTTTTTGACTTTGTACGGGGCATGAGAAATTTATTCCTCGAGATTACATGACAACCGAGGGTTACCTGGGGATTTAAGGAACCAAACGTGGATTGAATTTATTCGACCACGAGTCAATTTCGCGTAAAAATCCTAAAAGCCGTTGGTAGTTTAGGTCGTGCTAGAGTCGTAATCGACGGATTTTAATCTCGATTTTCAATTCGATTTCGGGTATCGAAATTGTAAGGACCTCACGAATAATTATTTGGACGCCGCCTCGTTGATCCTCAAATTTTTACGGTAAAATCGGAAAAGTCGGAAAAAGGGATATTGGACCGAGAAAAGTGAGCCGCGAGAAACGGGCCTAACCGTAGGCCCATTGGATTTTTAGCCACAAGGGCTGGCCCACCTAGGGCCATGGGGTGGGTGAAGTTCCCACTTTGCCCTTATCTTCTAGAGGATTGAAGCATTTTTACCTTAGGACCATTTTCACCTTGGTAGATATTTGTTGGTCAAAGTTATCCTAGCTTGTTCTTCAAAGTTTGACTTTCTCTCTCCTCACTTTCTGCTCTCTCTCTCCCAGCCACGCACTCTCTCTTTCTCTCCTAGCCGCACAACCCATTTCCTCCTTCTCTTTCTCTTTTCTTCTTTCCCCTCTTGGTTCCCCTGTTTTCTGCGCCTATCTCCCTGTTTCCTCTGTTTCTCTTCTGTTTGCTGCTGCCTTGGTGTCTTGCTGTTGCTGGGGCGGTTCCAGCTTGCTCCTACAGCTAGGACAACGTGTGCTTACTGACGCGTAGAGGTTCGGTTCTGCCGTTTCCTAATTTTTCTCTGCTGTTTCGCTTGTCTAGCCGCTGTTTTCTCGTCAAGTTTTGTGTTGTTTTGGTCTCGTTAGTTGCTGTATTTACTGAGTATCGTTGCTTTGTCGCTCGGCTTTGCGGTTGTCCAGGACTCGGCTAGCTGCTGTCCAGCCGTTGTCGGCTTTGTTTTCCCGCTGCTCGGCGTCCAAACAAACCACGCCGGGGCTGTTTTGTCAAGATAGTGTGTCTCCCGTTGTCCGAGGTCGATTTCGAGCGAGCCGTTTGTTGTTCTAGCCGCGCGATCGTCCGTACCCTTGGAACGCGTAAACCGTGAGTTGATTTTTCCTAACCCTTGATTAGGTGCTAAACTCCCTTAGAAATTATTAGTTTAATGCTAATCTTGGTTTATGTGGCTAATGATGATTAATTAGCATTTTATGAATTGTGTAATATTTTCGGAATTAAATAATTAATTATTAATTTCGGAATTAGTTAATTATTATTTTCGGAATTAATTAATTATTAAATTCGTAATTATTTATTATTATTTTGGAGTAATAATTAATTAATTATATTTGGAAAATGATTAATTAATTAGTGGTGGATGATTAATTAATTCTTGGATGTTGAATATTGATTGTTGGATAATTATTAATGTAATATTTTTGGAGTAAAGTATTATTTTTGGAAAGTATATTATTAATTAATTGTGTTAGTATCGATTAATTTCGGTGGATGATTGTTCGTACTTTCCTCACGTGGATTATATACCGAATACATATATATATGCTGCCCTTGATGCTATTGTCTAATATGTACTCGGTGGAGTAAATTCATGGACTGCGATTGTGAATTAGGATTGATGTATTCAAGATATTCGTGTGACTACGTATGAAAGGCATTTGTATTCGTGTGACCACGTGTGAAATGTTATCGCATTACATGTAAAGTTTGCGATGAATTAATATGTACAAGCACGAATCATGTCTCGTTGGCTGTTCGGAAAGATAATAAAATGAGCATGATTAATTGATGTGCTTGCGTGGTCACGTAAGAGCCCGTCACCCAGTGGGGGATCTGTGGTGGACGAAGTCCGTATTATCGGAATGCCCGGGGCGGGGTCCGGATGCGGGTCGCGGTAGAGGCCGGACCTATGCTCCTTGTGAATGCCGTCTAGGCGCTAGACGTAGCCGTGCCCAATGGAGTGGGACGATGCCCGGTTATGCCGGTTGACTACCAACCCGCGTGTTGGAAGGAAATTCCCCCAAGGTGTTAATAAATGGAACACGAGCGAATGCATGGTGCATGAGACAATTTGCAAGATGTTTTGATTATTTGATAATATTGCTGCATTGAGATGAGCATTTAATAAATTGTATCATTCAGGTTGCGTGTGTGCCGAAAGCGAGGTAAGGATGCCTATGATTGCAATTGTTAATTGTTAATAATTGATTATGAACTTTGGTCTAATCGTTCGTTTAATAATAGTCGGTGGGTGTTCTTCTCGTTATTGATTTGTTGGCGATAGAAAGATTGCACGTTTAGGGCGTACTTGAGGCGAGTAGGTCTCCTACCCGAGGTTTAGGTTATTAACTTACCGAGATTTATCTCACCGGTTATTGTATAACCATTTCCGGACCTTAGCATGTCACACCTCCCAGTGAGGTTCGGTGTCCCGATGGACATGGACACCGAGGTTACGCCGCGTCTTGCTCCCGGTCAGCCTTTTATTTATGAGCTCCACGTCACCACTGTTTGGGTAGACGAGGGCTTGATTAGGTGGACTCCACACCTTTTCAAGGCCTGGTATATGCGACAGGGCGATGAGCTCTTCGGTCCCATTAGGGGATTTGATGGGCCCCCTTCTGATGGTCCCACCCATGAGGTCTGGGACCCCATGGCCATCGACGTTCCTGACGGTGCTGTAGAAGACCCACCCATCATGGAGGAGGACCCGGAGGAGGACCCAGAGGAGGATCCGGAGGAAGACCCGGATTAGTTTTTCGTGTAGGCGTCTGAAGCCTACTTTTTGAACTAACCCATGTAGATAGCGGTAGGTGCAAGTTACCCAGCCTAGTCCCTTTTTGTGTAGGCCTGCAGGAAAAAGAGCCCAAGGTGGGTGTGTACATTTTGCTTTCCTGGGTAACTTCGGTAAATAAATAAAAGTAGCGTTTGTTTTTGATATGTGTCTTTCTGCTATCTTTGTTGTTGTTGTTGATTGGGTGGAGTACGAATCGTTTCGCATGCGCATAATTCGAAAGTTAAAAATGAACGGTCGGCGACGAATCCCTTTAGTCGCAAATCAATTGACCGCAAGTGAACAGGGGTTGTCGCGGACTCGAGAATCGGGTCGTGACATAACACCACAAATTTTAAATTGATATATTTATGATAAATTTACTCCAAAATAGTTAATACACCCGTGATAAATTTATCTTTTGTTAATTTCCATTTAATTACACAGTCAAATTGCTTAGTTAAATGACATGCAGTAACTGATAAGCATCTCATTTTGGGGTTTTACCTTCTGTTTATCACATATGTATCGGTTTGTGATTTTTCGTGGTATTAATCTAATTTAATGAAAACTAACATATTATGTATTAGTTTGGGATTTTTTATGGTAAATTGTCACATATGTATTCTTTTAGGACTTTTTTTGGTCAAAAATTAGTTTAAAGTAAATTTGTCACAAGTACATTAATTTGGGATTTACTATGGTATTAACCCTAATTGAAAATCCAATACTTTTAATGAGATTGAACTTATTTACTAACTTTAAATAAAAAAAAATCTAAGTGAATGCATTAAGTAAAAAATCCAGTAAGTAATGAGGAGTTACTTGATTCGTCCGAATAGAAAATAATTTTATGGTAATCAAATCTTGCCAATTATATATTGATAAAGCCTACCGATGATGGTCATTTTTCAACGTTTGTTAAGGATTCATGATATTCAACTATCGACTTTCAATTATCACCGAAACTTTTGCTCCTGCTATTAAGAGTGTCAAGAGCCAAACCGAAATCGAAAACCGAACCGAATCGAACCGAAATTTTGTGTATTTTTGGTTCGGTTCGATTTTAGTTCGGTTAACCGAAAAATAACCATTAACTTTTCGGTTTGGTTCGGTTAACCGAACCAAATTGAAATTCTTAATTAAAAGTGAACAATCTCTCTTCTTTATCATCTCTTCCTCACTTAGATCCTAATTAGCAAAGCAAAAATAGGAAAACCGAAAAACCGTCCCGAACCGAACCGCATTTTTGGTTTGGTTCGGGACAGTTTCGATTTGGTTTGGTATCATTCCTTATTGGTTCGGTTCGGTTCGATTTTTCAAATATACCGAACCGAACCGAACCGTTTATATCCTTACCTGCTATTAGCACTTGACGTATTCCACATTTTAAAATAAAATACAGTAAGTAAATCTTTAATACTTAAGCTCGGTTCACTTTGCAACCTCATTTATTTTTGGCATTTGGATCGTTTAGGAAAATGAGATAACGAGAAATTTTTGCTTGTCGACAAAAAAGATTTTCCAACCAAATCTTTATTTTTAGAAGGGTTAATTTCTAAATTAATATACTTATGACAAAATTTCATTACAAATAAGTTCCAAACTTTGGTCGTAAAATATGATGCCAACCCTAATAAAAAGTTTCTCGAAATCCGACTCTGGCAATTCTGTGGTCTATGCCCATCGTAATGCGGCGCGGCCAAAATTTTGATTCGTCCGGAACTCCTTATGGTTCCACAAAAAAATAAAAATAAAAAACAGAGAGAAGACAAAAAAATAAAAAATAAAAGAACGAAGTAGGTAGTTGTCGACATTGCAGAAGGCCACATGTCCCTGCAATGTCCTCCAAATTGAGCACCACTTTACTATTACAGCATCAGATTAGATACCGGAAATGCTGACTATGACTAATAAACTTTCATTTGGCCACAAAAAGAAGCATGACTACTTTCTTAAATCTGTTCTTGACCAAAGTTTTCTTGTATTGCCATGAAAGGATCATTTCAAAGACTGCATGCAAAGCACGATCGGTCCCTGTACAATGGAAGATGAACAAAATATGTAATCTTGGGAAAGGAAAATGACGATGCTTATTGTTGCAATTTTTGAAAAGAAAAGAAGATGAAAAACCTATGAAAGTTGGACATGGCGTGAAAATAGAAAGAAAAGGCCAAAAGAGGAAGTGGATTGGTGTCAACGTAGGAAGAAAATATTCAATGGTGCCATATCGTTTATTTTAAAAAACTTTAACAAGTAAAGAAAAGAAAATTATGGAAGATGTTTGAAGTTGGACATGGCCTCAAATAGAGAGAAAAGACCAACAATAGAAGAAAGTGGACAGGTGTCAACTTAGGAGGTCACGTGTCACTACAATGCTCTCTTACTGAGCGTCACTTTACTGCTATAGTATTAGATTAGATACCGTAAGCACTGACTAGGATTAATTAACCATTATTTGGCCAGAAAAAATCATGACTAATCTCAGAGGTCAGATCGATTTCATGTAAATTTTCATATTTCTGTTTTGACTGAAGTAATCACGAGAGTATATGTTGCATACAGTGGAAAGAGAATACCCCAGCTGGAGTGCAACTAAGGAATAGGAGGACCAGTTTTCTTGTGTTGCCATGAAATGATCGTTTTAAAGACTGCATGCAATGTAAGACTGTTCCCTGTACCATGAAAGGCAAATACTACTGTCGGGTTTATTTGATAGTATGTGGAAAATGATGATGCTCGAAAGCAAATTGTAAACAGTTCAGGATATAAAACAAACTGTGGAATGACGCCAAAAATAAAAGTTTAGATACTCAATCCTATATTAGGAGTGCATTCCAGTGCAAACCCCATATTAAGTCAAATCAAACCCTCTGAGCCGTTTTACAAAAGCTCTTTTTGAGAAATTACAGTTAAGAATTCATAGGACAGACAGAACAAGAACGAAGAAATTCGAGTCTGTAACACAAAACACCGTTGGCCGAATACTGAAGGAGGTCTGAAAGAAAGAAAATTCTGATTTTCTGTGGAGTCCATTCGGCTCGAAGAATCGATCATTTGGCTACTCACAGCACGTTTTGAAATAATAGAGGGGGAGACTCCAATTAAACAGTGCTGATTCTAGTATCATCTCGAGATATTTCGAAAGTCAAAAGAGGAGGGGCATGCGCCCCGAGAAGAGAACTTCCACAACATCTCTAGTACCGCGAGCTGACAGATAATGATCTTCAAACAACTAATATGCGAATAAGAAATAACTCCCCTGCTCTTAAAAGTTTACACATCATCTAGTGGGGTCTGAAAGTCTATTGAGGCATCATCTGTTATGGTCTGCATGAAACTATCCCACCAGGCTTTATTACTATCATCGGGAATGGTTGGTCGGGTTCCTTCCATAACGTGATTGCCTTCAAGAGGAGGAAATGTACTACTACATTGGAAGCTTGGCATTGAGGCATGGGGCTGTTCTGAGAAGGGAACGTTCTCATCTTCTGTATATACCATTTGGCTCGAAGAACCGATCATTAGGCTTGGCATGGCACATTGTGAATTGATGTCATGGGGCATTATTGGCAATTGGACAGTAGTATTTCTATTATCTCTTGTAGAAAGTAGAACATCAAAATCCTCTGCAGATACGGGCTGATGTCCAGCAAGATGCCAAGTGTGATCAGCTGAATGCTCCAAGGCATTTCCAAAATTGGTATTTTGTGACTGTTCTGGCAATGCCAAAGTTACACCATTATGTCCTGGAGAAAGAACAAGAACAGCAATATGGTTAGTGAACATAGACCAACGTCAGCACAGATGTACGATTTTACAAAAAATAATCCAGAATGAATGGTTGTGAGCTTTTACTATTCTAATACAATGGGAAGTGCCATTAATTTTTTTTCTTCACGGTGCAAATCTCTTAATTATTCTTCCACTGGTCTTTATAAATTTTAAGTGCTTCAATCTCAATTTGTGACATCTGACATATAAGTTCAACCGACCAACCTTCTCTCCTAAAATGATCTTCCATTCACCATTTAATAAAAACGAACATATAAGCACGTGCAACGTGCTTATTACATATAGTCATCTCTACCTAGTGATAACATCTCGACAATATCCACTTAGCATCACCTAAGTGAAGGTGTTCGTAAGTGTCTGCCCTCCCCCAATCCCCCACTCAAAAAGGCACATGTTACCAACTAAATTTTTAGTTGCATTTCAATTGCTTGGACTGAACACATACATCCATACATACATATATGGCCAAATAGATAGAGCGTATTAAACGAGGCTCATTTTGCAACAATCACAACTTACATAATATATTTTTCCGTGTATAATTAGCATTAGGATATGGATTGTTCTTGGCATTGCATGTCCTTATCAGTCATCTCGATACTTGAAGTCTTAAATCGTTCATGTCTAATTTGAAGTTGCATCTCTCAAACTCAACCCCGTTAAAATGTAAGTACTCAGTTATTGCTCTCTTGCCTTTGCATTGAATTTATTAGGAAAAAGAGCAGTTCAAGTGTCAAAACTTGTCACGAGGGGACACTTAAGTGCCAAAAGTTACAAAAGGTATACTTAAGCGTCACTTTTTAAAAAAATTGGATCACTTAAGTGCTAATTCCGGCGAAAGCTGCCGAAAATCCGACGTGACTTATTTTAATAATTTCTAACATCTACGTGGCTCGCCAGAATTCCACGTCAGCTCACCTTTCCCAAAAACGATGTCATTTTGGCCAAAGTTTGATTTTTAATATAAATATTAATTAAATAATATTAAAAACGAAAAAAAAAAAACAGCAGCACATAGGCGAGGGAGGCCGCCGCCCCATCGCCGGTGGGGCAACGGCGATGGACGGCGAGGGTCGCCGGCAAGCCCTCGCCTCCGGTCGGCGAGGGTCACCGCCCTTGCCCGGCACCGGTGACCCTCGCGGCCAGCGCCGCCGCCCCCCATCGCCCGTTTTTTTTTTTTTTTTTAATTTCGTTATTAATATTATTTAATTAATAATTATATAAAAAATCCAATTAAGGTCAAAACGGCGTCGTTTTGGGCTGATCTAGCTACGTCAGTGCTCAAAACGACGTCGTTTTGGGCTTATTTGGCCATGTCAGCACCCGAAACAATGCTATTTCGACCTCAATTCGTCGGAAAAGTGCCATGTCAGCATTTTTGCTAGATTTTCTTGCCATTGGCATTTAACTGATCCTTTTTCTCCGATCTTGACACTTAAGTGTACATTTCCGAACTTTTGGCACTTAAGTGTCCCCTCGTGCCAAGTTTTGGCACTCTATGGTTCCGCACGTTGAATTTATTAGGTTGTTGATTTTGGTAGTGACCTGCAATAACCTACTCTTCTTGTTTGTTTGTTTTTTTTTTTTTTTTTTTTTTTTTGGTGACCCAGGAACCCCGCACGGCCGGCAGCGGGTGGTAAACCCCGGGCCAATGGGAGCTAGCCACCACACTCCCACCAGCAGGTTAAGTCACCAAGTGCCTCCCCCAAGTTTCGAACTCCTCCCCTTGAAGCGCAAGGGTCACAGGAGCCTAACCAGCGGAGCCACCGCAGCGGGTGGTCTTCTTGTTTGTTCATCATCAGTAAATACTATTTCTCAACACTTTCAGATGCAAGCTCAATTGATAGGGTAGTTGGACAAGTAAACGTCTTCATAAAATGCGGAACCCAAATCATAAGCATCTATAACACATTGCTTTTATTTATTAAAGCTCAACAATGAAGTGGAAAGACAGGCCACATCTTTCTATGTGCTTATAGGGAGAGATGGTTTTGTGTTTTGAGCACGTACCTTCAGCAGTGGAGCCCGCCTTTGCCGGAGGAGCTTCCGGACCAACTGGAGCAGTGCAGGCTCGTGGAGCCAAAATATGTTGAACAGGGCTGAGATTTTGAATTTGGCCTTCAGAGACTTGGGATGGAAAAGAGCTCGAGCCTTTCTCCTGCATTGAACCAGTCTCATCATTGAGCTCCTTGCCATCGTTCCAGTTAACAAAGGTCTTTTTCATGATTGTATGTCCATGTTCCTAGAAGAAAAACACTTGGTATATTGCCCAAGCTGGACTAATGGAAATATTTATCTCAACTATTGAAGATACACGCTCTGACTTCAAGCTACAATTTCTTTTTTTGGCAAGTAATGTTGCTTTCCAATGGATGAACTTGTATTCAGAGTAAAGTACTTAAGTGCAGGACAGAGAAAGAAAAATGAAAAACACATCGGAAGAACCTGAATTCACTTTACGCCTATCAACGCCCATTTCTCCACCACATAAAGGTCAGGTGCTCGAAAGATGTAATGGAGAGTACAATCAAGGCAAGGGTCCTCAGGATAAAGATGCAAAGTTGATTTTGAAGGGACAAGTGAAGAATTGAAACGCATCAACTTGTATAGTTTTAAACTTGGAAAGTAATAGTTGCAACGTGAATGTGTCAATCGTTCAAACCACAACATTATGAATGCCTCAGATTTTCATATATGACACCGGATCAACTGCTGAAAGTGCTCTCTTACTAGTGCCTTTCTGTACAATTTTAACTACACAGTACAGAAGGCCACTCAGATATACAAGGTCACCATCTTCAACTTTGGAGCCTTTTCATTGGAGAGGAAATGCCCCTTTTTATATTATTGAAAGTCGGTTGAAAATCTTACACTTTTGTTATAATGAAAGTAATGTGTACATGTAAATGCTTTAATCGATCATTGTAGATTATTTTTCTTGTAAATGAGCTATCGTGGTGCTAAGCCTTTTTCTACCTGTTGCCCTCCCTTGGTGCCCTTTAGTAGTATTTCCTTTTACCAATTAAGAAGAGGGTCAGCAAATATGATCAGATATACTCTCGTTTCTGTTTGTTATTGTTTTTTTCCCTTGGCATTAACAAAGCTAATTGAAACAGCTTAGCAAAACAGACACCTTGTTAGGAACTCAAAATTGCAATCATCAGCAGAGAACAATCGTTAAAGCAACATAATCAAATGCACCTAATTGTTAGCAACCGCTTCTTGATCAATTGTATGCTACATTGGACTACCTCAATTCATTTGTACACCACAAGAAAAGGTGTGATATGAGCTGACAATATAGAGTAAATTTAACTGATACTGAGGTCACGAGTTATCCCTTGCAGATTGCATAGCAAAATCAGAAAAAAAAAATAGAACTTCCCAGTTACCTTCTGCTTGAGAGAAAATGTATCGGCAGCACAATACACCCCGTCTGCAGACAGGCTAACCAGTTGACCTACATTATCAGATATAACGCCATGACCACCTTCATTATCATGAAACACGTAACTTTTTTTCTCATTCAGAGGGCAAGTTTTTGCATGATATAGGAGCTCTTCCCACTTAGTCGCTGTCATGCCCTCTCCGAGAAGCTGCAATGAACAATCACAACATCATTCTTCTTGGTTTCAGGGAGTTCAACCCAAATTGGAGAACTCTGTGCTAAATCTCACCTTTTTCAGTTTCTCAGAGCCCATGTTGAGTTGTTGTAGAAACTCTTCCACGTTGTATATTTGTGCTTCACTCAGCTTCCTGTGAAATGGTCCATTCCTAGCAATATTTTTCAATCTCCAGACCTCATCGCCAGGTGCAGGTGGAAAATGTTTCTTTTGTGCTATAAAGTGAAAAGAACATATTAGGGGAAGAAATTGCCGTAATGCTAAGATCAACAGGCCAAACAGAACTTTTTGTGCAATTATAACTCTCTTTACTACTGCCCGAAGTACTAAGGTAGATAAGCTTAAGAAGGCCTTACTCATTTCTTCAGGAAACAATCTAGAAACAAATTGATTAAATTCTATATACAGATTTGCCACAGGCCAGTCAAATTGTTAGTTGGGTTCTGCTTTCAGATAAAGTAAGGCTTCACTATGAAACAAAGCTTTATTTAGTGATTACCTTGAGGGTAGTAAATCTAAACATATTCATTTCTTTGAGCTAAAATATAAAGACTACCATGGACTTACACTTTACTCTATTCTCCTTCACAACAAACGCCTCTGTTATTGCTTCACAAATATTCTCACAATATCCAGGCGGCACCTGTAATCCTATCCTGAATTTCCCACTGCTAGTCCAGCTTGAATTGTCAGTGAACTCTAACTCACCCAGCACCCCAGTGCCTCCATTAAGAATCACTACGAGATTTCCAATAAGCAGAGGCCTCTTCCCTTTGCGTTCTCGCACCACAGATTTCTCAAATTCCTCCTGGGTCCACTTATTATCATCTGTCCTGAAATCACCTGGAAGCACCACAATTTTTAACTTAACAGAGGACTCTGGACCTGATTTAACAGTATTGCCTGTGTCTGCATTGACTAACTCGACAACAATGGAGATGCCATCTTCTCCTTTTAGTTTATCCCCAGTAAAGAATAAAGCAGGGAGCTTGGTTTTGAATTGAAGCTGCAAGTTTCTCACTTCATCCTTCATTTGACATTTGCTAGAAGATCTGTATTACTTCATCAATTAGCATTAAAAGGCATTGAAATACCCAAACTCAAGCAAGAAAAATGTGCTGCTTGGAAATAAGGGAGTGATCAAAAACTTGGAATGTGATAAGGTGGAAAATTTTCATAGATGGAAATTTTTCTCTGAATTTTACCACGTTTTAATTGACCTTGGTTCAAACAAGGATGAACGGAAATGGTTTCACAATCCAGTTTGTTAAATCATTCCATTTTAACAAGAGTGTCATTCAGAGTGCTTAAGCCAAAACTAAAACATCTATATGGTCTGTGCAAAATACTGTTACTGCCCAAATGACCTTTTTAAACTCATTCAAATGACATGACATTGGATTTTCACTCAGCCATGAGATAACAGTGTTTGTACTAGTCACAGGCCAAATCAACATCAAGAAAGCTTAATGTACGTCAACTGAGCTACAATGGTCCACCATAGAGTGACATAAGCCAACTGCAGGGTGATTTAGTGACATAAGCCAACTGCAGGGTGATTTACTTAAAACTAATAGCAATGAATTTTGTTCAATATTTTCTATCCATGTTTGACCGTATAAAAGCATAAATCCGGTGTACTACCCATGCACAATGCCTTCAATGTTATGGGCTTAGGGGAATCCCAGATGTATGGTATTTTGTGTGAAGATGTCATAGAGAAACCAGCTTGACAGCTCGATAGATGAGAAACATCAAACATTATATCAATGCCACCAAAGCAATTAAAGTATATACTAACCTTACAAGTTGAGCAGATTGAGAACTTGCCTGCTCCAACTCTTCCCTTACCTGATGAAATTCACCAATAATGAGGATGCGCAACCGCATAGAACAAAGCTACGGACCTTCTTTTCTGAGGATCCTCACTTGACATTTCCAAACTTCTCTAATAGCAACTCGCAGAACACATCTAGCTAAAATTCCTTAGGTCCATTGAAGAACAATGAACCAGCACTTACACAGTTGCAACAGAGAGTTATCTCGCAGCTCTAGGCATTCTCCACATACACTTCCGATGGTTTCGGGTATAGAAAACATTTTATTGAAACGTTGCTGAGCTTATTCAGGGAGCATGGCATGGGTTTCTTCAGTGCTATAGTACATGAACCTCTTTTTATCATCGTAAACCCACATGCTTTGAGGGTGGATGAAAATTAGGGTTTCCCTTCTCTCTATATTTTCGTGGCTTAAATATACATTGGAGATAGAATACTTAGCAGCACATTTAGGCAACCTGAAGGGATCCATTTCACATTTTCAAGCATGTCATTGTCTACGTGCCCATGGTTATCAAAATGGTTAAGATGATATATGTACATCCTAGAGCATTTTGTAGGAGAAGAATCATTGTACATACAACCTCTTAAAAGATGCCATTCAGATCCTAGAATCTGGTTCTCAACATTGCCATTAGTCCAAGTTGAAGATTCGTGAGAATAGCTTTCCATATCTTGTGGCATTTTCATTGGCATTTGACCAGTTGGTAATGCAATTCTAACCCCTTCATAGCCAATAAGTGAACGTGGACTACAAAATTATGTCTGGATTCTACAAAGCAGTAAGCTACATGATTCAATCATCTTACCACTCCCCGAACAGTATCCTCCACTGATGAGCATATCATTGGCGCTAATTCCTCTTTGAGAGTGTTATGGATGCAACTGCATGAAGAAAATTGCACAGCAATTGGAATCCAATGGAGTTGTCATGGTGCAAAAAAGACTACGAACAACATCATATTTTAACTTGTACTCAATGTTACAGACAAAAACAACTTCAGTCTCATGAAATATATGATGTTGAACCTCCAAGATCTTGCACTTCAATTGCGCATGACTGAAATCGAGTTTTAGACTGATTTGGAAGAATTCTCTCTAATTTGGGTCACTTGTATGCATTTTGGATGGAACCCTGTTGATTTTTATGACTTTGCAGCAGGTGAAATGGATAATCAGAGGTCTAAGAAGAAATGAACATTGAAGTTAAATAGGATACAAAGGCATAGAAAAGGAGGTCGCCAAAGCCCATTTAGCATGAAAAGCTCAAATATTGTTATGGTGGTAAGCAAACACGTTTCTAAACCTATAGTCTGCATTAGCTTTTCAACTCTACCTTTTTCCTTCTAATATAGGAACCCAAGAACCCGTTCTACTCATAAATCTTGATGATGTGCTGATAAAAAATTTCACAGCACAACAGCCATGATTAAAAAGACAATTGCTGTTCCTCCAAATGAAAAAGTATTAGTACCTTCCGACAAGATCAGCCATGTGAGATTTTAGAAGCTTCTTTTCTTCTCTGAAGTGAGATTTTAGAAGCTTCATTTCTTCCCTGAAGTGAGATTTTAATTCCCTGACCTTTTTACGAAAGTGAGATTTTACAAGCTTCAGTTCTTCCCTGACCTGTTTAGCATTGACAATCTGTGAGAATGTGAATACTCTCAATCATAAGCATGATCTATCACACTGGGGAATCCACTTTATAGAAGTTGCATTCCTCTCAAATTCTTTTTCCCCGCCTACCTCAAGCAATTTGTCAGGGGCAACATTTCATCAGTTTCACAGTTGATGTTACAACAAATCTAAACAAAAGTTTGCTTCATCGGAATGTCTCGCAATCGGCGTTATTTTAGAACCGACGTGAATATGACATTACCGGCCTAAAAAATGTGCCACAGAGTGTGGTGTCACTCCTATTAAGAAAAATGAACTGTCGGGTACTGGGGTAATTCTACCGTCCTGCATCTGATAAAAACCAGACCAGCAGATGAAAATGCAATAAATCATTTGATCTCTCATCACTAAAATCAGCAAACGACACAGAAACGGCGTTATTGTGTTTTCTACTCATCTTACCCCTCTCTGAGGTTCCTCTTCTGTCGAGGGACTCTTGGGCACGAGATCACTTGTGAGTCCATTTGATGTCTCACTGCAGAAACATAATCAGACTTTAGGAACCATGTTCACAGGAAACAGTAGCCAAATGTATGAAAATACATCCAGTTCACAACTTACATGTCACATCACGTCCTCTTAAACGGTTTGAGAAAATGGATCTATATCTATGCATAAGACGACAAACCATGACTTTGCATATCTAGTTTTGACACTGATGTGACCTCTTCAGACAAAATTTTCCGACAAGATTAGTCAAGCGAGAAACATTCTGAAGAAGAGTTACTAAGAGGAATGCCTGAGGCAAAGCACCAACTTGAGTGCAAAGAGCGGACAAAGTTTGAATTGAAGAAGAACATTTATTCAAACTTTCTTCCAAAAGAAATGAAAGTTCTTGGGAGGTAATACTACTAAAAACCAAAACACATTTCGCGCGCGGTAAGGTTCAACGCAGAATTGGGTTCCTTGAGAAATGGGATTCCATTTTCTACATTTTTCCTGTTTGAAAAGAAATCAAAATGTGAATTTGGATTTCACATGGATTAATCCTGAAAGAGCGTCGAACCGGATTACCTTGCAATACTTACTATTAAAATTTCAATTCCATATTCTTACGGCCACACAAAACTGTCAAAATCCCAACTCCATCACCGTCACTGCCCATCGGTTGCTGCCAGACGCTGCTCCCCAATAGCTGCAGATGGTCGCCGACCGCTATCTGCTGTCACGGTGCGAACTTTTCTTTTCTAAAAGGCCAATTTTTTTTTTTTATTTCCAAACAATTGAAAAGAAAAGAATGACATCACTACGAATATGACTCTACTCAGAGCTCGTATGGATTAATAAAGGCAGGCCGCTTGAACTGAACGAACGGAAACTATTCTCTAGTTCATGGAAGCAAACGAAATGAGGGTACAAGACGAAAGAAAGGTCTTGGAAAACCCAAGTCATTGCAAAATGGACCGAACAACTAAGCAGAAATAAAACCCAAGAAAGATGGGCGATGTCAGGATAAAAAATAAAAAAAAAAAGAGATCAAAGAAACATCATAAGCACCAAGAAAGAAACAAAGACACCAAAGGATGCATACAACCCAAGGAATGTAGATAGAGCAAAAACCGAGGGAAAACGAAGAGACAACCCGATAAATGGATCCCGATGCTTCCTCTTAGAATGGCCTTTTTTGTGGGATCTTGATCTTGGACTACACGGACTATCTGGGTAAGGAAAATAATGAAGTACCATGCTTGTTTTGTCCCGTCCACTCGATCGGCAGTTTAATGTATGAGAGAAGAAGGAGAACAAGTATGAGATCAGAGTATATGGAAGAAGAATAAGAAGGAAGAAGAGGAGAAGAAGGAGAAGGAGAAGAAGGAGGAGGAGGAGGAGGAGGAAAAAGCAGAAGAAGGAGAAGAAGAAGCAGAAGATAAAGGAGAAGGGCGGAGGAGGAGTGGGAGGGTTGACTGTGTACATTTCCATTCCCGTAATTTGCCCGACACAAGCAACTAATGACGAGGAGGAGAAAGCGAGAGAGGGGGGAACAGAGGGCGGCCAAATGGGGTGGGGACGGCGGAAGGAGCAGGCAGAATTTTCCGGGAAACTTCGTGTACACTTGTGGGAACGTTTGCCGGATTTTTTAATTTGTTTTCTGTTCTTTTCGTCGATTTGGCAATTCCTCCCACTCAAGCGTGTGAAGCCGCATATCCAATTTTTTTCGTTTGCTTTTTTCTGCCTCTTAACTAATATAAATAAAAATCCTTTGACCTCGATCTCCAATTGGTGGAAGACATGCTCGAATATCAGTTATCATTAGGTTTAAACAAGCAACTAGAAAATTCATTAATCACATCTAATCACGTGTGATTATAAATTGTAATAACTTATAAATGCGCGTTATAATTATCTATCAAGAAAATATGTGTACTCTACATCAATCCTAGTTAAATTAGAGGCAAGTTAATATGGCTCTCCATCAAATTAATGACGCCAAAATGATTTATTGTTGCTTCGTATGATACTTCATAAGGTTTTTCTTCATATGATTTAGAATGTCACATTTAGTCTACTCAAGTAGAAGTATTTCGATTATGAACTCACTAGTTTTTTAATCCATGCTTTGCATAAGTTTTCTAATGCAAATAGATGAATAAGTGATTCTCAATGTCATGTTACCAGGATAATCCTGTTTAATAAATTATCCTATCTTGCTTGTATGTTTATGCTGATATTCGCAGAGTCGAAGGATGGAATAGGTTCGATAGGAATCTTGTGTTGGGAGCTGTTTGACGGAGGAGGATATCCGGAAAGCGGTAAGATGAGTAAACCAGCCAACTTGGGCGTACAAAATACATGCTTTATTGTATCTCAAAAGAGAAAGACAGAGGAATTACTGAAATTACTCCTCGAATAGATTTGGATGTAAACTGCGACGATGTGGTCTTACTAGATTCACTTGAACTGAGTAGTCAGGTGAAGTGGTGGTTGCGGATAACGGGAAGGATCTGGGATATGTTACTTGCATGCATGCATCGTTTCAGTTGGAGGATTTATGTCGGCCACTATCGTCTAACGCTAAGAAGGTCAAATGCGCACGGGTTCCTACTGTAAATATGCTACCTCGCAAAATTAGCAATTTATCTCATGTTCTTTTGATACTAGTAATGATCGCACTGGGGTGCACGTGCAATGCATACGAATGGAAGTTGTTAGGGGTTAGGATAGTAGGAGTGTCCAAATTTTCATACGGCGCTCACTTTTGTGTCAAAACTTTTTTTTCTTGCTCATTTGAGTGCACAAAATTAAAAAATCGATCATTTAAGTGTCGCTTTTGATGTGGCGCTGAAAAAGCTGACATGCCAGAAAAGTTGACGTGGACCGACGGCCACGTTGAATGACCGTCATGTCAACTTTTTCAGAGGTCACGTCATAAGTGATACTTCGGTGATCGATTTGAAAAATTTATGATATTCAAATGATTGATATTTCAAATTTGTGGCACTAAAGTGAATAAAAAAAATTTTGACGTCAAAATGAGTGCTGTACAAAAGGTTTGACATTCTTAGTATAATTACTCCGAAGTTGTTATATAGAAATTTTTATTGCATGCTTAAGTTGACTAGACACTCAAGATTAATATGGTATTTAAAGAGGTGGCAATGACAGCGAGGATGTTGCGGACCACCGTCAAGGAATCATGGCCCCAGTGTTCTACAACACGTTGAGTAAATTGACTGGGTTCTCTGGAGGGTTTACCATTAGAGATAGACATTAATTACTGAAATTTCTCCCACGATAAATGAGAATGTGAATTTAAATTTCTCCTCTCAGACCCAAAAAAAAAAATTACTCGAATAAATTTTGATGTGAATTGCAATGATGTTGTCTAAAAGATTTACTTGAAGTGAAGAGTGAAGTAATTTTGGTCAGTAAATAAGAAGTGATGGTTGTCTTGTGGATTATAGGAAAGTTCAATGAGATGTTACTTGCATGCATGCTTCATTGTAGTTGGAGGATTTATGCTGGCCACCATGTTTACGAAACTTAAATGTGCATGGGGATTGCTGTAAATAAGCTACCTCACAAAATTAGCTTCTAATATCATGGGACTATAACTTACAAATTACGACATTGACAAATGTGTTTTACAATTGTCTATTGAGAAATATTGGAGGCAAATTAGTATGGCTCTTCATCAAATTGAAGAAAACATGTTATGGTTTTGCTTGATTTGATACGCCATAACCGGTTGATCATAATGCTAATATTACACGAATCTCAGCTAATTTTGCTTTTGATGTTGAAAAAGTTTACTTACTTTTTCCCATTTTACTATCTCATGATATTATTCATCCATAAAATATCTTTTCAAACTTGTCGAAAAGCGCTATTTTATCTGTGTTTTTGAATATTCAATGTATCATGAATAGCATCACAATGAAACTTTTACGAATCTTATTCTTAGGTTTTTTTTTCTCTCTTCTAAAGATTATATTAGTAAATTACTCTTTTTTTGTATGAAGTACACACACCAACGTAATAAAAAAAAAAAGGAAAAGGAAAAACACTTCCATCTCGCTCACATTTGCTGAACTTACGGAAAAATACTCATTTTTTTCGAATAAACCGAATTAAACACATGTAGAACATATGTGGTATTGAACTCGGGTAAAAGTACTTCGATTATGAACTTGCCAGTTTTCTTACCCGTGGTTCGCACAAGTTTTTTCTGCAAATAGTTGATTAAGTGATACTTGATGTATCATTTTCATAGGAAGTCTCAATCTTATATAATTTTTTGTTACCTAAATAGATGATTGTGAATTATTGTTCTCAAACATGAACTCCTATAAATTCAGCTCTTTCGCAATCCATTTGTGTTTCAATTATAGTCTTTCTCAACAAGAAATTGATCCCGTCATGACCTCGTCAGTCAACACCTATAATTCGAACAAAAAACAAAGTCAACACCTATAAAATGAAGAAAAAGTCAAAAAGAGAGATGCTCTCTAAATGCTTGTTGCGTTGCTTGTGTTGTCATGACCTCCTTTCACGTCCCAAAGCTAATGACTTGGCTATGCTTATTAAGACTTAGCCGGGTTCTCCCAAACCTATCAATTCATGACTTATATTTTGAGTTTTTAACTTACAAGTTAAATTCATTTAAACAAGAATCACTACTAATCAATTTGGGGTAGGCTAATTAAAAATCCAAGTAAAATATTGTGAGAAGTATTTTCTTTTACGCAATCGAAAAACTAGAATTAAAGACTTGATTACACTAGTTAATTACTAACGCCCTTCCGGTACCTAAACTTGTTTAAACCATAAGGTTCCATTTTTTGGATTTTTTCGAGGATTTTCTATACATTTGTGAAGAAAATATTTTTCTTTGGCTTTTTTTTCTGATTTTTTTGAGAATATTTTTTTGGGTTTTTCGGATTTTTTTGGAATAAAATTATTTTTGGGATTTTTCTTTATTTTTTATAATAATATATATAATATTATAAAAAATAGACGACCTGGCGCCCGATCGGATCTCCATGCACCCGGCCGGGTCGGGCCAGCTTAGCGCAAGAGCCGGGCCGAGTCTTGGACTCCTCGGCGGGGTTGGGCTGGGGTAACGGGCAAGGTTCGCTAGGTCCGATACCCGAAAACAAAAGAAGAATTAGTCAAGCCCATATACTAAATAAAAACAAAGTCTAGCCCAAGCAAACAAGACAAGCCCAACAGGCCTTATGCCCATAAAACCAAACCCCAGCGGGTCAATCGAGTCCTTATGCCCGACCTGGTCATGACTCGACTCGCACTTCCCCCTCTCTGTCGTAGGGTGCGTTTGGTTCGGCTTTGAGGAAATGCATTTGGGAAAATGCAAATACATTTGGGTTAAAGGGGTTTCTCGAAATGCAAATACCGTTTGGTAAATTTTGCATCGTGAAACAACTTTGGGCCAAATGCCGTTTAGTAAATACCACGTTTTGTAAATGGACTTTTGAGAAAAAAATTTTAATAAAAGATTTGTAAATATATTTTTTTTTCGCTCCCAGCTTCCACGGCCGAGATCTAGCCGCCGAAAGGCCTTGCCGAGGTCGCGCGACCTCGGCGGCGGTCGCCCGGCCCGCCCCCGGGCGACGGCCGTCGCCCGGGTCGCGCGACCCAAGCGGACGCCCGTTGCTGGTTTCGTGCGGCCCGGCGACGGTCGCCCGGGTCGCGCGAACCCGGGCGACGGAGGCGGTCGCCTCCATCGCTGGGTGCATGACCCAGGCGGTGGTCGAGCGACCCTAGTCGCGTGACCGCTGAGGTTGTGCGACCAAGGGCGGCGGTCGCCCCCCCTTGGCCGGCGGTCACCCTTCTTGGCCGACAGTCGCCCTTCTTGGCCGACAGTCGCCGGCAGTCATCGGCTTCCTTGGCCACGCGGGGAAAATGAACAGTACCACATGTTGCATTCCGAAGATGTAAGTTGCAAATGCACTTTTCACCCTGCATTCACCTAAAGGACCTTTAGGATATTTAGAGATGCAAATGCATCTCCCCAAAGCCTTCCAAAATATTGAACCAAACACACTTGCATTTTCCCAAGGGGCTTTGGGGGCTGAAAGCCCCTTGGGAAAGCCCAACCAAACGGGGCCATAGTCCCTCCGCAGCGCTGATGGGGGATGGCCGAGCATGTCCTAGCCTGGCCACAGCGAGTGCCGCAAGACTTGCCGACCAGACGACAGCGGGCTGGAGCAGGGGCGACGGCTGGTGGGAATAGGGGTGACGGCTGGCTTGGATAGCGTGAGGTTAGGCCGAGATCTGCATCTGGGTCGTCGTGGGACAGAACGATGACGGCTTTGGGCACGGGCAACGACAGGAGCGACACGAGCCACCGGCAGGCCTCGTCGTCGGTGGTGTTGGATCAGTGCGGCGACGGGGCTCAGTCCCGCATCTCTCTCTCTTCAATTTTTCTCTCCTTCCTCAGATCTCTCCTCCTCCGCCCTCGCAGTGGCTTTGCCCCCTCGCAGATCCATCTCTCAGATCTCCCTCTCCCACTTACCGATCTATCTCTCAAATCTCCTCCCTCTCACTAGGTTCTTCTCTCAAGGCGTTTCGGATTCGCTCGCTCTTTGGCCTCCCCGGATGTCTCTCCAGGGAAGTCCTTTGAGCTTGCTCCTCCACTGCCCTCCCTTCGCCCCTTATTGAGCTCGACTTCCCCCCTCTGTTTATAGGCCGAGGAGGCCAGTCGACAGAGGAGCTTCGATATACAGTCCTCGGTGCGCCAACCGGCCATCCCTTGGCCGAACCGGCGTCTCGTCAGCCGTTCGCTCCACAGCGGGCCTAGCCCTGCTTTGCTCCTTAGCCTGGTGGCATTGAAGGCGCGTCCCATCCGTCTGGGTCTCCTGTTGATCTTCGCGCTGGCTGCCCCTCTACTCCATGTGAGTTGTCGTCCTCCGCGCGTCGTCATTCTTGCGCGTGAGCTACAGAGGCGGAGGGAGGAGAAGAGGAAGAAGATGAAGCACGGGGCCGGCCCACGATGGGAAAAGAAAGGGTTGGGCCCTGGGCCCAAGTGGAAAGGAAGACTGGATGGGCTTGAGCCCGCATGGTGGGGAGAAGAAGAAGAATAGGGGCAGGGCGTGAACCCAGCCCTAAGCCATTTTTTTTTAAGGTTATTATCTAAAAATAGGGCAAAACAAGGAAAACTAAAATTTAATATATGCAAATAATATTAACACTTAGGTGATGTGAAAATTCTTTTTGTTGGGATCAAATTGATCTCTAATTTTTTATGTAATTTAAACATATATATATTTAGTTAAAATTTAGATGTCATGTGTCAATATAAAAATTGATTCTCTTGCCTTCATCTGCCATTAAAAAAGCTCACATTCTCCCATAAGAACCCCCAGTTCTTCTCCACTTTCACCAAAAATGGGTTTTTACCCATATATCAAGGCATTGTTCCCATTTTCGTTAGGAGAAATTCCTTCTAGGATATTTCATGTTACTGTAATAATTTTTTTATTATTTTGTTACTTCTAGAAGAGAAAATTACGGACTTTCCCTTTTCAATGAATTTGTTGCCATACTCTCAGCCCACGTAACCAAATAAAGGCAATTTCAAGCGGCTAACCAAGGGAGGCCAAAGTTAAAGCCAAATGGAATCTAAAGTTTAGGCTAAATCATTATTTCTTCAATCTTTTGTGTCCTCTTTTTCTTTTTTTTTTCCTTGGGTTGACTTTTCAATGTTCGATAATTTGTCCATTTGGTATCCGAGGAAGCACTGACGCTCTTTGGGAGCCTTCGTGTCATGTCGAACATTTTGACACGTGTGCGATACTCTCCGACACTCTTTGATCCTCTCCAACACTTAGTTAACATGAGTCGAAAAATCCGACACTTGGTCGACGTTGTCATAGGACTCTATTGGCTCCCCAACAGTATATCTAGGCTGATGCTCAACAAGACAAAAAATTTCCTCAAATGAGTACTCCTTATAATCTCCGGTATTTTGTGAAGGTCCTGGCAATGCCAAAGCAGTTGCACCATCAAACTTACGCAGTTGGAGAGAGGCGTGGCCTCTTGGGTTGACTTGGTTGACCTGAAGAAGAGGAGCCCGAAGCTCTCTCCGCCATCGAGGCGACCTTTCTGTTCTTCTGCATAGCTTATCAAGAAACAGGGAAAGCGTCTGGAATCTTGGGAGCGCTTTCGGTTGCCGACAGAGAGAAGCCGAGAAAGGAACGACACAGAAGACAGTTAACCAATGAACTCGGAACTTAAAGTGCATGACCTTTGGAATCATTGGATTTTGTACTGTCATGGAGGAGTAGCGAGTCGACGCATGCATTTCCAAGAGAAGTGACTTCGTGAGCATTTCCGGGAAATGTCGCCGGTTCTATAAATTTTCCTTTCCTCGGATTTTACTAATGATGAGTGCCTCAGATTTTCATGGATGACACTGAATCAACTGCTGAAAGTGCTTTCTAACTTCTCAGGCCTTTTTGTATAATTTTAACTACGGAGTATAGAATGCCACTTAGATTTCCAAGGTCACTATCCTCAACTTTGCATTGCAAAGAGCGAAAGCTCAAATCACTAGTCTCTATTATGGATCTAAACAAATCATCTAGGTTATCTTTTTGTTCTCTCCACAGGCACTTCATGTCACTTTTACTGATCAAGGAAAAAAAAAAGAAAAATTAACTAGATGTCCAACCAACTCCTCCTTTCAAGTTTCCATCTCTGATCAATTCTAACACCTATCAAGTCTCATGGATACAAAGTAAACAGCAAATTTTCTGATTACATAAATTTCGCAAGACAAATTATATGAATTCAGCATGATAGTGTGTTGCACATGAACTGGCTTGACAAAACTCAGAAGGAACTTAGTTACTTACCTTCTCTTGGGCAGAAAGAAGATGAGTAGCAAAATATACTGTCTTTGATTAGGCCGATCAGTTGACTATCAGTGTTGAATACAACACCATGCTTATTCGTGCCATCAAGATAGTAAAAATAAAGTTTCCAATTTGTTTTGCAAGTCATTGCATGATGTACAAGGATATCCCAGCTGGTTGGTGTTATGCTCTTTCCAAGAATCTATGATGAGTGAACACACAAGACTTACATTCTTGGTGGTCAATTAAACCCTAATTGAGAATCATAAAGTGCTTACCTCTTTCAGTTTCGTGGAGTCAGTAAACAGTTGCAGTAGAAAGTCCTCAACTTTATGTATACCAGCATCACTCAGTTTTTGGAGAGACTTCCCATTTTTGGCAATCTTCTCCAACCTTCAGACCTCATCATCAGATACTGGTGGATAATGTTTCTTGTATACTGTAAAACGAAGACAACATATATGGTAAGATTCCAGTCACTACTAGATTAATGAGTTGAACCAAACTTCTGATAGGCATGCAAACTCTCTCCTATCCATAGTGTCAACATTGGCTAATAACCAAGAAGCTGATGTTTCTTATTTATCAGAGTTTTCATTGTTGATGTTAAGGTCAGTATGAAATGAAGAACTCAATTGAAAAATTGAAGACTAGATGTCCAAAACCATATTTATGGACAAGGTTTATGTGCTGAAAAAAGACTTTGAAAGACCTACATTCTCCTCTATGTTCCTTGACCCGGAAGGCATCTGTTACTGCTTCTTGGATTCGAGTATTCCCACAGTAACCTGATGCCACCTTAAGCCCTATCCTGAATCCTTTATTCCTATTCCAGCTGGAATTGCCAGTAAATATCAGATCACCCAGCTCCCCAACACCTCCCTTGAGCTTCACTACGATATCTCCTGTCAAAAGTGGCCCCTTTCCTGCACGTTCTTTAGCCACGTAGTTCTCAAACTCTTCTGGAGCCCAGTTTTCCTCATTGTCTTTGTTGAAGTCACCTTCAAGCACGACGACATCCAGCTTAATGGAGGATTCCAGGCCAGATGTAACGACATCCCTTGTATTCGTGTCGATCACAGCAACGTAAATGCAAGTGCCCTCCTCTCCCTTTATTTTCTTTCCAGTAAATAGAGGAAGTGACAGCTTGGTTTGAAATTGAAGCCTTAATTTTCTCACTTCATTCTTTGCCGCAGATTCAGCATTAGCCCTGCATTCTCACCGGAAAATGGCCATTAACGAAAGGAACAGGTATGGAAGTGGAAAATTGGAAAATAACGATAAAGAGAGACAAACTACCAAACATCTCACTTGGACAAGTCTTATTGCCAGGGAAACTACAACGATAAATAGATCCAGTGTCTAGGAGAGTTTAATAATGCAACTTTTTTATTAAAAAAAAGTACAATAAATAAAATGAAATGCTCCATTGCTATCAAGCTACAATAATTATATTCTAATTGAAGCATTGACACTTTGGCACACGACTGATTCATCGTGGCCTGACACTCACTGAGTTCTGACTGCCTGCTGTGGGGGTGGTAGTGCAGCTCGGACCATTATTCCGCAGATATATTAACAATGCATAACTGGTCGATAATACCTGGAAAGCCTTTATCAACGGCATCATGGGGGAAATGCATTCTTACCTTCTGAGGTGGGTAGAGCGACTGTTTCCAAGCTCCACTGCTTTTGTCTGTTCAATACCACCAAAAGCCTAATTGCCAAAGTTGAAGACATCAAAAAAACGAAACAGAAGGGATACAAAACCAATCCATTCCATCAAAAGGAGTTGAAAAACCTATGTTACGTTCCTTCTAAAACAACTTGTCAAACACCTTATTGAGCTAAGTTCTTCAGTCACATTTGAAATCAAAGTGCTTACCCAACCACGGTTGCATATATAGCTGATATGAACAAGTCTAAGCATTTTCATTTCCCCTTTCATTCCTTGTCCGTGCAAAAATTTACATGTGGTTTAGAATGGTTATGATCCAGCTTTAGGTGATAAAGCCACAGTTGCAGATGTAATTGGGGAAAATGAATGGAGGTGTCCTCCAGCAAGATCTGATGATCTACTTGAAATTCGGAGGGCTTTGTGTGGGTTGATTCCTCCAAACTCTGGTTCTGTAGACTCTGGTATTTACTAATTCATCTAGGAGCTCTTTCTCTGTAAAGGAGGCGTGGAACCTAGTCAGGAAATGTGGGAACGAAGTGACTTTGCTTAGGCTTGTAGGGTTTAGCCTAATGAGCCAAAATATGGCTTTATAACTTGCTGGTGATTCATACTGGGTGGCACACATTTGACCAGATGAAAACTTGGTGTGACATTGGTAGCACTTGCCTGCTATGCAGACAACATGAAGAATATCTAATGCACTTCACGTGTGGTGTCCTTAGACTGAAAGTGAACTTGAGGCTTAATTTCAACATACAAGGCTTTCCTATCATAAAAGAGTTGTTCAGAAGGATCTCCCATTCTTCCTGCGGAGCAGGGATGAAAGTCGGCCTTAGTGATCGGACGGTGCCAAGTGGAAGGGACATCGCTCAACAGATAAAAGTTACTCTGGGGATGACAGGCAAATCTTCCTAAAGATTACATATTGACTGGAACGTTTGGCGCCTTGATGTTGGCCATATATGTGGGACATTATGTGGTAGGGGACTTGTATGGGAATAGTCCTCCCATGTTATTCTTTCCACGGGTTGTGCGATAGAATGAATATTTATCTATAAATTGAAGAAGTTATGCAAAGTTCATGCTAAATGAATGCTGTTATAACAGTTGGCACGAATCAATTAGCTAGCAATGGACTAATAAGTTCATTCGATTGCTTCATGACATCCAGACAAACAACTAATATCTGGGATGTTGATTGAGACATGTCCAAGAAAAAGTGGAAATTTGATAACCTCTGTTTATCTTACCAGTTTCTGAAAATCATTCTCCATTAGGGGCCTCTGTTGCATTATATCTTTGAGAGCATTCCCGATGCAACTACACCATGAAAATAGACAAATATCAATTTATAAAGCTCCATAAAAAGATAGACACCAGACTCATCAAAAGCATTTCCTCAATCTAAGGCAACATAGAAAGTCCATGTAAGGCTGGATTCCATATTTATCCCATACAATGATAACTGAAGCAAGTTAATTAGCAACTATTTCCAGATGCACTGTCCTTTCAGTGATTAACATAAAAATATCTGTGCAGGTATTACACTTTGCCAAACAGAAACATTGATTGATGGCACATGATACTCGATGATACTTGTAGTTGGTGAGACAATACCCACGGAAATTCTACTAGAGGAATCAGTTGATGCAGATTAGATACTGCCACCAAACCAAATGAAATATATTCACCTTTGAAAATATTCGGCCCAGCAACGCATAGCATGCTCCAGCTCCTCTGACCTGTCCCGCAAAGAGCAATAGAGAAGAATTACAATGCAAGAGTCATC
The DNA here is from genome assembly GCA_014182845.1 of Corymbia calophylla. Classification (NCBI taxonomy): domain Eukaryota; kingdom Viridiplantae; phylum Streptophyta; class Magnoliopsida; order Myrtales; family Myrtaceae; genus Corymbia; species Corymbia calophylla. Next base: position 40,741,107 of record CM024697.1, on the reverse strand, counting down.
TGTATTCATCACATTCAAGTTTCACATTACAGGTATCTTCATTGTCCTCCTTTTACATGCAAATGGTCATTGAACACATATTCCAGGATTCAGGAGATAATTATGTCCTGGACACTTAATTGAACATTTATTATCTCTGGAGAGAGAGGAACTTAGTGAAGCATGAACAGGTGTCCCCTCTAGCTTCTTGTGTCCTTTATACAGTTGTTTTTTTTTTTCCTTCCTGTAAAAGTCTTTTTAGAAGCTATGATTCAGGAAATACATAAGACAGTTACTGCTGATATTAAGTGTTCATGTAGAAATTGGCAAGTTAATGTTGGCTAACATTGCTGTAATCTGGTGGCATGCTTTTGAGTTTGCATCCTGTTTTTTCTGCAGAGCATTTAGCTGTTGGTACTGGGAGGGTAGAGTGCAAGACTATGATGTCATGTTGTCATTTGGTGCGTGGTGCCATTAGATTGATAGTCAACTTGATGAATTAATTTCGAGATAAAAGGCCTTCTAACAGGTTATTCAAAAGGATCTCTGTTCTTCTGATCGAGCAGGAAGAAAGTCTGCCTTAGTAATCAAAGAGTGCCGAGCGGAAGGGCCCACTCAATGGATAAAAGTTACTCAAGGGATAACAGAGAAATCAACCACCAAAAGTTCATATCAATGGGAAGGTTCGGCACCTCAATGTCAGCTGTATATGTGGGGCATCATGCTATAATGGACTTGTATGGGATGTAGTCCTCCCATGTTTTTCTTTTCACAGGATGTACAATAAAATGGATTAGCTTATAAAAGAAAATAATTGTGCAAAGTTCATGCTCAGTAAATGCCATTCAAACAGTCAGCATAAATCAATTAGCTAGGAATGGATTCGTTGGTCACTAAGTTCATTTGATCACTTCATGACATGCAGAAAAACAGCTGATATCTGAAGTGTTGATAGAGAAATTTTTTAGAAAAGTGGAAATTTTATAAACTCTTTATCTCACCATTTCCCGAGTAGAATTCTCCATTGAGTGCATCCATTGCACTATTTCTTTGAGAGCATTCCCAGTGCAACTACACCATGAAATATTGACACGATGAACAGCTGCTATCTTGTTGATAATTTCATAACAAAGAGACAAATAACTGTATGGAACATATTAGTTACTTGTACAAATGAATGTCAGGCCTAATTACCTTGTCAAAAGATAGATATCAGACTCATCAAATGCGTTCCCTTAATCTAAGGCGCCACAGAAATGTCAATGTAAAGCTGGTCTATCAGGTACTTACAGAAGCACATAAAGTTAATTAGCAGCTATCACTAATTGCACTGTCCTTTTAGTTATCAACAGGAAAAATTATGTGCAAGTATTACACTTTGCCAAACAGAATCATGAATTATGGCATATGACACTCAATGACATTTTTAGTTCGCAAGAAATACACATGGAAATTCTACTAGAGGAATCAATTGTTGCAGAACGGATACCATCAACAATCCAAATGAAATATATTCACCTTTGACAAAATTCGGCTGAGAGCGATTTTGCACGTTGCGGCTCTTCTCCGTTCTGTACAGAAAAGAGCAATAGCAGATAATTACACTGCAAGAAAAATCTGTCACATATTCATCGCGTCCAAGTTTCATATCATAGCTTCTTTATTTCCTCCTTCATGAAAATTGAAATTGTCATAGACCACATTATCCAAGATTCAAGGAGACAATTATGTGAAAGGCACTTAACTGAAAATTTGTGTCTTTTCGTGATCCATCTGTACAAAACAACATGACAAACCTAAATCTTGTTCTTAGTGGAATTACTCCACAGGAAGAGCCTAGAACAGTCAGCAGGTCATTTTTACCACTCAAACGATACTTCTCTTTACATCTCGCAGCAGTTTCTAAGGCGGATTTCTATCAGGAAAATGACTGGAAGGTCAGAAATGCATTTAACAGCTTCTAATCAGAGAGATCAGAAATTGAAATACAATAAAGACTGTATTTTCTATGTCCAAGTCGGCTACTTTCTCATCTTACCACTCTCTGGACATCCTCCTCCGTGAAGCAGCTCCCTGGCATGAGATTCCTCTTGGACCCGTTCGATGCTTGACTGGGCGACAATCAGCACAAAAATACAAGCAAGATAGGATAATATAGCAAACAGGACAGCAAACCTTAACAGACTATAATTGGAATAAGGAGGAAGTACTGCAATTGACCAACATGAAATCGCATAACAGATTCGAGATGACAAAATTTGGCGTCTTTAGTAGTTCGTGCTGAAGCCACAGCACAAACCCCACGAACGAAAAACCGAACGAAAGCGATTCAGAACAAACACGAGGCAAAAGCTAGTCAATGTCATACTTCAACGCCCGCTTCGCCATACTACTAATCTGAAGAACCTTCAACTCAAGAACCCTTCACCGAAGTTCCCTCAAGTAAAGCTAAAAACTAACACAAGATCATCGAACTTACTCGGTTGGAGCGACGCACGGCCTCTTGGATTGACTTGGTTGACCTGAAGAAGAGGGGGCTGAAGCTCTCTTCGCCATGGACGCGGCCTTTCTGTTCTTTTACAGAGCTTATCAAGAACAGGGAAAGAAATCGCATAACAGATTCAAGTCGACAACATTTGGGGTCTATAGTAGTTCGCGTTGAAGCCACACCACAAACCCACAAACAAGAAACTGAACGAAAGCGATTCACAACGATCACAAGGCAAAAGCTAATCGATGTCATACTTCAACGCACGCTTCGCCATATTTCTCATTTCAAGCACCTTCAACTCAAGAACCCTTCATCGAATTTCCCTCAGGTGAAGCTAAACCAACACAATCATCAAACTTACGCAGTTGGAGAGAGGCGTGGCCTCTTGGGTTGACTTGGTTGACCTGAAGAAGAGGAGCCCGAAGCTCTCTCCGCCATGGAGGCGACCATTCTGCTCTTCTGCATAGCTTATCAAGAAACAGGGAAAGCGTCTGGAATCTTGGGAGCGCTTTCGGTTGCCGACAGAGAGAAGCCGAGAAAGGAACGAGACAGAAGACAGTTAACCAATGAACTCGGAACTTAAAGTGAATGACCTTTGGAATCATTGGAATTTGTACTGTCATGGAGGAGTAGCGAGTCGACGCATGCATTTCCAAGAAAAGTGACTTCGCGAGCATTTCCGGGAAATGTCGCCGGTTCTATAAATTTTCCTTTCCTCGGATTTTACTAATTTGCATATACAGTCTTGTTTTTGTTTCTTTCTTTTTTTTTTGGTAAGGATTCTTTCTTTCTTTTTTTCTTTTTTTCCGCTCTTCCTATTACATAATTGAACTATTTTTGCCTTTAACGTGAGTTTATGATAAATCTTTTCAGCCTGATAGCTGATTAATGGGTGACATGCTCAAACATAAGTTATTTATGTGGCTTTGAACAAGCGGTGGAAAACTCAATTAATATTTCTAATCATATGTGATTATAACTTATAAATTGAAACAACTAATGAATGCGTATTATGAATTCCTATTTAGAATATATAAGTATAGCATATCGAATTGATGATGTCCAAACGATTTATTGCTGTTTGATTTTATATGTAAATATTTATTGTTCAATTCAATTGACATGAAATCATGACTACACCATTTTACAATTCTATTTAGAATAATGCTGGGTTTTTTTGACATGCTTTAAGCAAATGACAACACACACATCCATTCATATGCCATATACCTAGCGACATACATATTATTAGAGGATTTGGATGCGCGTATTTTGTTTCGGACGTCAAGTATGAAAAAAATTTAAGGGTTCGACTAAACTAAAAATTCTTTAAAAATTAGGAATTTAATTGTGGGCAACGGAATTGCACGGACAAAATTCTTGGAACACGTCGTAAATTATTTTCTTATGTTACAAAGAGGAACAATTTCAATGGAAATCAAAATTGTAAGAGAGAGACAATGCGCGTGGAATACTATTTTAATGTTTTTCGCTTAGGGAAGTGGGGTCCACTCAAACTTCGCTTACGTCAGCGCCAAAAGATGCTTTCGTTTTCTGACGTACGCGGTTGGCCAATCTTGGAGCTCAAGCTTATCCTCCGACGCGTTCCCGTCATACGGCGTGACGTGCTGTAGGTGACGCGAAAATGTCTCGACAAAGTCCCCCAATTTGTTGAAAATTGAATTTGTGCCCCGTGATGGAAGATGTGCTAAATGAGAATATGAAATCTGGGCAACAATGGATCTTATTCCTTTAATATTTCGTAATTTGTCTTTAGTTGACATTTTCAAGATTCAATATTCGTCCATTTCGTGAAGAAGGGCTCGCTCGCACGCATAAATTACACCTCCCCATATCGATTTCTAGAATTCGGGATTCAACCAAAAGTCTAAAGTTTACGAGAAGAAAATTCATTTGATAAAACCTTTAGCTGAAATCCGTAGCATTGCAAATCGATCAAAACGAGAGTTTTTTTGAAATCCCAATTAATAGCCTTTACTTGAGTAATTTAATGTCATGTTTGATAGTTATGATAAAATTCATGATAACATTTATCAGATTTTATGTTTGGTGTTTATTCAAGATAAGATAAAATCGGATATAAAAGAAACATGGGCCGAATAAAATTATTCTATAAGAGATGTGGGATAAAAGTAAATAGGAATTCTAATATTCATAATATGAAAGTTATTTTTCACGAATAACGAACTTCTTAAATTAACAAAATCAAAATTATATTTCAATATAAAAATTCAAAATAACAAATTAGTTTTTTAATTTAATCTTATTTGTATTTATATATTTGAATTTAATTTTATCTTACAATATAAATTCAATATATATTTATATTTATATTTATAACATTTTTAGTACTTTAGGTATATTAGTATAGTTTACTATTTAATAAAAATTTATTACGAGAATGATGAAAGGGAAAAAAGAAATTAAAGAATTAAAAAATTAAAAAAGATGGGAAAAATAAAATAGAAAAAGCAAATAAAAATAGAGTAAGTAAGAGTGTCACAAGAGATTTTTGCCACCTATGTATGCGAATTTTTAGGTTTATTTACATTAATATGCCGTTTATACTAAATAATGTACATAATATGATGTGAAAAAATCCGATTTTATTACTGTAATTCATCAAATAGTGGATAAAAATATAGTTAAATCCGTGGATTTCATATCATATCCTATCCGGTTCTATCCTAATTAGAAATTCTGTCCACCAAATATAACCTAACAAAGAGCCTCAGCCTGTATATCTTTTTATGCAACTGGACTAAGTTTCTTCCTGCACAAAACTCAAAGTTTGTAGCAGAAGGCATGAGCCAAAAGGTGGTGGACCAAGCAGAAAGAAATTGTCCCGACTGTGCAGCACACAGCAGGAGCACGACAATCACATATTCAATCCCATTATTAATATATCCTCTCCGGTTGACTTTCCAGCGGAAGAAGCATCCCATCCATCCATCCATCCATCTCTCTCTTTCGTGTCGTCGTCGTGACGGTCGAACTTCGTCTCCCACCAACTCGAGTCTCCTCCTAAGTTTGGACTGGCAGGCGTCGCCGTCGCCGTCGTCGTCGTGTGTACGCACACGTGCGGGTCAGAGAGAGAGAGAGAGAGAGAGAGAGAGAGAGAGAGGCTGACGACGGTAATTTTCCGGGAAATCAGGTTCCTGGCAGGAGCTTCCTGGTAATTTTCCTGGAAAATGCTGCATACTTTTTGGAATTTTCGGCTTTTTCGTATGATTTCACACCTCGTCAGACGTGCACAACGAGACAAAAAGCCAGCCTGTTCGGTTGCCACAGTAACTACCAGTCTACTACTACCGGCAATGGTTTATAGGCCTTTTGGATCGGACCGGATCGATTTAGTATTTCCTAGGCGAGCATGGACCGGCGGATGATTTTTTTTTTCTCATTTCATAACCGATTTAAGTTCTAAATAATTAGGAGTTAATATCACGAATCTCAAATTGATACATTTATGATAAATTTATTCTAGCTAATAAATCTGTGACAAATTTATCTTTTGTTAATTTCTTTTAAATTGTACTGTCAAATTACTGAGTTGGATGATACGCGAATCGACGAAGATATCATTTTAGGGTTTTACCTTCCGTTTATCACACGTGTGTCTTGGTTTGCGATTTTTTCGTGGTATTAATTTAATTTAATGAAAACTAATGGATGGTAATTTGTTACAAATGTATTCGTTTGAGATTTTTTATGGTATTAGGACTTTTTTTGGTCAAAAATTAGTTTAAAGTAAATTTGTCACAAGTGCATTAATTTGGGATTTACTATGGTATTAACCCTAATTGAAAATCCAATACTTTCAATAAGATTGAACTTATTTACTAACTTTAAATAATAAAAAAATCTAAGTGAATGCATTAAGTAAAAAATCCAGTAAGTAATGAGGAGTTACTTGATTCGTTCGAATAGAAAATAATTTTATGGTAACAAAATCTTGCGAATTATATGTTGATAAAGATTACCGATGATGGTCATTTTCAACGTTTGTTAAGGATTCATGATATTCAACTATCGACTTTCAATTATCATCGAAATTTTTGCTCCTGCTATTGGCACTTGACGTATTCAACATTTTAAAATAAAATATAGTAAATCCTTAGTACTTAAGTTCAGTTCACTTTGAAAAAAATATTTTCTAAAAAAATATTTTTCTCATTTTTTTTGGCATTTGGATCGTTTAGGAAAATGAGATAACGAGAAATATTTTTCTTGTCGACGACAGAAAAGATTTTTCAACCAAATCTTTAATTTTAGAAGGGTTAATATTATAAGAAATCATAAATTGGCACATTTGTAATAAATTTACCTCAAATTAATTTTTTGATTATCAAAACCCCTAAATTAATATACTTATGATAATTTTTCATTACAAATAATTTCCAAACTTTGGTAGTAAAATATGATGCCAACCCTAATAAAAAGTTTCTCGAAATCCGACTCTGGCAATTCTGTGGTCTATGCCCATCGTAATGCGGCGCGGACAAAAATTTGATTCGTCCGGAACTCCTTATGGTTCCACAAAAAAAAAAAAAAAAAAAAAAAAACAGAGAGAAGAAGAAGAAGAAGAAGAAGAAGAAGAACGAAGTGGGTGGGTGTCGACTTAGGAGAAGGCCGCATGTCCCTACAATGTCCTCCAAATTGAGCACCACTTTACTATTGCAGCATCAGATAAGATACCGGAAATGCTGACTATGACTAATAAACTTTCATTTGAAAGCATGACTACTTTCTTAAATCTGTTCTTGACCAAAGTTTTCTTGTATTGCCGAGAAAGGATCATTTCAACGACTGCATGCGAAGCATGATCGGTCCCTGTACAATGGAAGGCAAACACTACTCTTTTTTTTTGGGCTTATTCGGATAGTCTATGGAAAATGGTGATTCTTGAAAGCAAATTCTAAATAGTTCAGGACATAAGGGACCTGTGGAATGGCATACCTTAGATAAAAGATTTAGATACCCAATCTTATATTAGAAGGATCAAATTCCAATGCAAACCCCATCCTAAATCAAACTATCCACGAGCCATCTTACATAAGCTCGTTTTGGAGAAATTACAGTTAAAATTTTCAAGGACCGAGAAAATAAGAAGAGAAGGCCAGGAAAAAAGAAGAAAGAAGAAGAAGAAATACCTTTGGCTAACCTAGCCATTGTATAGTCATGTAAGATTTATTTCTGCTACTTTTTCAGTTGTAGTAAAACTAATTATCATTTGTAACTCATGTCAATATTAAACTAACAATCTGAATAGATGGAGAATATTGAGGGAACTTGGCATTATGATTTGAAAGCGTATGTGTTCTGAAGAATAGCTCTATTGCCGGTGGATAGCAGTGCTCTCTTTGAAAAATGATGTTAAGAGAACCGAAGTAGAGATTTGATGAAAGAACTAGTCGCTTAACAAGGCATTAAACAAAGTGGCTCTATACCCAAATGAATAAAATGAACCCAAATGAATAAAATGATGACAGGGTACCATATAGATAAATAACTGAAGAACAATCAAGTCAAGCCTGGGCTTCAATCAGCGGTTCATCTAACGTCCAACTCTCGCACGTCTCTTCCTGATGTGGCAAAACCGCTTGAGCACTAGAAATATCCTTATCCAGCGTGCAAAAGCATTTCCGGTAGGAAAACTGACATGACATTGCGAGGTCTGAAAGGTGTCGTCATCTGGTGGGTGCTGAACACCAGCCAACTGGTTCACAGTAATATCATCTGAAACGGGTGATCGGAAATCTTCCATCCCATGAATGCCTGCAGGCAGAGGAAGGGCATTTCTAGATTGGAAGCTCGATGCTGGGGCATAGGTTGGTCCAGAGGGGACACCATGCTCATTTACTGTATAGTCCATTGGGCTCCAAGAATGGGTCGTTTGGCTACACATGGCAAATTGTATGTTGATATCATGGGACTGTACTGGCAATCCGAAAATAGCATTACCATTATCTCCTGGAGACACTAGATCACCCAAGCTGTCTCTAAAGATGGGATAAACTTCAAAGGGAATGTCGTCAACTGAAAACTCCTTGTCATTTGGAGGATTGGTATTTTCAGACTCTACTGACCATGCCATAGCAGTTACATCATTATGTCCTGGAGAAAGAATTAGAACAGTAATATGGTTAGCAAACATAAGCCGATGGGAGCATGGGTTACAAGCTTATAAAAAATCTTGCAATGAATTGTTATGAGCTTTTACTATTCAGATATCAAGGAAAGTGCTACTAATCTTTTTTTTCCTTACCCTGCACATCTCTTTAAATTTTCTTGCCACTGCTTTTTGTAATCCTTAAGTGCTTCAATTGACAAGGCCCTTTCCCTTCACATATTGAACTTAATATATCTCAATTTCTAAGTTTTACATTTGACAAACAAGCTTCTTTTCTAATATGATCTTCCAGTCACCATTTGATAAAATTGAACATATAAACACTTTGCCAGTGTGCTTATTACATCTGTTCATATTTACCTAGTGATAGCAATATCTTGTCAATATCCATCTAGCATCACATAAGTGCAGGTGGTCATGAGTATCTGCCCTCCCCATTCCCCAATCCCCCACTCATAAAGGCACATGTTATTAGCCAATGTTTTAGTTGCTTTTTAATTGCTTGGACAGAACACGTACATAAGTTCATGGTCAAATGGATAGAGTGTGTTGAATGAAGCTCATTTGCAATAATCACAGCTTACACAACAAATCTTTTTGTGTATAATTAGCATTAGATGTCGACTTTTCTATATGCTGCATGTCCTTGTAGGTCAATTTGATACTTCAACTCTTAAATCTTTCATGTCAAAATTGAAGTCAAATCTCCTAAATTGAACCCTCATAAAAATGAAGCACTTGATTATTGCCCTTTTGCCTTTTGTACTGATAATCTATTAGATTACTGCTTTTGGTAGTGACCTGCAATAACCTGCTCCCCTGTTTGCACAGTAAAAACCATTTCTGAGCATTTTTGGTTGCATCTAAAGACACTTTAAAGCCTAACTTACGAATGGAATCCTCTCCATATAACTTAGAGTCAGTGCCAAAGATGGAGCAAAATTAGTAAAATCTCCTCGGGTGCAACTTCAATTGAAGTGTATCTGCACAGTTAAACGTCTTCATATTATAGGATATGAAACACATTGCTTCTATTTATTAAAGCTCAACAATCAAGTCGAAAGTCCTATTTTCATCATTGTTTCACAGGCCGCATCTTTATATGAGCTTAAAGGGAGGGATATTTTGTGCTTTAGAGCACGTACCTTCAACAGTCAAGCCCACATTTGCCCGAAGAGCTTCTAGACCACCTGGAGCGGCACGAATTTGTGGAGTGAGAGAGCTTGAGATCTTTTGCATTGAAGAAGAAAAAGTCTCACCATTGAACTCCATAACATCATTCCAGTTATCAGAAGCCTTTTTCACCATTGTATCTCCATGTTCCTGGGAGAAAATCACTCGGTATATTGCTCAAGTTGGACTACTGGAAGTACTTATCTCCACTATTGAACTTTAACTTCAAGTTTCTTTTTCAGCAAGTAATGTTGCATTATCATGGATGAACATGGATTCAGAGTAAGAACACAAGTGCAGCTCAGAGAAAGAATAAAAGAAACCATGGAAAGAACCTCAATTTATTTTACGCCTATTGCCATCCATTTCTCCACCAAAGAAAGGTCAGGTGCTCAAAAGATGTCATGGAGAGTACAATCAAGGCAAGGCTCCTCAGAGTGGAGATGCAAAGATCGAGAGAGGATCAGTGAAGAAATAAAACGTGCTTCGACTTGTATTGTGCATGTAATTTAGATCTTCATAATTAAACTTGGAAAGTAATAGTTGCAAGGCGAATGAGTTAATTGTTCAAACTACAATCTGATGACGCATGTATCAGATTTTCATGGATGACACCAAATCAAATCTTGAGAGTGCTCTTCAACTTAGTCATGTTTTCCTGGAGCAAATTTACCCACGGAGTACAGAGGGCCACTTAGATTGATATGGTCACCATCTCTAACTTTGCATTGCAAAGAGCGAAAACACAAAATCACACTTTTAATAAGCAGTCTCTATTATGGATCTAGAAAAAGCATCTAGAGTTTCTTTTTTAGTACAACAGCTTAGAGGCATTCCCCGGCATTACAAATAGCACTAATAATCCAAAAAGATGGAGGTAGGAAGTCTCCACATAATAGCCAATACAACATTTGACTGAGAAGGTTTAATTTTTGGTAAAGGGAAGATCTACCTCTCACATTGTTACGCACCTTGGCCAATATAGACTTTATATTACTTTTACTGATTAAAAAAAAAAAAAAAGCTAGATGTCCATACAACTCCTCGTTTCAAGTTTCCATATCTCTGGTTGATGCTAACACCTAAAAAGCCACATAGCTATGGGTAAACATCAAATTACTGATTGCATAGATAATATTGGACAAATTATATGAACTCAGCATGATGGTGTGTAGCGTATGAACTGGATTGACAAAACACGGTGGCAACTAGTCACTTACCTTCTCTTGGGCTGAAAGTCGATGAGTAGCGAAATATTCCCTGTCTTTGATTAGGCCGATCAGCTGATCATCAGCGTCAAATAGAGCACCATACTTCTTCTTGCCATCGAGATAGTACAAAAAATTTTTCCGACTTATTTTGCAAGTCTTTGCATGACAAACTAGGCTATCCCAGCTCTTCCGTTGTATGCTCTTCCCAAGAATCTATGATGAGTGAATTCACAAGACTTAGATTTTTTGTAGTCAATCAAACCATAATAGAGAATCTTTAACTAAGTGCTTACCTCTCTCAACTTGTCTGAGTCGATAAACAGTTGCAGTAGAAAGTCCTCCACTTTATGTATTTCGGCTTCACTCAGTTTTTTGTGAGATTTTCCATCTTTGGCAATCTTCTCCAACCTCCAGACGTCATCATCAGATTTAGGTGGATAATTTTTCTTATATGCTGTAAAATGAAGAGAACGTATACAGTAAGGTCCCAGTCACCATAAGCCAATGAGTCGAAGCAAACTTCTGATAGGCGTGCAAACTCTCTCCTGAAACTGATCCAGACATTTGATAACAAAAAAGAAACTGACCATTTCTTATTTATCTGAATTTTCGCTCGAGATGTAATGGACTGTATGAATGAAGCTCTTAATTGGAAAATCGAAGATTGTGGATGTCCAAAACCATGTTTTTAGTCAGTCATAAGGGATAAGGTTTATTATGCTGTAAAAAAGACTATTGAAGACCTACATTCTCCTCTATGTTCCTTGACAGCGAAGGCATCTGTTTTTGCTTCTCGGATCCGTGAATTCACACAATAACCCGATGTCACCTTAAGCCCTATCCTGAACATTTTACTCCTATTCCAGCTGGAATTGTCAGTAAATAGGAGCTCTCCCAGCTCCCCAACACCTCGCTTGAGCATCACTTGTAGATTTCCAGCCAATAGCGGCCTCTTTCCTTCACGTTGTTTAACCAAGTAGTCCTCAAACTCTTTTTGAGCCCAGCTATCATCATCGTCTTTTTTGAAGTCACCTTCAAGCACAACAACATCCAGCTTAATGGAGGATTCCGGGCCTGATGTGACGACCTCTCCTGTATCAGCATCAATCAAGGCAACCGAAATGGGATCACCCCCCTTTCCTTCTAGTTTCTTTCCAGTAAATATGGGTAGTGACAGTTTGGTTCGAAGTTGAAGCTGTAAGTTTCTCGCATCACTCTTTGCCGTAGATTTAGCATTAGCTCTGCGTTGGAAACAGCCATTAGAAATAGGAATAGAAATGGAGGCATAAAATTGGAAAAGTAATGAAAAAGGGAGTCTAACTACCAAACATCTCACTTGGGCAAGTCTTACCGCCGGGAAACTACAAGGATAAATAGATCCGTTGTCTGAGAGAGTTTAATAATGCAAAATTTAAAAGATATAATAAAATAAAGTGGTCCATTAATCTCAAGCTACAAGCATTATGTTCTAAATCGGAGCATTGACACTTTGGTGCATGACGAGTCATTGTGGCCTAACACTCACTGAGCTCTGACTGCTTGCTGTGGGGTGGTAGTGGGAGTTTGGACACTTATTCCTCCAGAACATTAACAATGCATAAACGGTCAATACTACACGAAAAATATTTCTCAACGGCATCAAAGGGGAAGTGCGTTCATGCCTTCTGAGGTGGGGAGAGTGATTGTTTGCAGGCTCCACTGCTTCCTCCTGTTTAATACCACCACCAGCAGAATTGACAAAGTCGGAGTCACAAGAAAAATTGAAGCAGAAGGGATTCAAAAACAATTTATTCAATCAAAAGGAATTGAAAAACCTATTGTGTCGTTCCTTCTTCAAAACAACTTAATGAACGAACTAAGTTCGTCAGCCACATTTGAAATCACAGTGCTTACCAAATAGCAGTTGTCTATATGGACCATATGAACAATCCTAAGCATATTTTGGTTTTCCCCTTTCGTTCCATGTCCTTGCAACAATCTACGTGTGTTTTAGAATAGTTATGATTCAGCTTTAGGTAATAAAAATACAGCTGCAGATGTTATTGAGGCAAATAAATGGACATGGCCTACAGCAAGGTCTGATGATTTGCTTGAAATTCAGATGGCTTTGTGTGGATTGATTGCTTCAGACTCTGTCCAGGTAGACAAAGTGGTCAAGTGGTATTTACTGGATCATCTCGAGGCTCTTTCTCTATACAGAGGCTTGGAAGCTAGTGAGGATATGTAAGAACAAAATGACTTCGCTTAGCCTTGTGTGGTGTAAGCCTAATGTGCCAACATATTGCTTTATATCTTGGCTGGCTATTAGTAATAGGTTGCACACATGGGATATGATAAAAACTTGGTGTGACATTGATAGCACTTGTGTGCTATGCAGACAACAACAATAATATTGAATGCACTTTTTCTTTAAGAGTGTATTCTCGAAGCAGATTTTGGGAACAAGTTTCAGGGCTTGCAGAATATGAAGGGGAATAGTTTGAAGTTATTAGTGAGGAATTTAGCCTGGAATAGAATAATGTATTATCTCTGGGGAAGGAACTTAGCGAAGCATAAAAATGTACCCATCAAGCTTGCTGTGTCCTTCATGCAGTCTTTTTCTGTGTAAAAGTCTCTTTAGAAGCTGTAATTTGTGTAGAAATTGGCGAGTTCATGTTGACTAACATTGCTGTAATCTGGTGGCATGATTTTGAATTTGCATCTCGCTTCTCTAGATAGTTTTTTGCTGTTGTTATTGGAAGTCAAGAAGTGGAAGACTATGATGTCATGTTATCATGTTATCATTTGGTGTGGTGTCGTTAGATTGAAAGTCAACTTGATGAACTAACTTCTAGATATAAGACTTTCATATTTTAACAAGTTATTCAAAAGGATCTCCCTTTCTTCCTGTCGTGCAGGGACGAAAGTCAGCCTTAGTGATTTGATGGTGCTGAGTGGAAGGGCCGTTGCCTAGGAATAAAAGCAATTCTAAGGAAACAGGCTGATCTACCCCAAGAGTTCACATTAATGGCAAGGTTTGGCACATCGATGTCAGCTATATACGTGGGACATTATGCTGTAATGGACTTGTATAGGATGTAGCCCTCCCGGGTTTTTCTTTTGCAGAGGTTGTCCAGTAAAATAAATTATTTACACATAAAAAGAAAAAAAGAAATTGTGCCGAAGTTCATTCTCAATAAATGCTATTCAAACAGTCGCAATAAATTAATTAGCTAGCATCTGACTTTGTAGGTCAATAACTTCATTCGATCACTTCATGACATGCAGATAAACAACTCATATCTGACGTGTTGATGGAGATACGTTTGAGACAAAGAGGAAATATTATAAAATCAGTTTAACTTACCAGTTTCTGTACAGCTTTCTCCATTGAGCGCACTATACCTTCGAGAGCATTCCCAGGGCAACTACACCATGAAAAATAGTCAAAGCAAGCAACTGCTGTTTTGTGGACATTTTCCATAACAAATAGACAATTATCCATATGTAGAATTTTAGTTACTAATACAAATGAATGTCAGACCCAATTAGTAATTACAGTATAACAAGATAGATACTGGACTCATCAAATGCATTCCCTTAATCAAAGGTGACGTGAGAAGTCAACATAAAGCTGGAATACATATTTATCCAGTACATTGATGGCAGAAGCAAGTAAATTTAATTGGCAGCTATCTCCAAATGCGTTGTCCTTGCAGTGATCAACAAAAAAATGTATGTGCAGGTATTACGCTTTGCTGAACAGAATCATGGATTGATGGCTTATGATAATCGATGATATTTTTAATTGGCGAGACAATAACATGGAAATTCTACTAGAGGAATTAATTGATAAAGATAAGCTACAGCCGACAAACCAAATGAAATATATTCACCTTTGACAAGATTCGGCCGAGTGAGGTTTAGCACGCTCCAGCTCTTCTCTGACCTGTCCAGCAAAGAGCAATAATGAAGAATAGCATTGCAATTTTGTCAAGTATTCATCTCATTCAAGTTTCACATCACAAGTATCTTAGCTGTCCTCCTTCTACTTGCAAATTGTCATTGACCACTTTTCGGTGATTCAAGGAAACAATTATGTCCAAGCCACTTTATGGAATATTTTGGATCTTTTGGTGATCCATACGGTTCAAAACAATATGAAAAGCCTAAATCATGTCCTTATTGCTTCACAGGAAAAGCCTAGAACAGTCACCAGGTCATTTTTCTCACTCAAACAATAATTCTCTATACATCTCACAGCAATTTCCCATGCGGTTTTCTATCTGGAAGCTGACCAGAAGGTCACAAATGCAGCCAACCGCTCCTAATTGAAGAGATCAGCAATTGACGTACAATAAAGTGTATGTCCAAGTTGGCTATTTTACTCATCTTACCACTCTCCGGACATCGTCCTCTGTCAACCAGCTCCTCCTCGGCACAAGATTCATCCCAAACCGACGCCATGTTTGACTGTGTGAAGATCAGATCAGCACAAAAGTACAAATCAAGAGAGTAAAATTTGGCAAACAGGACAGCAAAGTAACCCAGTAACAATAACAGCTCACTCGCTAGGTAAAAGTTTCCAACAGAGTTTAATTCGAATAAGGAGGATATACTGCGATTGGCCCATGCCGAAATCGCATAACAGATTCGAGACGGCAACATCTGAGCTCTTTAATACTTCGTACTAAAGCCACAGCACAAACCCATTTAGAACCATCACGAGGCAAAAGCTAATCAATGTTATGCTTCAACGCAGGCTTTGCCATGTTTCTCATTCCAAGAATCCTCAACTCAAGGACCCTTCATTGAATATCTCATCAAGCAAAGCTAAAACTAACGCGATCATCAGATAATCAAGCAAGCATCGAAGCGTCAAGAGAGAGAAGAGCGAACTTACTTTGTTCGAGCGGTGCGCCGCTTCTTAAGCAGACTTGCTTGACCTGAAGAAGTGGAAGGCAAAGCTCTCTTCTGCGCCGACATGATTTCCTCTTCTTTCGTGGAGCTTTTCAAGAACCGGGAAAGTGTCTGAAAATTGGGAGGATTTGGTTGGTGAACAAATGGGTACAAATGTCGCACAGAAATGGAGAAGACGATGAAAAGTTAATGCAAGAACTCAAGCTCAAAAGTAATGAGTTCGCAATCACTGGAGTGTTTTTTATTCTGTACTGCCCGAAGGAGTAGGCTCGTATCCGACCAAGAAGAAAGAGAGTAGCATCGTCATTTTCCGAGAAAAGGGAAGAATATTTCTGGGAAGGTGGCCGGGAAAGTGGCCGGTTTTAGAATTATGTTTATCGTTTTCTCAGATTCTAGCAATTTGTCCCCTTGACCTTATGAGTCTCTCGTACGATTTTCTTTCTTTCTTTCTTTTCCATTTTGTTGCTTTTGTCCGCCTTCTGCCTGAACAGTTGAACTACTTTTAGCCATCAACGCATTTATTTCGAGAAAGTAAAAGATTAGAAATTTGTTTTATTAAAAAAATCGTTTTCTATCGATTATAAAAATAAATAAACAAAAAATATTTCAATTATCTATGAAAATGTTTAAAATTATTTTTATCAGTAATAAAAACATATTCCATTAACTAATTATTTCAAGTTATGTATATAATTATTTTTAGACACATATAAATCATTTATTTTCTAAAAAGGAAAGGAAGCCTTTTGGTAAATCTTTTCGCCATAATCTTTGATCAATCGATCACAACTCAAATTTCAATTATTTTCCATGTAAGGCTTTGAGCTAGTGACAAAACATAATTCAATTAAGTGCTTCTAATTGTACGTGACTACTCGTTATGAATAATAACAAATATAAATGGGTGTTATAGTCATTTCCTAAGAAAATATATGCGCATTCGAGGAATGTTAGAGGCAAACTAATAATCATATATTTTCCACCAAGTAATGATGTTAAAACGATTTATTGTTGCTTGATTTATTATGTAATTTTTTTTATTGATAACAAATCATGATGGGGTTACTTTACAATTCAATTATAATATTGCTAGACTTTCTTGACGTACTTTTAAGCAAAATGACAACATATGCAGATCCATATATCATATGTTTTTTGTCTCATATATTATTAAAAGGATTATTTTACTTAATTGGACATTGGTACTAAACGACACGAATGCGTGTGATTTCATGAATATGGACAAACTTAGGTGTTTCATGAAATTAAAAATTCCTCGGAATTAGAAATTTAATCCTGACCAATGGGATTGCACGAATAAAGTTCAACGACAACAGGTCTTTCTATTTTTTTGTCGGTCAACGACAATAAGTCGACAAGTACTTTCTTAGTTAATCAAGAGAGACAAACTTCCAAGGAGATGGAAATTATAAAAAATAAAAATAAAAAGAGAAAATAAAAAAAATCAATGCGCGTGGATTTGAGGAAACCAAGGGACTGGAGTGGGGTCCACTTAGATTTGCTTCGGTCGACGTCTCGGGCAGCTTTTCGATCTGTCGTACGTTGCCAAGACCCGTGGAGCACACGTCAATTTTCTGACGCGTTTTCATTGCGCGGGAGGATGACGTGTGATGTGCTACGCGAAAAATATCGAAAATTGCAAATTGTAAGTTGTAACCATCATCCAGTAGAAGATGTGCTTACAAGGACTATATAACTAGTAAATTCCATAAGTAATTATGAAATATATAAGAGTCAATAACCCAAAGAACCTTGGTTTTATTGTACTTCTTTTAGTTGTCATTGAATTCGGCTTCCTTTCACTCAATAGTCTAAGCAGAGTGCAATTTGGAGCCGCTATCCATTAGTCTGTATAGTTGTTAGTTGGCATTAATACAAGTTTACCTTACCCAAAAAAAAAAGAGCCCGAAGAACCTTAAATTGGTATGCATATTATCCAAATTAGTATATTTGTGATAAATTTATTCTTAAACTAATTTTTGGGACAAGTATACTAGAGTCTTAAAATTTGTCGTGAAAGTGTAATTGAGTCAAAATCTTCAAAATTGTAATTAAATTCTAAAACTTATTAAATTAGGGTAATCAAAATATTTTCATTAACGGCTTCAATATAATTAAGGAAAATGCCAATGTGGATTTTTTTAATAAATTTCTCTCTCCCCGCTTGTTGTTTTAAATTATTTTCTTGTTTTAATCTTATTTAAATTAAATTAAAAGAAACTAAAGAAGGCTAAATTTTATTTAAAAATAAAAAAACTGAAAAAAAAGGAGAAAAAAATAACAAAGGCGGGAGCTCTATCGTGGGGCTAAACCAGTATACATATCTACAAGCCTTTTATTAGGCTTATAGTGATATTGAGCATCAACACTAATCCACAATATCTTCCACAATCCTAGTATGCATACCTACAAACCCCTTATTGGGCTCACAGCGATATTGAATATTAACACTAATGAACAACATCTTCCACAATCCTTAAAGCCAAGTCTAGAAACTAATTCATAAATCACAATACGTTTCTCAAACCAATTCAGAATTCATTTTATAAGCCAAGTTCACACATATACATAACGTTTTGCAACACCTTCATAAAACATTTCTCAAACTATTCACAAATGGCAAAACGTAATAAACACTTGATCCAAAATTCTATGTAATAAACATACTCTTCTTAGTTCAATATACATATCAAATCATTATCACTTTAAGATGTGAGTTTTATAAATTCGTCGATAGCATAACCAACCTAGGAATGTCCAAACTAAACAATGCGTAGCTAAACGAACCAATGATCTCGTAATCCTAACTATTAAACGAGAATCGGCAAATATCAACTATGAAATGGCTAAATTATTCCTAAATGCTAACAAATCACTCATGTACACTGATAAATTGCTTACCTAAAATGATTACTCAAACCTAAATGCAACCTAAAACTTGCCCATGAAATCCTAAAATCTGGGTTCAACATAACCATTGTACTAAAATGACTTCCGTCAAATCCACGGCTCCATAATGCCATAATCCACCATTCTCATGAAATCCTGAAGCTCCACAATTCAAAAAGACCTAACTCCAAAAACTAGGCTGAATAGATGAATGGAGAGCGCGATCACTTACCGAAACATTGCAATACGTAATGATTCCAGCTTGCCGAGGTGTCCACGGCGAGCACATGTGAAACCCTCTCTTTTCTTCCTCTTTTTCTTCTTTCCTCTCTTCTCCGCCTGCTTGCTCTCGGCGTCTTAAAAGAGCCGAAGCTTCCACCGTTCTCCTTTTGCTTTCTCTGTGGACTTTTCAAACTTCTTTTTTTTCTTTTGCTTTTATTTTTTGCTGGTTCCCACTGAAAGTAAATATTACAAGAGGCATCCGTCCGTCGCTCTCTTTTGTCTTGTCATGACGGTCGGACTTCGCCTCTCGGTGACTCGAGTCTGCACGCAAGTTTGGACTGGTCGTCGTTCCGTGCGAGAAAGAGATAGAAATAGAAGAAGAGAGCGACATCTATGCAACAGTGGCGTGACCGACACGGGTAATTTTCCGCGAAAATCTGGTCCTGTTAACTTTCCTGGAAAATGCTTCTGCGGTCTGGTTTTGAAAATTTTCGGTTCCTATGATTTCCAAGCCGCGTTGGACGTTCAACGAGCAAAAAACCAGGTAGTTCGTAGTTTCGTACATGGACATCATTTGGCCCGGTAACTGCAAAAAAAGCTTGGGTCGAACCGGAAAATTGGCAATGTTTTATAGAGCTTTCGGACTGGACTAGGTCGAATTACGAATTCTTAGATAAGCATGACCCAGTAGATGTCGTAGAAATTTCCGAAGGAAAAAGCACACGCGACTTGTTTGACAGCCAAATTAAGTGCTGAATAATTAAAAATCCAACACTTTGATGAGATTGAACTCGTTTGCTAACTTTCAGTAAAGTTGATTTCAATGATTACATTTGGTCAAAAGTCCAATTCATCTGGTAAAGAAGTGGGCAGCTTTGGCAGGACTTTGAATTGTACGTGGATGGATGGTCATTAGCGTTGGTGCTAATGAGGGTTGATGGAGCAAGATCCTCTTTTCATCAATTCCCTTTAATGAGGAAAGCTTGTGATCATACTTCGTGGGACTGTCTTTTACTTGTGATGCAAAAAGATGGGTCATGGTCGCTAACGGTGTAATTGGATAAAGAGATGTATGACGACTCCAAGTTTTTCTGCTTTGGTTAATTGCTATTCAACAGGTTTTTTCCAATTGTCTTGAGGACTCCAACAACCTGGAGTTTGTTTTGTTGTCTTGATTTGTATTTGGACTACGTTTCTTAATTGTATATTCCTAAAAATGGATGAAATATTTTTTTGATAGAAAAAAATGGGGAAATGATAATGGTTTATAGGCCTTTTAGATTGGACCGGATCAAATTACGGATTCCTAGACGAACATGAACCGGCAGAAAATTGGATTAGTGGGGGAATTTCAAAGGTAAAAAAAAAAAAAAAAAAAAAAAACTTATTGGGCTTGTTTGATAACTGAATTATATGCTGAATAACTAAAAATTCGACACTTTAATGAGATTAAACTTATTTGCTAACTTTAAATAAAATTAACTTAAGTGATTGCATTTAGTCAAAAATCCACTTTATCTGGTAAATACGGGAGGAGTTAATTAATTAATTTAAATAAAAAATAATTATTGCTAATCATAATCTTGCGAAATATAGTGATAAAACCTATTAATAATGTTCATCTTTTTTTTTTTTTTTTAAATGTTTGGCAAGAAATTCATAATATACAACTATCGATTTTTCATCAAACCTTTTGTTACTATTTTTGGCACTTCACATGATCGGCACTTAATTTTCAATTTTAACGCTCATGCTCATAATGGCCATCCTTAATATGGATTGACTTGTAAGAATCAATTAAATCAAATTCCACCTAACGTGATAGGTAAGGGATTTTTTTTACCACATAAACTACTATCAGATGCTAGGTCTCCAAACAGCTAATGCCTGTGTTCTTGGTTTTTTTTTTTTTGTTTTGGTCAGAATGCCAGTGTTTAAATAATCCCCTGATTGCGTTGAACTGTAAGCTATACCGAGGGGTGGGTGATGTGGAATGGCTTACTTAATTCATTCAATAGAAAAATAATGGACGGTAGTTAGAATCTTGCCGCATATATTTTACTATAATAAATATCATCTTTATATGTTTAAGTGAGGATTCGATTATCATCAGCTATCACTTTGTAATTGTTACCAAACAACTTTATATTTCAAATTTTCAGGATTAATAATTCAAACACTTAAGTTTTCAGCATTTTTAATAAACAAGCTTCAATCTCTGATCCCGGGAAATTAGGGTGCGTTTGGTAACATTTCTACTCCTGGGAACAATTTCTTTTGAGAAATAGTTTTTTTTCTATTTCTATTCTATGGAACAATTTTTAAGTAAAATAAAACGTTTGGTAACAACAAAAATTTCTTATTCTCAGAATAGAAAATGAATATAAATGCGTTTGGTACCAACAAAATTTTTTTATTTCTTTTTTCCCTGATGGTGGCGGCGACCAGCGGTGAGCGGGCAAGGGCGGCAAGTGGTGGCCGGGGCGGGCGGCGGGGCGGTGGTGGGCGGACGGCAAAGTGTGCTATGGGCGGCGAGTAGTCCCCAAGAAATAGTTTCTAAAAATTGTTCCCAGGAATAAAATGCTACTTTTTTCCATTTCTCATTTCTACTCCAAATCTATTCCTAAGAACAACTTTCTATTCCTGGAAATAGAAAAATCAGTTGGCATTATCAAACGAATTTACGTTTTTTTTTCTATTCCTAGAACAAAATAATAGAAAAATAGAGAAATAGGAGTGTTGCCAAACGGAGCCTTACTGGTCGGGTGTCTATCAATAGTCGCAAAAAGTAAGATGTTAGGAAAAAAAAATTTGCACAACAGTGGATGATCATTTTTTAGAGAAAAAAGTTGTGGAAACGATAACGGAAGATACAATTTAGTAAATTGTAGAAAATAGTGGATATTCAATATTGAGCTTTTGGTCAGCACCGATCGACACATTACATTTGATTATTCGGGACCGGCAACGAGGGAACTTGATTGTAGGACAAATCTACAAGATAAAGCCCTCGATCTTGAAAATAGGAAATTTGAGGATCACATAAGTAAAGGTAGGTTAATCTTAATCTTTGTTTACCAACAATTTTATCGCTCGACCGAGCTTGAACTACCATGACCGGCGCTCAAGGGGGCTGCAAATGCTCGGAGGGGCTTAAAGCTTTAGGTCGGCTTTTTCCGTGCCCCAAGCCTGTTTATGCTGTTCTGATCATTATGGGTACGGATGCGTTGTGGTTATTTGTCCGTTCAAGAGAAATTTTCTACGGTACAATGTTGCACCGTACATGGACATAGTTGAAGGAGGGGCTAGTTAGGGTTGTCACCCCCACGAGAGCATTTAGCCCTACATGCTTACGATTTTGATCGGCCTTCTTGTAAAATTTACTTCTGCAACTTCTGCAGTCGCTACGAATTTGTAACTCTAACTTCATTATAAATCCAACAGTCGGGATGAATAGAGAATATCGAGGGAACTTAAGCATCATAATTTGACAGTGCCTTGTGTTCTGAGAGTAGCTTCATTGCCCGTGCATTCCTTACATGTGAAAAAACCAGAGAACTTTTGAAGAAAGATGTTAAGAGAAGTGAAGTAGAGAGAAAATTTCCGATGAAAGAAGCAGTCAGCTTAACAAGGCGTTAAATGAAGTTGTACGATTATCAATGATGAAAGGGTCCAATATATAAGTAACTAACATGCCCTCATCTATGAAAAAATTCCCATCGATTCTATCGGACAGTAGTAATCCAGGAATTCTCTTTTTTCGGGGGTGGGGCGAGGGGGTGGGGCGGTGTCTTCTGAAAGCCCTGGACTTCAATTGGCGTTCCATTAGCTGCACAATTCGGACGCCGCTCTTCCTGAGGTAGGCCTACTGCATCATTGCCTTCATCTTGAGCTAGCCATTAACACCCTTGCTGGTAACTCTTAAAAAAACCTTCCACCCGCTGGTGGGCTCTGAAAGGACGTGTGATCATCTGGTGGGTTGAAGAGATTCATTGGATCATCTGCAATGTCAGATCAGAAATCTTCCATCATGTCATCGCCTCAGTTAGATATAAGAATGTGGAAGAGAGAATTGAGGGATTTTAGTATATTTTGGTCCATTGAAAGGCTTATATAGAGGAAATCAAAATAAATCAAGACAGATAATACATAATCAAACTAGAAATTGAAATAAGAGAAAGTATCCTAAATATCTCTAAGATATATCTAAATATTCCAATACTACTAACATCCTTAAAATCGCTGATAGCCTATAGGACGAGGAAGTGTACCACTCCATTGGAAGCTTGATGTTGGGGAATAGGAAGGTCCATTCATTATAGGGTTCGTTTGCCTCCACGGATCGGGCATTGGGCTATGCATGGCATCCTGTGGATTGATATAAGGGGATGGTATTGGCGGTCCAAAAGAAGTAATACAATTTTCTCCCTGAGAAAATTGACCATTCAAGCGGTCTGCAGCTGTGGGCTGACTCGCACCGAGAGGAGCACTTTCAACAACTGTAGACTGCATAGCATTCCCAAAATTGGTATATTGTCGCCATGCTTGCGATGGCCAAGCATTTACGACATTACCATGTCCTGGAGAAAGAACTAGAACATTAATATCATTAATAAAAACATTTCGATGTGAGTACAGGTCTACAATCTAAATTTTTTTTTTTTGGAATGAATGGTTATGAGCTTTTACTATTTTGATAACACAGAAAGTGTTGCACATCTCTTTAAATTTTTCTTTCCACCAGTCTTTGTAATCTTTTAGTGCTTCAATTGACAAGGCCCTTTCCTTCACAAATTGAACATTTTATATCCCAGTTTCTGGCGTATAAATTTAACCAACCAACCATATTTTCTAATATGATCTTCCAGTCGCATTTGATAAAAATGCACATATAAGCATGTTGCCGGGTGCTTATTACATCTAGTCATATCTACATAGTATTAGCAATATCTTGTCAATATCAACTTAGCATCACCTAAGTCAAGGTCTTCATGAGTATCTGCCCTCCCCTTCCCCAATCCCCCAGTCAAAAGGGCACATGTCAACAACTAATTTCTTAGTTGTTTTTTTATTGCTTGGACAGAACACGTAAATACACACATGCACGCATACATACATCCATACATGCATGCATATATACATATATGGCTAAATGGATAGAGTGATTTAAATGAGGCCCATTTTGCAACAAATCACAACTTACAGAATATCTATTCGTGTATAATAAGCAATGGATATTGACTGTTCTCCACATTGTATGTCCTTCTAAGTCATTCTAATACTTCCAACTCTTAAATCTTTCGTATCCAAATAGAAGTTGCATCTCCTAAATCGAACCCTGATAAAATTAAGTACTTGATTATTGCTCTTTTGCCTTTGCACAGATAATTTATTAGATAATTGCTTTTGGTAGAGACCTGCAACGACACCTCTTGCTTTTTCGTCATCAGTCAAAACCATTTCTGAGCATTTTTTGTTGCAATCTACAGACACATTAAAGCCTAACTTACAATTGGGAATCCTCTGCGTATAACTCACGAGTCAATGCCAATGAGGGGCAAAAATTGGTAAAATCTCCTTGCATGCAAATTCAATTAAAGGGTAGCTCGACGGATAAATGTCTTCACATTTTGTGGAACCCAAAAATCATGAGGATCTAGCACACATTGCTTTCATTTATCAAAGCTCAATAATCAAGTGGAAAGTCCTATTATCATCGTTATTTCACAGGCCACATCTTTGTATCTGCTTACAGGGAGAGATGATTTTGTGTTTCAGAGCACGTACCTTCAACAGGGGAGGCCGCATTCCTCAGCAGAGCTTCTGGAGCAACTGAAGCGACACAGGCTTGTCGACATTGAACAGTGTTGCAATTCTCAATTTGTCCTTCATTTAAAAGAGCGCTATTCTTTGGCATTGAACCAGAAAAGGTCTCACAATTGAACTCTCCAGCATCATTCATATCATCAAAGTTCATTGGTTCTGCGATTCTCTTTCCAGGTTCCTAGAAGAAAGAAGCTCAGCATGTCACACTACCTGGACTCATGGAGGTATTTATATGAACTCCGCATGATGATGTGTAGCGCATGGACTGGCTTGACAAAACTTGGTAGGATTCCTTAGTTACTTACCTTCTCTTGGGCAGAAAGTCGATTAGTAGCCTCAAGATAAACATCTCCGATTAGGCCAGTCTGCTGACGATCAGTGTTGAATACAGCACCAGGCTTCTTCATTCCATCAGAATTGTTCACATTATGACTCCATTCTTTGCAAGACAATGCATGCTCCATGAGGCGTTCCCAGTGCTTTGTTGGTATGCTCTTTCCAAGAACCTACGATGAGTGAACACACAAGACTTACGTTCTTGGTTCAATCAAACCATAATTTAGAATCATTAACTAAGTGCTTACACTTTTCAGTTTCTTGGGCTCATTAAACACGTTCTGTAGAAAGTCCTTCACTGTATGTATTCCAGCGTCCTTCAATTTTCGGTGAGATATCCCATCTTTGGCAATCCTCTCCAACCTCCAGACGTCATCATCCAATTTAGGTGGATAACTTTTCTTGTTTACTGTAAAAGGAAGAGGACATATAAAGTAAGGTCTTAGTCCCTATTAGATTCATGAGTAGCTTCTGAAAGGTATGCAGACTCCTGAAGCAGCTGATCCAAAATGTCAACATTTGCAAATAACCAAGAAGCCGATCATATTTTATTTATCAGAATTTTTGTTGGAGATGTAAAGGTTCTTATGAAATGAAGCTCTCAATTAAAATAATGGAGACATGATGCCTGAAACCATGTTTAATCGTTTATGGTCAGCAATAAATGAAGGACAAGGTTCATGTACTTCAAAGGACTATGAGAGACTTACATTCTCCTCTGTGTTCCTTGACACGGAAGGCATTTGTTAATCCTTCCCGGATTCGTGTATTCCCATGATAACCTGATGACACCTTAAGCCCTATCCTGAATTTTCCACTCTCATTCTTGCTGGAATTGTCCATAAATATCAAGTCTGTCAGCTCCCCAACACCTCTCTTGAGCGTGAATTGGAGAGGTGTTTTCAAAAGCACCCCCTTTTGTTCACGTGGTTTAACCACTTGGCTCTCAAACTCTTCTTGAGTCCAGTCATCCTCATCATCTTTGTTGAAGCCACCATTAAGCACGACGATGTCCAATTTAATGGAGGATTCCAGGCCTGATGTAACAACTTCCCCTGTATTTGCATCAATCAAGGCAACAGAAATGCAAGTACCCCCCTCTCCTTCTACGTTGTTTCCAGTAAATAGAGGTTCTGACACCTTGGTTTGAATTTGAAGCCGTAAGTTTCTCTCAACATTTTCTCCCTTGGCCCTACATTCTCCAAGGAAAACGACCATTAGTAATTACACAGAGAGACAAACTACCAAACATCTCACTCAGACAAGTCTCACTGCCAGGGAAACTACGAGGATAAATTAGATGCATTGTCTCAGAGAGTATAACAATGCAAATTCTTTAAAAAATAAAACAAAATAAAATAAAATGCTGCACTGCTCTCAAGCTACATATGGTCATGTTCTAAAGTGTTAGTGGTAAAGTCAGGCCATTGTTCCCTCAAAATTATCAACAATGCATTACCAGTCGATAGTACACAGAAAGCCAGCATCACGGGCGCACATTCATACCTTCCAAGGTGGGGAGAGTAAGTATTTGCACCCTCCACTGTTTCAGTCTGTTCAAAACCACCAAGAGAAGAGTTGCCAAAGTTAAACGAAGCAGAAGAGATACAAAACCAATTTATTCCATCAAAAGGAGTTGAAAACTTCCTTCTTAGGAACAACTTATCGAACACCTTATTGAGACCAAGCTTGTCAGGCACATTTTCAAATCCCATCTTTCATGTCGAGCAGGGACCAAAGTTCCCCTTACTGATCGGCGGTGCCAAGGAGAAGGGCTGTTGCTCAATGGATAAATGTTACTTTAGGGATAGCAGACTGATCTTGCCCAAGAGTTCACATATACAGGAAGGTTTGGCACCTCGATTTGGCTGTATGTGCGGGATATTATGCTGCAATGGACTTGTATGGGATGTGACCTCCCTTGTTTTTTTTTTTTTTTTTCCACAGGTTGTCCAATAAAATGAAAATTTACTTACAAAAAAAGATATTATGCAAAGTTCGTGCTCAATGAATGCTGTTCAACCAGTCGACATGTGGGAATTTTATAGACTCTATTTATCTTACCGGTGTCTGGACAGAATTCTTCCATGAGCTTATTTGTTGCATTATCTCTTTGAAACCATTCTCCAGACCCTCCTTCAAGAAACTACACATGGAAATTGACACCATGAACAACTGCTGTCTTGTGGACTTATTCATAACAAATAGACAAATATCCATTCGTAACACTTTAGGTACTAATGCATACGAATGTCAGATCCAATTACCAGACTCATCAGATGCACTTTAGGTACTAATGCATACGAATGTCAGATCCAATTACCAGACTCATCAGATGCATTCCCTTGATCTAACATGACATAGAAAAGACGATGTAAAGCTGGAATACATATTTATCCAGTTCATAGATAGCAGAAGCGAGTAAAGTTAAATAGCAGAAGGCGATTAAAAAAAAAAATGTATGTGCAGGTATTACACTTTGCCAAACAGAATCATGGATTGATGGCACATGATACTTGATGATGTTTTTTAGTTGGAGAGACAATATGGATCGAAATTCTACTGGAGGAATCACTTGATGCATATAAGATACTGCCAACAAACCAATTGAACTATATTCACCTTTGAGCATTGCTGGTCCACTCAGATAGACGACGCTCCACCTCTTTTCTGGCCTGTCCAGCAAAGGGCAATAGAATAACACAAACAAAAATCGTCTGTCACGTATTCATCACATGACAGCTATCTTCATTGTCCTCCTACGCATAAAATGTCATAGACCACATATTCCAGGATTCAAGCACATAATTATGTCCAGGGCACTTCCTTTAAATTGTGTATCTTCTTGCGATCTGTACTGTCCAAAACACCATGAACATCCTAAATCACATTCTCAGTGGAATCGTTTCACAGCAAAACCGTAGAATTGTCAGCAGGTCACTTTTACCGCTCAAACAACAATTCTCTATACATCTAGCAGCAAGTTCTCATGCGGATTTCTATCCGGAAACTGACTGGAAGGTTGGAAACACATTAATCACTTCTAATTGAAGAGTTCAGCAATTGAAATACAATAACGACAGTATTTGTATCTCCAAGTAGGCTACTTTACTCATCTTACCGCTGTCTGGACCAACTCCGTTAAACAGCTCATCGGCACGGAATCCTTCCTGGACTCGTTCCATTCTTGGCTGTGTGGAGATCAGCAAAAAAAAAGCAAGATAGGATAATTTAGCACTCAGGCCAGCAAAGGGAATTATAACAGCTCACTTGCTAGGTAAAAAAATCTAACAGGGTTCAATTCCAATAAGGGGGAAGTACTACAATTGGCCTAATGCGATATCACATAGCAGATTCAAGACAGCAACATTTGAGATATTTAAGTTTTCACATTAAAGCCGTAGCACAACCCCCACAAACAAAAAAATGAACGAAAGCACGAGGCAAATGCTAACAAATTGTTATACTTCGACTTGAGCTTCGTTCCGACCAAAAGAAAAAAGAAACGAACCGCAGGCTTCGCCGTATTTTTCATTTCAAGAATCTTCAGCTCAAGAACTCGAGTAAACCCAAAACAAACACCATCGTCAGACAATTAATCTAGCATTTAAACGTTAAGACGGAAAGAGCGAACTTGCTTGCTTGGATCGGAACATGGCCTCTCGGGCTGACTATGTTCACCCGAAGAAGCGGAAGTCAAGGCTCCCTTTTGCATGGACTTGGTCTTTCTTCTCCTTGGCATCGTGACAAGAAGTAAAGTGTCTCAATTTTGGGACTGATCGACGAACTGGAACTGGAACTCCAGCTATGGCCTGAGACTCACGAGCTTATAAAGAATGATGCAGAGATAAACGAGCTGCATTTCCGGGAAACTTCTCGGATCATAGAATTTCTTTTCCTTTCTCTAAATTTGCTAATTTTCCACCTTAACTTTACGAGTTATAAAAGCTGCAT
Organism: Corymbia calophylla; assembly: GCA_014182845.1. Lineage (NCBI taxonomy): Eukaryota > Viridiplantae > Streptophyta > Magnoliopsida > Myrtales > Myrtaceae > Corymbia > Corymbia calophylla. The sequence continues at coordinate 40,711,952 of CM024697.1, read as the reverse complement.
GTACTTTTTCTTTTTCATTTTTTACGCTTTTCGCCTATTAAGTAATTGAGCTATTTTTGCCTTCAATGTTCACGGCAAATCTTCGCAACCCAATCTTTAATGAATAGGTCACACACTCGAATATCGACTATTAGATAAGTGGAACTTTTGAGCAAACGACATAAAATTTCAATTAATCGTTTTTGATCTCACGTGGCTATAGCTTAATAAATTATAATAGTGAGGAATGTGTTTTGTAACTATCTATGAAGAAATCTTATGTACTATAAATTGATTCAAAGAATATTAGAGTCAAATTAATGTGGCTCTTCATCAAATTGATAATGTCAAAACAATTTAGTGTTGCTTGATTTCGTCATAGGTCTTCTTCTTTTTCAAATGTTTAGGATTCCATATGTATTATATGCGGTTAAAAGCATTGTGATTACGAAAACACGCTAGTTTTCTTACCCATGCTATTTACTATCTAACGTTTCATTACACCTCTAAATTTGGATCATGTTTTTCCCCTACTTCTAACGTTTCAGTATAAGTCAGTCATATTGATAATTATAAAAATATATAATTGCCGCATGGACTCTCATTTGATCAATACATTTGGTGGTGGTGGTGGTGGTGGTGTTGGATTATAGGAAAGTTCTTGGAAATGCGACATGCATGCATGCAGGCTTCACTGAAGTTTGGAGGATTTGCGTCGGCCACTATTGTGTAGGCAGCTCAAACGCGCGTGGGTATTAATGTGTTAACTCGCAAAATTAGCAACCTTATCCTCCAATTTTAAAACCTGACCCAAACATTGAAGCACACTGCTGAAGCAGCCGGGCATCGCGACATGGAACTATCAATACTAGTCACACTATCAAAGTTTAATTAAGTCTCGATACCATAAAAAATCTTAAATTTGTATACTTGTAAAAAGTATCACAAACTAATTTTTTGATCACCAAAAACTCAAAACTAGTACACATGTAAAAAATTTACTCTAAACTAATTAATTGATTGCGAAAAACCCAAAGCGATATATTGTGACAAATTTACCCTCCGTTAGTTTTCATTAAAATTGAATTGATACCACAAAAAACCACAAACCTCAAACGGACCAAAATTGATACACTTGTGAGAAATTTACTTTTCAATATTTTCCGTTAAATTTTGCCATAAAACTGTTGAGTTGGATAATATGTGGCAATGAACAGATGCACTAGTTTGGAATTTTTCATAAAATTACCCCTTTAATTAAATCACTCTAATTAGGTGTCGTGAAAAAATCCCGCAAAATGTCTAAGCATCCCAAATTGGTATGCTTATGATAAATTCACCAAAAACTAATTTTTTGACTACAAAATATCCATAAACTAATACATTTATGATAAATTTACTATTTACTAACTTCCCTTAAATTGAATTAATATCACAAAAAATTATAAATTGATACATATGTGACAAATGGAGAGTATAATCCCAAACTGATACACCCATCACTATCACATATCATTCAACTCAACAATTTGACGGCAAAATTTAACAGAAATTAACAAAAAGGTATATTTATCACATGTATACCAGTTTGGACATTCTAGAAGCTTTGCGAAATGACATTTGATTGCATGAACTCTAAAGGTGATGGGGATGACCATTGTTTTCAAGTTAAATTGATTAATAATTTATGCGACGGCCCTTCTTTATATCTCTCCGACTCTTTCCTTTTCGCTTGTCTTCTTTATATCTTCTTTTTTAAATGACAAATTATCAACTTAAATTTTACGTAGAAATAGTCTTTTTTTTCTTCGGCGTCGCTTAGCAGGTAACTACTAAGGTGTCCGAAGTTTGGGAGTGTTTGCTTGCTGAAAGAATGTGCGGAGTAAAGATTGGGACAGTAGACAATTGGTCCGCGACCACAAATAATGAGTAATATGAATTTATAAGGAGTTTATGATTTGCCAGAAATGCGAGCCGCGTTTCCTGGAACCTGGCGGGTTTTTGAATCCTTTTTCTTCTTTCTTTTCTCTAAATTTTCTAATTTTCCACCTTAACTTTACGAGTTATAAAAGCTGCATGTACTTTTTCTTTTTCATTTTTTACGCTTTTCGCCTATTAAGTAATTGAGCTATTTTTGCCTTCAATGTTCACGGCAAATCTTCGCAACCCAATCTTTAATGAATAGGTCACACACTCGAATATCGACTATTAGATAAGTGGAACTTTTGAGCAAACGACATAAAATTTCAATTAATCGTTTTTGATCTCACGTGGCTATAGCTTAATAAATTATAATAGTGAGGAATGTGTTTTGTAACTATCTATGAAGAAATCTTATGTACTATAAATTGATTCAAAGAATATTAGAGTCAAATTAATGTGGCTCTTCATCAAATTGATAATGTCAAAACAATTTAGTGTTGCTTGATTTCGTCATAGGTCTTCTTCTTTTTCAAATGTTTAGGATTCCATATGTATTATATGCGGTTAAAAGCATTGTGATTACGAAAACACACTAGTTTTCTTACCCATGCTATTTACTATCTAACGTTTCATTACACCTCTAAATTTGGATCATGTTTTTCCCCTACTTCTAACGTTTCAGTATAAGTCAGTCATATTGATAATTATAAAAATATATAATTGCCGCATGGACTCTCATTTGATCAATGCATTTGGTGGTGGTGGTGGTGGTGGTGGTGGTGGTGGTGTTGGATTATAGGATAGTTCTTGGAAATGCGACATGCATGCATGCAGGCTTCACTGAAGTTTGGAGGATTTGCGTCGGCCACTATTGTGTAGGCAGCTCAAACGCGCGTGGGTATCAATGTGTTAACTCGCAAAATTAGCAACCTTATCCTCCAATTTTAAAACCTGACCCAAACATTGAAGCACACTGCTGAAGCAGCCGGGCATCGCGACATGGAACTATCAATACTAGTCACACTATCAAAGTTTAATTAAGTCTCGATACCATAAAAAATCTTAAATCTGTATACTTGTAAAAAGTATCACAAACTAATTTTTTGATCACCAAAAACTCAAAATTAGTACACATGTAAAAAATTTACCCTAAACTAATTAATTGACTGCGAAAAACCCAAAGCTGATACATTGTGATAAATTTACCATCCATTAGTTTCTATTAAAATTGAATTAATACCACAAAAAACCACAAACCTCAAACGGACCAAAATTGATACACCTATGACAAATTTACTTTTCCTTATTTTCCGTTAAATTTTATCATAAAATTGTTGAGTTGGATAATATGTGGCAATCAACAGATAGAAAATACGATATAACATTCATCCTATGTTCTTTGGAAATGAAGTGGATTGACAAGAAATATAATGATACTAAAAATCGATGATTACATGACAATTATGCTTCCCTAAATAGTATAGTTTTGATAGGACCTTTGTTGAAACTTGCTCCCTATGTTCTCAATGAAGAAAATCTGTCATTTTCCACCCATCGTCTTTCCCGCGGCGTGATCAATGCATTGAAAAACGAATGAAATGCTTTTCTCCTGGCGTGTGTTTGTTTCAGGACAAATTAATGATTTGGGAAATTTTTTTTAAGAAAATTGTTTGTTAAGGTTTTCATCTTAGCAATATTCTATGTCTAAACATTATCATCGACGATAGACGCAACTACTTTTTTTATTTATATATTTATTTAAGCGGTACAAACAATAATTTTGAAGAAAATTATTACTTTAATCATTGATTTTTCTTAAAAATGAAAACGATCACCGAGGGAAAGCAAATGCGTTCCATTCCGTCATTCCCCAAAGCAGCCGACCAGAGCCGCCTTATCTGCTTCCCAACGCGACCCATTTCTTTCAAAAAAGCATCCTCGAATTTGTGTAAGAAAAACGAACCCTCTCCAATCCCGTCATCAATTCGACCCGAAAATATAAAATGTAAAAATCTCATCATCAAAATTTGACCGGCCCCCCCTCCTTCAAATCCTCCACGAACGAGGGCGAGAGGTCCACGTGCGATGCGAAATCCCATCCGACCAATCGCGCGGGTTTGCCTTTTCTTCTCAGCCCATCCGCGGATCGATAGGATCGTCCAGCCAACGACACCGGGGAAACAAAAGGTAAAGGCCAAAGAGGAAGTCCCCATCGCGTCGCTGTACCACGCGTTCTTTTTCGATGGAATTGTAGATCGGATTTTTAGACCTAGTGGTATAATCCAATGGGTTTAGTACATCTCTCGTTTTTTTAGATAAGATTATCGTGGGACCTCGAAAACATGGCGGTCGGGACAACTTTCTTGACTAACATGCCCACAAGGCATGATCCACCTTTTTGAGTCGGCAACTCTTTTTTCGGCCATTGCAATTTTTTTCCTCAAAAGAAAAGAGGCGATGGCGTGACTACTTTTCGTGAAGACGATTGGATGCTTTCTTGGAAAGATCCAATATTGTAGATTTTTCGTGAGGAAAGATTCAATAATTTATAATTTGTCCCTTGATATTTTGGAATTTAGCGATGTACTCCCTAAAATTGACTTCTCCCAAATTTCGCACGAAACTCCAATCATGTTCTTTGCTCTTAATTTGTTAAGAAGGAAAAATATGTCATGAGACTATATATTAATGAATAATTTAAAATCTAAAATCAATAATTTGTAAAAATGCCAATTCAAAATAAAACGAAGAGCCAAAAAAATGACCCAAGTAGCGATGTCCAAGAAAAAACAACAAGTGCTGTTTGGACATGTGAAAGTGCGATTGAGCCACCATCAGGACATTGTCAATGCATATGGCCGATGGGCACTTTCTTCATTGAGCTTTTATCCCATTTATCTCTCTCTTCCTCGTTATTCAAAACCATCATTTTCAATAATATTTCAGAACATATCTCTTTTATGATTCATAAATTTCGACTTTCAAGCTAATTATTTCTTCTTCTTTTTTTCATTTTCCACACGTATACATTTTAACGGTGGATTTGTCTTGCAAAATTGGTCACGTGGTCGGAGGCTTCGAGCTTGGTCGAAGCCAACGAGGGTCAAATTGCAACCGAATAAACAAATGCCAATGAGCAAATTGCAAGACACGAAACTCTAGGGGGAAACTTCCCATGATTTCAAACTTTTGGGAGGCAAAATGGGCAATTTCATAGGAAAAAGCAAAAGGAAAAGTTAGTAGCTTGCGGCTGTGAGCAATGACGATGCCATCGGGGGAGGAGTCAAACAACTGATGATTACTTAACGATCCTCGGCGGCTGTGAGCAATGACGATCCTCGGTGGCGGCATATGGCTGAGCGGCTGCGCCAACTCGACCGACTGCATACGGTTCCTGCAGTGGCCCCTCATCGTGATCGGCGTGACCATCATGGTGGTCTCCCTCGCCGGGTTCGCCGGTGCCTGCTACCGCAACACCTTCCTCATGGGGCTCTAACTATTCTGCATGTTCTTCGTCATCGCCGCCCTCATCGGCTTTCATCATCTTCGCCTACGCCGTCACTGACAAGGGCTTGGGCAAGCCCGTCGCCAACCGGGCCTACCTTGACTACTACCTGCAGGACTACTCCGGGTGGCTGGAGGAGCGGGTGGCCAGCGACTCCTATTGGGGCAAGATCAGCTCCTGCATAAGGGACTCCAAGGCGTGCAAGAAGATCGCCGTCACCGTCAACGGCGTCCCCGAGACCGAGATCATGTTCGACAGCCGCAAGCTCAACCCCATCCAGGTTAAAAAAAAAAAAACACTCAAACCCTTCTTTCGTTCTTCCTTCGTTCCTTCCTTTCTTTAGGTTTGGCCTGGATTCCATCCACCCATCTTTCAAAACGCTGTCCAGTTCGATTGCACTTCGTCGTTGGAGGAGCACGACAACCCTGTCGACCCATTTCACGACGCGAGTGAAGGAAAAAACTTTCGTGCTTGTTTACCCGATAAGTATAGTTCATCAGTAAAGTTAACTTTCGCAAGACGAGAATTGAAAAGGTACTCTAATCAAAGGATAGACATGGGGTTTGTCGTCGAACTGCAGACGCGACAAAACCTGGAGGGAGGGAGAGCCTCCTCCCCTTGTAGGTCTTTTCCTGCAATAATTGTCCAGATATTATACACCTGTCCTTTTTTGATTTCAAAAGTTAGGTTTGAGGAAGATATAACATACTATGTCTGACTTTGATTGCGGGTCCCTATCTGGCGATCAAGATGGGGATATTTTAGCGATGCTTTTACTTAATAATTCCCTAATTTTTAGCACTCAGCATATGGGTGCTTCATTTATTTATTTTTGTACTCTTTCCGTTTGTCTGTTAAAGTGGGGCACAAGACAAGCTGGGTCCCAAATTGGTATGCTTGTAATAAATTCACCAAAAATTAATTATTTATTTATTGACCCAGCCTCTGGATAATGCTATCCAAATTATCCATATGTACTTCATTGGAAAGCCAGAAGATTCGAAGGAACTCAAACGGAAAAAGTTCTTCGAATGCAAATGTTGTTTCCTAAGGCGCAAAGACCTTGACCGACATTTTCAAGCAATGATCAAGCTATTCTATTTGCTTGGAGCTGATTGGAATCTTAAACCAATCTTTTTGGCGTCCATCCTAAAAGAAGTCAGCCAAGCTGCAGAAAAAAACTCTTCAACAAAGGCAGAAAAACATAACCGAAACCACTCTTGGTGAAATCCAACAAGCCATCCACATTGCCATCGAAGAACTTTGTCTTCGACGAGAAGCTTTTCGAAGCTATCTCAAAGAAAATAAGCATCTTGATAAGGCATGTTTGAAACCAGAATTGAAGATCAAATGTCCCAAGGATTGCTCAGATCCTTCCTGCACAAGCTGCAAAAAAAAAAGACACTTTAAACGATTCTCTGTCAAAAAGACACGCAAAGGAAAAAGGTAAACAAAAGTGGAAATTCTTGCGCAAACACCGTCATCATCCTTCCAAGAAGTGAAGCAAAGACAAATGTTATATCTACAGCAAAAAAGGACATTTTGCCAAAAATTGTCCAAAGGCGAAGAAGGGCGAAAGCCATCTGATTGACAAAATTGCCAAAAGCACTAGAATTCAGCTTGACGACACTGACATTGAGTCTGTCTTCTCTTTAGATGATCAGCCCTCATAGGTTACTCTCTGTGCCATCCAAACATACAGCTCAGACTCAGCCTTGGATTCTGAGAATGATGTTTTTACCTTCTTTGCCGATTCTCCTGATGAAATTCAGATCGCTGAACCAGTCCATCACCCATACATTCCTATTCATATACTCTTGTCCAAATACCACAAACCAATTCCCCTTGTGGCACTCATAGTTACTGGAGTAAGCTCTTCCATCTTGGTCACAAAGATACTCCCAAAGGAATTTTGGACGCGAGAACTGTCTTTGTTACACTCTTCCAAAATTTTAACATTGCCATTGCAGACCCCAACTTGCTTACTGCTCTTAAGGTCCAGCTACAGATCACTGGAGCCCTACAGACTCCTAGATCAATTGCTGCCACCTTGCATTACCAAATGATCTATCGTGTCCAGAACCATGCCATTGACCTCAATATCTCAAACTTTGAAGATGCTCTTGGCATTTCGGTCGATCAGGACCAGACCTCTTGTATCCATGTTCCTCGCCAAATTCCGAGAAATGAGCTTGTTAAGCTCCTCCCGGATAGTTGGGTCACCAACTATGAAAAACTTCATCAGAGTTGCAAACCAGTTTAGTCCAGCGAACCTCAGTATTTCTCGCCTCATGGAAACTTCAGATTCACCATCTTCCACTCCTCTTCCAATTTCTCTTACCTCTAACCTTTCTCTTCAGCCTCCCCTAGAACTTCGAAAATCTTATGGTTCCAAAATAGACAATTTGTATGAGGTTGCCTACCTCACTGAGGATAGCAAGATCTTAGAAACTCAGCTTCCCATGATGAACCCTTATACTGCTTTCGCCAAATCATCATCTTTCTCTCCACTTAGATCTATCAAACATTTGATCAAACATACCCCTCGCACAGTAAAGGAGTATGTCCAATCTTCACGATTTGATCAACACCCCATCCAAGCAACTGAACAAGAGCAAAGTACCAAGTGGTTGGGCACCGGGAGGGTGCTCTGGTGTACCGGGTGGTGACACTGAAGACTCAGTGGGAGTCGGGGATTTCTTTTTCTTTTGTTTAAGCTTGCGGAGTTTTTCTCGAAGGACCAAGAAATTATTCTACGAAGGAGGGGCAGCTGAGCTTAAGATAGCAGCAAATGAAGAGGATGCCCCAAGAGGGGAAGATTCAGGTTTTAATGGTAAGGAAGGAGAGGGGAAGAAGGATTGGTCAACAGGAGTAAATGCCTGTTAGCTTTTGAGAATTTGGATCTGGGTTTGAGCTTTTCAATTTCTGGTCTCGAGTCTTCCAAGTAATAGCAGGGGGGTGTCTGCTTGGTTTCTAGCAGATGAAGTCTTGGCATGCGCCTGAAAGAAGGAACCTATTGTCCTGAACCTCATATTGTTGATGAACTTCAGAAATTTCCTAAAAAAAACTTCACCACTAAGCAAGTCCAGCAATTTCTCGGTATTGTCAATTATCTGCGGGATTTTGTTTCCCAAATTTCCAAAACCCTCAGACCTCTCCAAAGAATGCTTAAGCAGAATGCTCCCCCATGGGGACAAAAGCAGACCCAAGCTGTCTCTCAGCTTAAACAGATATTGCAACACCATCCTCCTTTGAAGATCTCCTCTACCGGAAAACGGATTCTTCAAACTGATGCTAATGATAAATACTTTTCGAAGAAATTGGAGAAACTAGGCATATTTGTGCCTACAAAAGTGGTCAATTCTCTCAGGCAGAAATCCACTACTATTCCACTTTTAAGGAGATACTTGTAGTCAAGTATGGAATCAAAAAATTCAAATTACACCTCATTGGGGCACCATTTCCTCGTTGAAATGGATAGGTCATCTTTTCCTCAGATGTTAAAATTCAAATAGAAGCAAGTTCCTCACCCACAGCTGCTTCGATGGGCTGAATGGTTTTCAAAATACTCATTTGATGTCAAACATATCTCGGGGACTAAGAATGTCCTTGCTGACTTCTTGTCCAGACCAAAAGAACCTTTGGAGATGATCAACATGTATGTCAAAAAGGAACCTCTCCTTGAGACATACCGCACCACCAACATACAGGGTGGTTGGCCAAGTCTCAAATACCCTCCTGATGTCCCACTAGCAATTCGACACAATATCCTGAAAGAAAGACTTCACGAATTAATGTGGGAGTATCACCTCCGAATTTTTCAAGAACATGGCGGATTAATGCTCAGACCAGAAGGACTCCATCCACAATATCCGTTCATTCATCCTCTCCAATGGTCTCCTAATGATGAATTTCTAGAAGACCTGGAATGGTTATTTTGGTACATGTTCAACCTGTACACCATAACCATTGAATTTTCTACTGACAAAATTTGGCAGGTCCTTAGAAAAGACGGGGCCGGTCATGATCATAACCAGAAATATCTCTTGGATATTTTCATATGGTTTAAACCACTCCAATATTGGAAGGAACTCTTCAAAGTCCAGAATCGTCACGGAAGACCTGAACCAGAAAGACATACTGTTGTCCTGTTCCACCGTCCATGGACATTTTGCCATCCCACTGGATGGATTTCTGATAAACCTTCTGTTGTAGAAACTTCAAGTTACAGGCCCCAAGTTTTTTCAAGAAGTAGCACGAGTGTACCAGACATTTCCATATTCCATCACCACTAGCAGGCTTGCATCTCGAGAACTCCAGAGAATCCTATTTTCCCCACCATCCTTCACTTCACACCTTGTCCTACTAATCTAGTTTCGTGTGAATCAGACAATAAACAGTTTGTCCAGTCCTTTGGTTCACAAGGACAGCCAATCCACTACTTCAAAGATCCCACTGGACATTGTTTTTAGGATCCTGATTGTGCTTGTTCTTCCTGCACAAAATTTAAAGATGAAGATGACAGGCCTTCTTCCAAAAAGAAGAAAAGGAAAGATACACTTTATCAAAGGTATCTTGATGGAGATCCAACTGTTAGACCCCTTAGAGAAGAATGTGGCAAATATCGGTTCATTGTCTCTTATGGACCACCCAAACCTCCTAAGGTGACCTTTCTGACAAACCTTCTGTTGTAGGAACTTCAAGTTACAAGCCCTAAGCTTTTCAAGAAGTAGCACGAGTTTATCAGACATTTCCATATTCCATCACCACCAGCAGGCCTGCATCTCGAGAACTCCAGAGAATCCTATGTTAAGAAAATCGAATCATTCCACCAGAAGCATGGCCCTCTGCCAATGTTCCTACGTCTTGGGATCATCTTGAAGCTTGGGATCCTATGAGAAACGAAATCCAAGAAACTCTCAATATCTTCCAACAGAACAATCCAGACTCATCCACCCCCTATGATCCTTGGGGGGGTCCCCTCTCACAAGACCCTTGGGGAGACACCCAAAATTACGCCCCTTTTCACGGCTCTTTCTCCGATCCTTTCGGTGCTAGTTCTTTCCGTCCACCCAATCTGTCGGCAGAAGAAATCGAGAATCTCATTTGTGCTTTCAAAAGAGAAAAAGACGGAAGCTCCAGTTTATCGGATATAGATGAAGATGCTCCACTCAAAGCACAGTTAGCTCATCATAGCTTTGATGATTCGGACTATGACTATAATGCTAGGGATGGAGCATGGCCAAAATAGCCTCTACGGAATCACTGTAGCACCGATCACTGTTCATCTAGCCCACTGTTTACTGTAGCACTAGGCGAAAAATCACCGTTTATAGCCTGTCACGGGATTTCTTTATGACTCCCTATGTTTGTAGCCCATAAGTGGCTAATATGTTTTCATAATTGTGCCCGAGCATGGCCAGTCTGCCTGCTCTTGTCGTTTGTATCCTCCTCTACGTATATAAGAGCAAGGAGTCCCCATTGTAAAAACTAGAGAGTGAAATAAGAAGTGTGTTGTGTACTCCACTTCCAACATGATTTTCTAAATACTCCCATTCTCTTCTAGTCCAGAACGGAGGTTTTGAACAAACACTATGATTGAGAAGAATCCTGGCGTATGCTCTGCACTTGCCTTCATGGGATCCTGTGTACCAAAATTTCTGATATCTTAGAGATTACTATGGTCTGAGTTCATAGCTCGAGAAGGAACTTGGTGACTAATAGACAGTCCCTATTAAGGCCGAGAGAGCCGTGTGTGGGATAGCATACTTGTCACAAGTTTGCAATTTAAGTTTGAACTTAGTTCATAGGCATCCTTATGGTATCAGAGCCATGGATTTCTTTGAATCATCTTAGTTTGCCGAAACTCCGTTTTGATACTAGAAGAGTATTTCTCGCCTCATGTAAACTTCAGATTCACCATCTTCCACTCCTCTTCCAATTTCTCTTACCTCTAACCTTTCTCTTCAGCCTCCCCCAGAACTTCGAAAATCTTTTGGTTCCAAAATAGACTATCTGTATGAGGTTGCCTACCTCATTGAGGATAGCAAGATCTCAGAAACTCAGCTTCCCATGATGAACCCTTACACTGCTTTCGCCAAACCATCCTCTTTCTCTCCACTTAGATCTATCAAACATTTGATCAAACATATCCCTCGCACAGTAAAGGAGTATGTCCAATCTTCACGATTTGATCAACACCCCATCCAAGCAACTGAACAAGAGCAGTTTGTCACTCTTCAGATACCACATGAGTTTCCTGCTCAATGGATCCATCGGGGGTACACACATCTCCATTTTGGAGCCATTTGCCTTGCTTTAACTTTCCATGGCCAAAAAGGCTTACCAGTTACTGCAGGATTGCCCTTTTGGACACCAGATTTTTGGAATACCAGCAAGCTTGTATTGGCACCATCCAGACTACAATGAACGCGGGAACTGTCTTTGTTACACTCTTCCCAAATTTTAATATTGCCCTTGCAAACCCCAACTTGCTTACTGTTCTTAAGGTCCAGCTACAGATCACTGGAGCCCCACAAACTCCTGGATCAATCGCTGCCACCTTGCATTACCAAATGATCTATCGTGTCCAGAACCATGCCATTGACCTCAATATCCCAAACTTTGAAGATGCTCTTGTCATTTCGGTAGATCATGACCAGACCTCTTGTATCCATGTTCCTCGCCAGATTCCGAGAAATGAGCTTGTTAAGCTCCTCCTGGATAGTTAGGTCACCAACTATGAAAAACTTCATCAGAGTTGCAAACCAGTTCAGTCCAGCGAATCTCAGTTCACCCGGAAGAAAGATGGTACTGTTGCCATCAAGTTCAGTAAGACTAAAGAGGAACCTTCCTCTATTTTCCCTACCATCCTTCACTTCACACCTTGTCCTACTGATCCAGTTTCGTGTGAACCAGACAATAAACAGTTTGTCCAATCCTTTGGTTCACAAGAACAGCCAATCCACTACTTCAAAGATCCCACTGGACATTGTTTTTGGGATCCTGATTGTGCTTGTTCTTCCTGCACAAAATTTGAAGATGAAGATGACAGGCCTTCTTCCAAAAAGAAGAAAAGGAAAGATACACTTTACCAAAGGTATCTTGATGGAAATCCAACTGTTGGACCCCTTGGAGAAGAAGGTGGCAAATATCAGTTCATTGTCTCTTATGGACCACCCAAACCTCCTAAGGTGGCCTCATCTCCATCTTCTTGCAAGTTAGCCCCGTCTCTTGAACCACCACCAGTCAAACCTATGACTACTTCACCTTTTTATAAGCCGATCCAGAAGTGGGTAAAAAAGAACTCCTCATGTCCTATAAACTTACCCAGACCAAGCATATGTGTACCCAAACCCGAGCCTCCCCCTGTCTTACCTAGCATATGCATGTTCTCACCTGATGATTTCCCTCCGCTTGAAGCCAAAGAACCCGAATCCAGTAACACACGAAAATTCCCTCCACTAGAAAAATTCTCTGACCCACACCAACGATATCAGCACTCACCCAAGGTACCTAACCTTACTGGCCTTGACGCTCAAGGACAGCGCAAGCAGCCTTCAGCTGCTGAAACGGTCTTAAATTGGCAAACTGAGAATGCCTTGGCCCAAAACGAGATTCTTGGAATTGTTGCTACACGACTTGAACGTGTAGATCAGAATACTGCATTATCTTGCAAAATGCTGAAAGACTTCCAGAAAAGGCTTCATCTGCTAGAAATCAAGCAGACACCCCACAGCCATTACTTGGAAGACCAGAGACCAGAAATTGAAAAGCTTAAACGCCAGATCTAAATTCTCAAAAGCCAACAGGCATTTACCCCTATTGACCAATCCTTTTTCCCTTCTCCTTCCTTACTATTAAAACCCGAATCTTCCCCTCTTAGGGCATCCTCTTCATTTGCTGCTGTCTTAAGCTCAGCTGCCCCTCCTCCGCAGAATAATTTTTCAGTCCTTCGAGAAAAACTCCGCAAGCTTAAGCAAAAGCAAAAGAAATCCCTGACTCCCACTGAGTCTTCGGTGTCACCACCTGGTACACCAAAGCACCCTCCTAGTGCCCAACCACCTGGTATTTTGACCATTTTTAATCCACTTGAAAACTTCCTCTGGCACCAGGACCCTACTATTTCTGCCATTAAACCATTCCAGGTTAGGTAGATTGAAACTTCTTCCGATTCAGATTCTGATATTTTGATAGGATCATCTTCCTCGGAAGAAACCTTGTTCATGGCAGATAATGTTAAAGAAGAAGAAATGTCTTCCGAACCAGAAATCCATCCAGTGGGATGGCAGAATGTCCATGGACGGTGGAACATGACAACAATATGTCTTTCTGGTTCAGGTCTTCCGTGACGATTCTGAACTTTGAAGAGTTCCTTCCAATATTGGAGTGGTTTAAATCATGTGAAAATATCCAAGAGATATTTCTGGTTATGATCATAACCAGCTTCCTCTTTTCTAAGGACCTGCAAAATTTTGTCAGTGGGAAATTCAATGGTTATGGTGTACAGGTTGAACATGTACCAAAATAACCATTTCAGGTCTTCTGGAAATTCATCATTAGGAGACCATTGGAGAGGATGAATGAACGGATATTGTGGATGGAGTCTTCTGGTCTGAGCATTAATCCGCTATGTTCTCAAAAAATTCGGAGGTGATACTTCCACATTAATCCGTGAAGTCTTTCTTTCAGGATATTGTGTCGAATTGCTAGTGGGACATCAGGAGGGTATTTGAGACTTAGCCAACCTCCCTGTATGTTGGTGGTGCGGTATGTCTCAAGGAGAGGTTCCTTTTTGACATACATGTTGATCATCTCCAAAGGTTCTTTTGGTCTGGACAAGAAGTCAGCAAGGACATTTTTAGTCCCTGGGATATGTTTGACATCAAATGAGTACTTTGAAAACCATTCAGCCCATCGAAGCAGCTATGGGTGAGGAACTTGCTTCTGTTTGAATTTTAACATCTGATGAAAAGAGGACATATCCATTTCAACGAGGAAATAGTGCCCAATGAGGTGGAATTTGAATTTTTTGATTTCATACTTGACTGCAAGTATCTCCTTAAAAGTGGAATGGTAGTGGATTTTTGCCTAAGAGAATCGACCACTTTTGTAGGCACAAATATGCCTAGTTTCTCCAATTTCTTCGAAAAAAATTGCTGCTCAGTATTTGTCGCCAGCATCAGTTTGAAGAATCCGTTTTCCGGTAGAGGGGATCTTTAAAGGAGAAAGGTGTTGCAATAGCTGTTTAACTTGAGAAACAACTTGGGTATGCTTTTGTCCCCATTGGGGAGCATTCTACTTGAGCATTCTTTGGAGTGGTATGAGGGTTTTGGAAATTTGGGGAACGAAATCCCGCAGATAATTGACAATACTGAGAAATTGCTGGACTTGCTTAGTGGTGAAGTCTTTTTCAGGAAATTTCTGAAGTTCATCAACAATATGAGGTTCAGGACAATAGGTTTCTTCTTTCAGGCGCATGCCAAGGAATTCAATCTCCTTTTGGGCGAGAATCATTTTTTTCTGGGAAAGCATAATGCCATGCTTTTTGACAATATCAGCAAATTGTGTCAAGAGTTGGCAATAAGATTGTTCATCAGGGCTAAAAAGAAGGATGTCATCAATGTAGATCTGAGAATTAGGAAGGATGGGCTCGAAGATTTTGCACATAGCCTTTTGGAAAATGGATGGGGCAGTTTTGAGGCCAAAAGGGACAACTGTCCATTGAAAATATTGGTTTGGGATACAGAACCCAGTTTTGGGTCTGTCTGCCGGGTCAATGCCCAGTTGCCAACATCCTGCCTTGAGGTCGAATTTTGAATAGATTTTTGCTTGGGCAAGGCTAAGAAAGAGGGAATTTCGATAGGGCAATGGGAATTTATCATCGTGAAGGAACTGATTCAGAGGTTGATAATTGATTACTAACCTCATTTTCCCACGATTCTGCTCGGCTCGCTTATTGACATAGAATGCTTCACATACCCATTTAGAGTTAGATGGTTCAATAAGACCTTGTGCCAGTACCTCTGCGCATTCTTGTTGAGCAAGCGCAAGGTGCTCTGGACTCATTCCAGAATGGCTGGCTTTTGTAGGGTTTATGTCTTCATTCCTTTTGAAAGGAAGTTTGAAATAAAAGAAAGAGTTTTTCCATAGAGGCTGGGTGCAAGTTTGGAAAAACTGGGAATGGGTCTCGGCACAAGAGGAGAGCAAACTTTGGATGATTGGGTCCAGCTTGGCTGGTTGAAGAGCATAAAATATCTTGATATCTACAAATTCATGAAATTGATTTTTGAAACGGAGGCCAATTCTAAGCTTGGGAAGTTGAGTCAAAATGTCCCAACCAATAATAATGTCTTTGTCCGGAGATCGAGAATCAAGGACTTTGGTAGTGATGAAACATTGAGGAAAAAATTGGATGGTGATGGGTTTGCTGCGGTATCTGGTAGTAAAAGTGTTGCTTGAAGCATAATTGAAATACCTGGTAAATGGTTTCCAAAATTCCTTTGGGAGTATCTTTGTGTCCAAGATGGAAGAGTTGGCTCCAATATCTATGAGTGCCACAAGGGGAATTGGTTTGTGGTATTTGGACAAGAGTATATGAATAATGTATGGGTGAAACTGGTTCAGCGATATGAATTTCATCAGGAGAATCGAGGAAGAAGGGCGGAAGCCATCTGATTGACAAAATTGCCAAAAACACTGGAATTCAGCTTAACGACTTTGATATTGAGTCTGTCTTCTCTTTAGATGATCAGCCCTCAGAGGCTACTCTCTGTGCCATCCAAACATACAGCTCAGACTCAGCCTCAGATTCTGTGTGATTCCGTAGCGGTTATTTTGGCCATGCTCCATCCCTAGCATTATAGTCATAGTCCAAATCATCAGAGCTATGATGAGCTAACTGTGTTTTGAGTGGAGCGTCTTCATTTATATCTGATGGACTGGAGCTTCCATCTTTTTCTCTTTTGAAAGCACGGATGAGATTCTCGATTTTTTCTGTCCACAGATTGGGTGGACGGGAAGAACTAGCACTGAAAGGATCGGAGAAAAAGCCGTGAAAAAGGGGTGTAATTTTGAGTATCTCCCCAAGGGTCTTGTGAGAGGGGACCCTCCCAAGGATCAGTTGAGTCAAAATGTCCCAACCAATAATAATGTCTTTGTCCGGAGATCGAGAACCAAGGACTTTGGTAGTGATGAAACATTGAGAAAAAAATTGGATGGTGATGGGTTTGCTGCGGTATCCGATAGCAAAAGTGTCGCCAGAAGCAAAATTGAAATACTTGGTAAATGGTTTGAATCATTTTTTTTCTGGGAAAGCATAATGCCGTGCTTTTTGACAATATCAGCAAATTGTGTCAAGAGTTGGCAATGAGATTGTTCATCAGGGCTAAGCAGAAGGATGTCATCAATGTAGATCTGAGAATTAGAAAGGATGGGCTCGAAGATTTTGCACATAGCCTTTTGGAAAAGGGATGGGGCAGTTTTGAGGCCAAAATGGACAACTGTCCATTGAAACTATTGGTTTGGGATACATAACCCAGTTTTGGGTCTGTCTGCCGGGTCAATGCCTAGTTGCCAAAATCCTGCCTTGAGGTCGAATTTTGAATAGATTTTTGCTTGGGCAAGGCTAAGAAAAAGGGAATTTCGATGGAGCAATGGGAATTTATCATCTTGAAGGAACTTGATAATTGATTACTAACCTCATTTTCCCACGATTATGCTTGGCTCACTTATTGACATAGAATGCTTCACATGTCCATTGAGAGTCAGATGGTTCAATAAGACCTTGTGCCAGTAGCTCTGCGCATTCTTGTTGAGCAAGCGCAAGGTGCTCTGGACTCATCCTAGAATGGCTGGCTTTTGTAGATTATGTCTTCATTCCTTTTGAAAGGAAGTTTGACATAAAAGAGAGAGTTTTTCCATAGAGGCTGGGTGCAAGTTTGGGAAAACTGGGAGTGGGTCTCGGCACAAGAGGAGAGCAAACTTTGGATGATTGGGTCCAGCATGGCTAGTTGAAGAGCATAGAATCTCTTGATATCTACAAATTCATGAAATTGGTTTTTCAATGGATCCATCAGGGGTACACACATCTCCATTTTGGAGCTATTCGCCTTTCTTTAACTTTCCATAGCCGAAAAGGCTTACCAGTTACTGCCAAGATTGCCTTTTTGGACACCAGATTTTTGGAATACTAGCAAGCTTGTGTTGGCACCATCCAGACTACAAAAAATCCATAAACTGATACATTTATGATAAATTTACCATTTACTAACTTCCGTTAAATTGAATTAATATCACGAAAAATTACAAATTGATACATATGTGACAAATGGAGGGTATAATCCCAAACTAATACACTCGTCACCATCACATATAATCCAACTCAACAATTTGACGGCAAAATTTAACAGGAATTAACAAATGGTACATTTATCACATGTATACCAATTTAGACATTCTAGAAGCTTTGCAAAATGACATTTAATTGCATGAACTTTAAAGGTGATGGGGATGACCATCGTATTCAACTTAAATTGATTAATAATTTATGCAACGACCCTTCTTTATATCTCTCTTACTCTTTCCTTTTCGCTTGTCTTCTTTATATCTTCTTTTTTAAATGACAAATTATCAACTTAAATTTTGCGTAGAAATGGTCTTTTTTTTCTTCGGCGTCGCTTAGCAGGTAACTACTAAGGGGTCCGAAGTTTGGGAGTGTTTGCTTGCTGAAAGAATGTGCGGAGTAAAGATTGGGACAGTAGACAATTGGTCCGCGACCACAAATAATGAGTAATATGAATTTATAAGGAGTTTATGATTTGCCAGAAATGCGAGCCGCGTTTCCTGGAACCTGGCGGGTTTTTGAATCCTTTTTCTTCTTTCTTTTCTCTAAATTTGCTAATTTTCCACCTTAACTTTACGAGTTATAAAAGTTGCATGTACTTTTTCTTTTTCCTTTTTTACGCTTTTCCGCCTATTAAGTAATTGAGCTATTTTTGCCTTCAATGTTCACGGCAAATCTTCGCAACCCAATCTTTAATGAATAGGTCACACACTCGAATATCGACTATCAGGTAAGTGGAACTTTTGAGCAAACGACATAAAATTTCAATTAATCGTTTTTGATCTCACGTGGCTATAGCTTAATAAATTATAATAGGGAGGAGTGTGTGTTATAACTATCTATGAAGAAATCTTATGTACTATAAATTGATTCGAAGAATATTAGAGTCAAATTAACGTGGCTCTTCATCAAATTGATAATGTCAAAACAATTTAGTGTTGCTTGATTTCGTCATAAGTTTTTTTTTTTTAAATGTTTAGGATTCCATATTTATTATACGCAGTTAAAAGCATTTTGATTACGAAAACTCACTAGTTTTCATACCCATGTTATTTACTATCTGACGTTTCATTATACTTCTAAATTTGGATCATGTTTTTTCCCCTTCTTCTAGCGTTTCACTATAAGTCAATCGTATTGATATTTATAAAAATATATAATTGCTGTATGGACTCTCATTTGGTCAATACATTTGGTGATTTCTTGTAAATATGCTTGTATGTGTTACGGCCGATCGTTTGGGATTGAGACCGTGCAGCGACTTATGGAACATCTTGAAAATCGACCCTATTTTGGGATTTTACAAAATGGCAATGTTGGTCGAATGCCTGGTTAGTACAAATATTCCAAACTAATTGTTCGAGGGATAACGGATTATAGAGATGCACCAATAGGAAACGATACTTATACAACTCACAATTTTGAACGGGAATGAACCCTTTAACCATAAGGACTTGGGCGGGAACAATATCCTCTAGTACTAAACTATTAGGAAAACGAAAATAAATTGATTCGACAGAAGTACGAAGTCAGGTTGCAGGTGATTTTCGTACGACTTCGATACGAACAACGCTAAACCGAATCCTTTTTATCTTGTACTTGGGATTATCAATTGAGCCTCCGGGATCACATGACAATCGAAGGATGTCCCTGACTCGAGAATTGGCTTAAACGTGGATTGAAGAATGGTTAACCACCGGTCAAATGTGAGGAAAAGTCCTAAAGGGGCGACCGATAGTCCAAATTGTACTACGGTCGCAATCGACTTAATTTAGCCCCGATTTTTATTCCAATTTTGGGAACTGACTTCTCAGTAACGTCAAGACTAAATATTTGGATGTCGCATCATTTATTCTTGAGTTTTCCAATAGGCTTTAAAGTGTCGGAAAAGGAAAATTTGGATTGGGTTTCGAGCTCGCAATTGGGCCTGCCCAAGACCGGCAGCCCAATGGGCCTTGCGCCTATTCAACCCAGCCCAAGAGGGGCCCAAGTTGGCCCATTCCCTTCTCCCTTCTCAGCCCATGGGCTTCTCTTCTTGGCTTTTTCTTTTGTGGCTCAATTGAGCTTTGTTTTGGCCTTGTCTTGCTTGTTTCTCATTGGTCATTGAAGCAAGTCGGCTAGCCACTTGCCTTAGCCTCTTGGACAAGTTCAGCCAGCCCACTCTCTCTCCTCCATTTCCCATTTTAGCCGCCCACCTCGCTCTCTCTCTCTCTCTCTCTCTCTCTCTCTCTTCAACCTTTTACTGCCCCTTGCTGTTCACCGCCGATTACTGCCCTTGCCATCATCACCGAAGTTGCTGCCACCGTCGAGTGTGGAGCCGCCGATGTCCGGAGGCCAGCCACTCACCGCCGGCCACCCTAGGTCATCGCCGACTGCTCGTCTGGCCGCCCTAGCTGCTGCTACCTTTCCTCATCGGAACAACCTTTCTGGTGCTGTTTTGGTCCGATTTGGCCACCGTCCCCGAACTAACCCCGCGTAGCCCTCACTCTTGCCGTCGCATCGGTGTTGCTGGATTTTTGTGCCACGTGAGTTAATTTCCTAATCCCTTAGTTAGTGGTTAATCTTGCTTAGGAGTAGTTTAATTAGTCTAAATCTTGGATTATATTATTGGATGATGATTGATTAGATTATTATATTGTTGATTACTTTTGCTTAAGGTTAACCATGGTTAGATTAAAGTAATTATGGTTAGATTAAAGTAACTATAGTTAGATTAAAGTAACTAAGGTTAGATTAAGGTAACCTTGGTTGGGTTAATTAACCTTAGTTGGGTTGGGAATAGTAACCATGGTTAATATTACTAAATATTATTATTATTATTATTATTATTGGATTAAATAATAATTGTTAATTGTTCTCGGAATAATTAATTAATTAATTATATTATTATTTTATAATTTCGAATTATTATTATTTAATTCGGAATAGTAATTATTTTTGGGAAAAATAATTAATGGTAATTATTTATTTGAAACGGTTTTAATCGAGAAATTTTGTGAAAATTATGATTAAAGCTTATTTTTCCCAAGTTTAATTGTGAATAATTTCTTAGTTATTAAAGGGAATTGTTTTTGTTAATTGAAGGTTTTTGAAATGTAATTAATTGTTATTAATATCAAATGGATGAATTATTTTAATATTATTGTTAGATGTCGATTATTTCCCGAGAATTATGAGGTGCACGTGATTATTAATTGACTCCATGGAAGTACGTGGTTCCCTTAATTATTGATTGTTGAAATTTTCGTGAGTGCTTTAACTATTGTTGTTGTACGTGACTGCTGAATATTGCTGCATTTCATTATACGTGTATTAACTGCAGTAGCATGTCACGTGAGCATAAACTATGTTGTATTCACGACAGAGCAAAGAAAAGAATGAATTGCTTGATGATTTGTTGCATGGTCACATTAAAAGGAGAGCCTGACGTTACCGGATGACCGCCAATCCTTCGGGGTTGTGCTTGGCCATTGGGTCGCCTGACAGTAGTCAGATGCAAAGTCATAGCAGAAGCCGGACCCATGCTCCTTCGGGAATGCCATCGGTGGGGGATAGCCCATGACATCGCCATGCCTCAAGGAGGAGGACGATACTTAGCCTAGGCCAGTTGACCGCCAACATAAGGTTGTATCGTGGCCTAGGGGGTCGTAATAATTGAAGCACGTATGGATATTGAGACATGAGAAAGCTATGTGCAATACTATGATTATTTGCACGCCTCTTAATATTGTTATGATTGAGTGATAATTTCTGCAGGTTACGTATGCTAAGGCAAGGTAAGGTCGCCTGTGGTTGCATCTGATTATTAGACTGTCCTTTGTTAATGCTTCTCTGAGCTGTTGTGTTTGGTTGTTTGATGAGACTAGGTTGTATGTTAGACTACCTCGAGGCGAGTGAAGTTCCTAACCGAGGCTTAGGACTTTAACTTGCTGAGTTTATCTCAATCTGTTGTAGTTAACAAATTTTCAAGACCCTAGATGACACAGTACCTAGTGCGGTTCGGCATCCTCGTGGATATAAGCACCATTGTTACCACGCAACCTGTCTCGGGCCGCAATTTTGTGTATGAGTACCATGTCATAATGGTGTGGGTAGATGAGGGGTCGAGAGATCATTACGCGTCTCACGTTTTTAAGGCGTGGTTCATCCAGATGGGAGGCATCTTGTACGGTCTTCTTAGGGGTTTTGATGGATCGGTCCCTCTTGTGGGGCTGACCGAGGAGGTCTAGGATCCCATGGACTTGGATCCTCCTAATGGCAAGATCTCCGACCTGATGACTGGAGAGACTGATCCCTCAGATGACAATGAGTAGTCAGCTGTGGCCTAGTCCCTTTTTGACGAGCCTCCCCCACTTGTACATAGATAGGTTAGCCAGGCGGGTCCTTTTTTGAGTAGGCCTTAGCATATCGCCTGTAGTTAGGCGTGTATATATTTACTGTTGTTCAAGCTAACCTTGCATATATATAAAATGGTGTTTTTGTCTTTCCTCTATTGTATTTGCTGCTATCCATGTTGATTGTTGGTTGGGGTGTTTTGTTTTGCTTCCACATGTGTTTAATTATAAGATAAAATGAATTGGTTAACGATAGTACTTGGGACGTCGTATAACTAGACCTTAAGTGAATTGAGGTTGTCGCGAGTTCAAGGGTCGGGGCGTGACAACTTACACTATTTTAGATCGCTTGGAATCATGGACACCTAAGCCAAGCTTTATTCAGATTGATTGAACGCTCACGCTCACCCGGATCATAGAAAGAGAGAGTTTTAGATAGAGAAGCTCTGAGAGAGAATGTAATTTTAATTGCTAAATAGTTGGATGGATATAATGAGGGGAGAGGGCACCTCTTCTTATACTTGAGACTCTCAGATTACAACCATTAATCAAGACTTCATCCGGTGGACGAGATCATACCGCCTCACCTAACAACTACTAGTATTTAAGCGGAGAAAGCTCTAGACCACGACACAATTACTGTATCACCTGTCCCTAGTAACGTTTTAGAAACTCTTGGAGAATCCCATGGGCGTTTTGGTCATTCTTCCTCGATGTAGAAAGATCATGTGGTCACGGATCTTGGATCGGTGACATTCTCTCCTACTCATTTGAGCGATGCCCTCAGCGTTCACAGCTCGGATAAAGGCCTTCTTGGCACGAGTTTTTCTCTCTTTTTCTTGTTTTGCTTGCCCTTAGAGTCTCGAACGACATCTTGAACGATCGGCTACATGGCTCCTTCTTCGACTCAGGCACGGTGCACAACAAGTACTCCACCTAGGGGAAAAGCACTTCGATCGGCATGTCGCAAGTTGGAGTAGGAGGGTCCAACCCTACCTTCGGCTTCTCCAAGGGTTACGGCTTTGGTTGTGGTTCCATCGTGCGCTTGGCTGCCTTCAAGTTCTTGTCAAGGAGATGAATCGTAGCGATGGTCTTGGTATTCATCACCCCTTTGATCATCAGCACCATGGACGGACATTTAGGATTGAGCACCATGATGCACTTGCTACCCATGTCAACCATGGCTCTTGCTCGATCAAAGAATTCATGCCGAGAATGAGGTCGTAGTTGTCAAGCAAGACTACTCCAAAGGGAAGCTTGTCTTTCCACCCGCCAATTCGAACATCCACCTCCAAAGTTGTGCCTCCACTTACAAGGCCTTCCGAATTGATGGTCCTAAACCGTCTCCCATTCGGCACCACATCCAAACCTAACTTCTTTGCTATCTCGGTGGCCATGAACACGTTCGATGCACCGGTATCAACCAAGGCATAAAGGGTTAGGCCACATACCTCGACTTCCACGAAGTACATGTCCATTTGCTCTTTCTTCTTGGGCAGTGGTTGAGCTTGCATGGAGTTGAGCTTCATTCCTCTGAGTCAAACTTGCTGCTTCTCCTCCTTGGGTGCCTTCTTTTCTTCCACGGCAAGGATGGCATTAATCTTGTGCTTTTGTAGACACTTTTGCGTCCAATGGTTACCTTTGCAAATGAAGCAAGGAGTTGGCGAAGGTTGGTCGTAGTTACTTGCATACTCCCCTTGGAGTTGACTCCTTTGGATGAGCGGCTTAGACGATCTCTCTCCCTATGACTTAACTTGGCCACCTTGCTCCATGGGGCTGTAGGGATTGTCACCACCTTCATCTTTGAAGGATCGATCCGACCCCCATTCTCTCGATCGATGCTTCAATGGGTTGGCCTTGGTGAGGTCGATAAGTGATTCGGCTATGATTAGTGCTCTCAAGAGACTCCTCATGTCCCAATGCATGAGCTTGAGTTACGCCCATGGCTTGAGTCCATCCATGAAAGCTCTAAAAACTTCTTCTTCTCCAACATTGTGCATTTGGAGCTTGAGTTTGGTGAATTCCTTCACATACTCTCAGACCGTAGTTCTTTGCTTGTGGCGATGAAGCTTGCTGCGGGCTTCTTATTGAGCAAACTCGGGGAAGAAGTACTCTTGGAACTGCTTCACGAAGTCATTCCATGTTCCTATAGGATTGGCACCACGCTTTGTTTCATCATATCTATTACGCCACTAAAGCATTGCCATGTCGGTGAGGATCATAGCAGAGGTTCGTACCTTGATACCATTATCTTGGATGTTGATGGCTCCGAAGTACTGCTCCATGCTCCACACAAAGTTGTCCACCTCCTTGGCGGATCAATTTCCTTTGAACTCTTTTGGCTTCGGCACCTCTAGCTTGGGCATCGCTTGAGTAGACACTGCTTTCGCGATGCCAAGTTTGCATGGGGCAAGCTCTGTCTTGAGTTCTTGGATTTTCACCTTCATGGCTTCGACCTCGTCCCTTTGTGGGTTCTCCTCTTTAATCACTTGGACTTGCTCCCGCAAGTCATTGATCGATGATTCGAGGGCGTAGTCCTTGGCTTGTAGAGGAACCGTCACGTTGTTGATGGCATCCATGAAGTCCTTGCGAATCGAGCCTTTGACATCCATCATGCGGTCTCGAACTTCCTCGAGTCCTTCCATGAGTTCAGCCATGGCATATCGCATCCTTGCAAACTTCTCATCGAGCGTAGCTATGGCTTCCGACAAGGCTTCTCTTCTTTTGCTTTGGCCAATGGTCTCTTTGACTTGGATGGCCTCTCCATCCACAATAGCTTCTTGGCTTAATATTCTCTCGACCAGTTGGTGCTCCTTGACATCTTTGAATGGATCTCTCTTACACGGGCCGATCATTTGGGATCGAGACCATGCGGCAACTTAGGCTATTTTGGATCGCTTGGGATCATGGGACGCCTAAACCAAGCCTTCTTCGGATCGATCAATCACTCCCGCTCACCCGAATTGTAGAGAGAGAAGCTTTGAGAGAATGGAATTTTCATTGCTAAATGGTTGGATGGATACAATGAGAGGGGAGGGCACCCATTCTTATATATAAGGCCCTCAGATTACAATCATTGATCGAGACTTCATCCGGTGGACGAGATTGTACCACCCCACCTAGCAACTCCCTACATTTAAGCCGAGAAAACTTTAGACCATGGCACAATTACCGTATTGCCAGTCCCTAAAAATGTTCTAAAAGCTCTTGGAGAATCCTAAGGGTATTTTGGTAGTTCTTTCTCAATGCAACACAATCCTTTGGTCACGGAAATCTCGAATCCGTGACACATGCATGCAAGCTTCACTGAAGTTGGAGCATTTAAGTTGGCCACTATTGTCTAAGAACCTCAAATGTGCAAGGGCATCAATGTGAATAGACTACCTTGCAAAATTAGCAACCTTATCCTCCAATTTTAAAACGTGGCCCAAACATTGAAGCACACTGCAAAAGCAGCCGGGCATTGCGATGTGGAACTATTAATACTAGTCACACTATCAAAATTTAATTAAGGCTCAATACCACGAAAGACCTTAAATCAGTATACTTGTAAAAAATATTCCAAATTAATTTTTTTACAGCAAAAAACCTCACGCTAGTATATTTTTGATAAATTTACCCTCCGTTAGTTTCTGTTAAAATTGAATTAATACTATGAGAAACCACAAACCAGTACATCTGTGACAAATGAATCCAAACCGATACATCTGTGATAAATTTACCTTTCATTAGTTTCCATTAAATTTTGCTATAAAATTATTGAGTTGGATTACATGTAATAATTGATGGGTGTACTAGTCTAGGGTTTTTCGTGGTACCACTCTAATTAAGCATTGTGAAAAAAAATCCCGTAAAATGTCTAAGCATCCGCTTGCAATAAATTTACCCCAAAGACTACAAAAAAAAAAAAAAAACCTAAACTGATACATATGTGAAAAACTTATCATCTATTAGCTTTCGTTAAATTGAATTGATATCGCAAAAAATCATAAATTGGTATAATTGTGACAAATGGAGGGTAAAACCCCAAACTAATATACTCGTCAACTATCACATGTCACATAACTCAATAATTTGACGGCAAAATTTAACAGAAATTAACAAATAGTAAATTTGTCATAGGTATACTAGTTTGGACTTATCAGAAGCTTTGCAAAATGACATTCGACTGCATGAACTCTAAAGGTGATGGGGATGACCGTCGTATTTAACTTAAATTGATTAATAATTTATGTGACAACCCTTCTTTATATCTCTCCGACTCTTTCCTTTCCGTTGGTCTTCTTTACATCTTCTTTTCTTAATAACAAATTATCAACTTAAATTTTATCAACTAGCTTTCCTTTTTAAACACCCGACCTTTGTAACCTAATGTGGGTTAATCACTTAATCGGTCCTAAACTTATTATATAGATATCAATTTAGTCCAATTTTACAGTTTAATCAATTTAATTATAAATATTTTCATGATTTTCCCGTATAGTCTATCCAGACTATTTAGGCCAGAAAATTCTTATGTGAACGTCCAATCAGGCATTTGATGTGGATGACCTTAAAATAAGGGTGTCACTAGTTAGAATTTTCAAGAAACCTTAGCTGAACCGAACCATTTCGATGTGCATTAGCTTTGAACCATAGTTTGAATAAGATTGGATCGATTGAGTTTTTCGATTTTTTTTTGAAATATTAAAAAGTAGTTTAGTTAAAAAAGGAGAGAGGGATTGTAAATTGTAATATTAAGAAGAGGGGCGGTTTATAGTGTGGTTTGGTTAACTAAACTAAACTGGAATACAGAAAAATGGTTATTATTTCATTATCCGAACTGAAACCCGAACCGAACCAAACAAGAATACACAAAAATTTGGTTCAATTTTTTGGTTCGATTCTCAAACCCTTCCTTAAATTTTTTTTCCTTTTTTAGGTTTGATTCTATCCTATATCTATTTTACAAGCCACCGTATGTGCAAGTTACAAAACATGTTCCCTCTCTTGCGCTTCCCCATCCCAGTCTCCCAAGAAGATCAGGAATTGAACTCCTTGCTTCTCCTTTCCTAAGTAGGAAGGATGACCATTACAACAACCTTAGTGGTTACCCCCTAAGTAGCACCGACACGTGACACACAATCCAACGTGACACGCAATGCAACATGACACATCGACATGTTGTTTCTAAAAAAATAAAGAATTCTGTCACGTTGGGATACACTGTATATTAAATATAAATTTTTATATACACATAATAAACTATCATTTTTTGATTATTTCAATCAAATTAATTTGATTTGAATTCACAAATAAATAATAAAAAATAGCCTAGAATGAATTTACACTAATAACATTAATCCATAATTTGTTAATATCATTCATCATTTCAATTTGATAAATTCAACTTTATCCCAATAATCCATAAAACTTGGAGAAAAAAACAAGCAATCCATTTTTTAGACTCGCGTGTCAGAACACATCGGAAGTAAAGATAAAAAATAAATTTGGGAGGGTGAATTGTATGTCATGAAAAGTGAAAGTAATAAGAGAAGAGAAAGACTAGATTTTTCTTATTTCTCCATTTATTATTATTTAGTTTTTTACATATGACCGTTCATTTATGGAAAATTTTTAAAATTAACCCCGTGTGTCGGAATTTCAAACTCAAGTGTCGGGAAAGTTGATCAGATGTCGAATTTTCCGATACTCGTCGACCTAATATTGAAGGGTTTCAGACACATATCAAAGTGTCTGGTATGACACAAAAGCTCTCTGAGAGTCTCGGTACTTCTTAAGTTATCCTTACCTTAAATGAAACGACATAATTTTGACTTACTCTCTCAATCTTCTTTTTCTTTCTTTCTTTCTTTTATCTATTTACTTTTTATCGTTTTTTTTTTTTCTTCTGCTGTTCATCTTCTTTCCTCCACCGTTTCTTCACCCCTACCTTAAATCATCCAGCGACCCTTCTTGGAATTCCCGCCATCCGGAACGAAGGGAGGGTCTTCAGGTGGAATTGGCAATTGCCACCACATCTTTGGATGATTCTTCCCCTTTAATCGTAAGACACACATTAGACGATTGAATGAATTAGGTTTGGCTGGCTGGCCCGCAATGGTTTTGCCACGTCAAAAACGGCGGCTGACCGAGGCCCTTGGATTCCAAATGTTTATTTTTTTTAAGACCCTCATTTTTGTGTCATATTATGCTTTGGACCCTTTACACGGATTTTTTTGTGGCGTGGGGGAGAGACCATGAACAGAAAGAAAAGAAAAATTTGTAAATTTAGAAAACTAATAAATGAAGATGGGAAAAAAGAAAGAAAGGAAAAACTTATTAAAAAATTTAGAAAACTTAAAAGAAATGTAAAAGCGTCAATATTAGCATTGGTCGTTTCATGTATGATGATTGGTATGCACGTCAACAATGACTAAGAGCTAAATTAATCAAATAGAAAAAATTAGTATTAAATTGACATCTTTGAATATGTTTAGAATATTTTTGGTAATTCTCCCAAAAAAATTCACACACTGTAAACTCCACAGCCAAAAAGAAAGATCATGGCAAAAGAGAGCTTCGGCTTCCCCCAAGTCAGCCCAAGAGGCCATGCTTCGCTCCACTCAAGTAAGTTCACTCTTCCCATTTAAAGTTTCAATTCTTGTTTAATTGTTTGATAACCGTGTTAGTTTAGCTTTACTTGAGGGAAGTTCAATCCGGAGTTCTTGAGTTGAGGATTCTTGAATTAAAAAAATATAACCCTGATTAGCCTTTGCCGGATGACTATTCTATATCGCTTTCTTTCCGTCTTTTGTTTGTGGGTTGGTGTTGTGGCTTTAATGTGAAGTATAAAAGACCATAAATGTTGCCGTCTCGAATCTTTTATGCGAATTCGCGTAAACCTATCATAGTACTATATCCTTGTTTGAATTGAACTCTATTAGAAATCTTTTACCTAGCAAGTGTGCTGTCATTTCCGACCCAAAAAAAAAAAAAGTGTGCTGTCATCGTTACCCTGTTAACTTGCTCTCCCGTTTGATAAATTACCCTATCTTGCTTGTATGTTGGTGCTGATATTTACAGTCAAGGATGGAAAAGTTTCAAAAGGAATTTTGTGCCGGGAGCTGTTTGACGGAGGAGGATGTCTGAAGGGAGGTAAGATGAATAAAACAGCCAACTTGGAAGTACAAAGTACAATCTTCAATAGAGAAAGATAGCTGAAATTACACCTTAAATAAATAAAAATGTGAACTAAAATTACTCCTTGAATAAATTTCGATGTGTACTAATGATGTTGTCTAGGAGATTTACTTGAAGTAAATGGTGAAGTAATTTTGGTCAGTACATAAGAAGTGATTGGACCTGAGCAAGTCCTTTAACAACTTCATCTGAACTTTAGGATGTAAAATTCAAGAGAATTCCTAGGTTAAAGAGGAAGAAAAATATTCTCTTACTAACAAACGGTGCAAGACAAGTAAATATTGGTATATCAAAATAAGGAACGCAGTCTGATTGAGCGCCATCGTTAGAGAAACTACCGCAGGAAGTTCTTGTAGGTGAAAACACCCCTGAAGGAGGATAGGCTAGTAGAGTGGTCTTCAACTACTCATCACTGCATGCCCATGATCCTCTAACAGACCTTGAGTTGAAGTAAATGGTGAGGTAATTTTGCTTGGGATATAAGAAATGATGGTTGTGGATCATATAAAAGTTCAATGAAATGTTACTTGCACGCATGCTTCATTGTAGTTGGAGGATTTATGCTGGCCACCATGTGTAAGAAGCTCAAATGCGCATGAATATTGCTGCCTCGCAAATTAGCTTCTAATTACACGAGACTATAACTAATAAGTTACGACACGGACAAATGTGTGCTATAATTGTGTACTGAGAAATATTGGAGACAAATTAGTATGGCTCTTCATTAAATTGATGGTGTCAAAGTATTTTATGGTTTTGCTTGATTTGATATGTCATGACTGGTCAATCATAATGTTGATATAATACGAATCTCAACAAATTTCCCATTTCACTATCTCGCGATATTATTCATCTATAAAATATAATTTCAAGCTTGTCAGATAACATTACTTTGTCTGCACACTTGAATTTTCAATATGTTATGAATCAAAACATGATGAAACTTTTACGAATCTTAGCTTTAGGTATTTTTCTCTCGAAGATTTTACCTTGGTTAATAAATTATTCGTACTTTTGTGTCAAGTAAACATACCGACGTAATTTAAATATAAAAAAAAAAAAACACTTCCATCTCCCGCACATTTGTTGAACTAACGGAAAAGTACTCCTTTAAAAAAGACAAATCAGACTCGTGTGAAACGTATGTTGAATTACTTTGGGTAAAAGTACTTCGATTATGAACTTACCGGTTTTCTTACTCGTGGTCTGCACAGGTTTTCTTTGCAAAGAGATGATTAAGTGATTCTTGATGTATTATTTTCATAAGAACTCTCAATCTTGATTGCTTTTCAGCTACCTAAATAGATAATTGGGAATTATTGTTCTCAAACATTGACTTCTATGAAATCTGCAACTTAAAATACCTAAGCTCTTGAGCAATCCATTTGTGCTTCAATCATGGTGTTTAAGAAATTAATGCACTCTTCGACTCTAATATTCAACTTGTGATGACGTTCTACACATCTCTCTTGACCCTTTCCTATCCTTTTTTCTTTTCATTAAGGTCTTTCTCATCAAGAAATCGATCCAGTCAACACCTATAAAACGAAGAAAAGGTCGAAAAGAGAGATGCTCTCCTGACGCTTGCTTCCAAAAATGTATTGAACCCTACTTTTGCTCCGTTGCATGTGTCTAAAGAGATATTGTTTCTCTTGCCTTTATCTGCAATTAGAGATGCTCACAATCTCCCAGAAGAACACTTCAGTAGTTTTCCAGTTTCACCAAAAATGGGTTATTACCAAATATCAAGGCATTGTTCCCATTTTCGTTCGAAGAAATTCCTTCCATAATCTTTCATGTTACTGTAATAATTTTTCTTTTATTTGTTACTTCTAGAAGAGAAAATTACGGACTTTTGCCTTTCCAATAATCAGAAGTTTGTTGCTATACTCTCCGCCCATGTAACCAAATAAAGACAATTTCAAGCGGCTAATCAAGGGAGGCCAAAGTTAAACCTAAATAGAATGTAAAGTTAAGGCTATTAGGGATCATTATTTCTTTAATTTTCTATAAGTCCTCTTTCTTTCTTGGGTTGACTTTTGAAGGTTCCATAGTTCGTCCACTTGGTACCTACCAGTACCGTCACATCACAAATTCATATGTAGAACCTAGGATCAAGTCTTATTATTATCTATGACTGTTTATATCTTTAACATGACTACTTTGATGAAAAAAATGATGGAGAGAAGCGGCATAAATGGCCCATACTACTAGAAGGATTCCCCTTTAGATAATAGGTATTGTAACCGGTATTTTTGTGATCGGTTTAATAGGTATCCGTAGATTGGGAAAAAAAATTCTTATGAAAAGGTTTTTTGAATGATTAATAAATATGTATGCCTTCGTTCATAAGAAATGGGATGAACTCCCATTGCGTATTAGTACTTATCGGCTACATAATAAATATGTTTCTCTTTGTTCCTACAAACCGAATTGTTTTAGCAATATTGAAATCATCGTTTCTAGTAGTATTGATGTTGTCTTTTTAGCAGCTTTTGTTATTGCTAGAACTATGTGGTATGGTTCGGCAATTACCCCTATACCCCTATTGAATTATTTGGTCCCACTCTTGATCAATGGGATCAGGGACGCTTTCAATAGCGAATGACTAGTCATCCTTTATTAAATAAACCACAAAGTCTTCAACTTAATATTAAGATTTTACAAAAAAAAAAAAATTAACAAAAACCTTTCTCCTAGCAAATATAATGACATATTTGCATGTGGATTGTGATGAGGCTGTCTAGGAGATTTAGTTGAAGTAAATAGAGGAAGACATTTGGTCGATATATGAGAATCGATGCGGTGGATCATAGGAAGCTACATAACGTACAGCGGCGGGACTAACACACTCAATTTTTCACGAAAATCAGATTCTGTTAATTTTCCTTAAAAATGCTTCATGCTTCTGATTTTTGGAATTTTTCGCCTTTCATGTGATTTCACGTCTAGTCAGTCAAACGTGCAACGAGCCAAAAAAACCAGCATGTTCGGTAGGTTTTACTTAGACATTGTTTTGCCCAGGAACTAACTGGTCTGCTACTACTGCAAAGGAGAGCTCTGGTCGAAGCGGGAAATGGCAATGGTTTATAGGCCTTTTCGGTCGGATCGGGTCGATCATGGATTCTTAGACAAGTGTGTGCTAATTATTGAAGTCGTAGAGATTCTTCAAAGGGAATAGTATGTAGGGCCGGTTTGATAGTTCGATTAAGTATTAAAATTCAAATATTCAACACTTCCATGAGATTAAGCTTGTTTGATAGACTTTAAATAGAACCGATTTAGATGATTACGTTGAGTCAAAAACCCACTTCATCTGGTGAATAAGGAATGAGTTGAATAAAAAAAAAAAAAAAAAACTGGTGATAAAATCTTGCCAAATATATTGATAAAAGCTAGCAATAATGGTTCTTTGGGTGCATCTACGCTTATTTTGAATACATTTAGGAAGTTTTGATCAATGTAAACATTGTTCAGTCGTCCCTAGTTAACTCTTAAGACATTCCACATTTTTCTTAAAAAAAATCAATGCTTGCGTTTTATTAAAATCTAAGTTCAAGTTTTCATTTTGATTGAATATTACATTTCCATTAATATCTCGTTTTTTTGTTTCTCTTATCGACTAATTGATTTAGTAGTTATTACTTGATAACGTGGGGTAAGTACACTAGGAGTGCCATAACTTTCGTAATGCAAATCTTCACTTTGGTGCCAAAACTTTTTTTTCACTTGAATGCCAAATTGGAGTGAAATCGTTCACTTGAATGCCACTTTGCCGGAAAAGCTGACGTGGCATCGGAATGTTGGCGTGACAGTTGGAAAATAATATTTTAAAAATTTTTTTTGAATTTTTTGAATTCTTTTTGCTTTTTTTTTAAGGGCCGGCGAGGGCCACCGTTGACCCTCGCCAGCTGCTGAACTCTCGCCCAGATTGGGTGAGGGCCCCCTCGCTATTGGCCGCGAAGGCCTTGGGTGAGGCCGTCAACGGCCTCACCCGTGGCGGCGATGGCGAAGGCCAGGCGGCCCTTGCCCGGATCTCGGCCCCGGGCAAGGCCGCAATGGCCCTTGGCAGCCGCGGGAGGCCACAACGGCCTCCCAAGGCCTTCGCGATCGACAAGAGAGGCCCTCACCCAATTTGGGTGAGGGTTCCACGGCTAGTGAGGGTCAACGGTGGCCCTTGTTGGCCCTTAAAAAAAATCAAAAAAATTAATTAAAATATCAAAATATTATTTTCCTAGCCCACGTCAACTTTTCCAAATAAGAAGATCTCAAGTGAACGATTTCACTCTGATTTGGCACTCAAGTGAGCAAAAAAAAAGTTTTGGCACAAAAGTGAGCGTCGTATGAAAATATTGGCACTCCTGGTGTCCTAACTCCTGATAACGTTTTTACCAAAACTAAGAATTATAAGTGAAACTCAAATATACTGGAAATCTTGCTCCCCGTGAGCCAGATTTTCGACTCCTCGGCTGACCATACAATTGGATAATTTAAATTTGATTACGACCGAAATGTCGTAACAATATATATATGCGCACGCATGCAACGTTTTTACTATGTCATAAAGTTATACCGTACAATATGTGTATCGCAGAAGTGTAAACATATCTAATACACACAAGAATCCTGAGAAGATTCTGAATTTTGTCATAATAGTATTGATTTCGCCCATTTTGCAAAATGTTCTTGAGACGGGCCCCCCAAACAGATCTAATATGCACAAGAAGTCCACGCAGATTAGGCCTAGTGAACATGAAAGGACGTGAAATCGACACTTGCATTCCTTGAAATTTAGTTTTTGTAATAATTGAAACATGTTCTGTGAATGAAAACTTACAAATAAGCTCTTCTTTGAAGTTTTTTCAAACAACATCCTTAACTTTTACTAAAAAACCTAGATATTTTTAACCCTGTGTCGAAAGAAAACTTGATACCTAAATTAATGAAGTCTCTTTGATTTCTTCATAAGCAAAAGGAAAATTCCAGATTCAGCTCAGTAAATCCTGTAAAAGAAGCCATGTCTCTGTATCTCGTTGATTCCCTTAATTACTTATAGTTCAATTAATTGGAATAGAAGTCATCGTTTCATCAGGAACTCACAAACTTATCATACAATAAACATGACTCAATTCACATTATTGAGATAAATAGGAAGTCTCCGTGGCCAATGCCCTGAACATCACACCCGAAAAGGTTGTCTGCGAGCAATCAAGCCCTCATTCCCCTCATGGCTAATCAATCACATCGTCTTCATTATCTGAAGAACAATACATATAACATCAAAATGTGACCACCCTTCATATACTGCGTAGATGAACATTCGTCGAATCTTACACTTCTAATGGGGCCATCACTATGTCCACTAAAGGTTTCAGAGAAGTCAGTATGCATTTGCCACTATTACACTTTGTCACTTGATAAGTACTTATCAATGATTCGTATCTGAGTTAATGCAGACAGAGGCATCATCAGAGGATATATATTAGAAAGCACATATATAACTCTCTTTATTCTGTTACAACAGTTCACAAGACCTAACCCCACCCCCAATAAGAGAATAGCAGTGCGACAGTATGGATTCGAGTATCATACTTGAGATGCCGAATGATTCAGTGTTCCATTTGAGCCAGCTTCACATTTACTTGTAAAGCTCCTAAAGGGGACCGATCACAGCAGATACCACAAAAACATCCATGTTGTAAACTCATTTAATGGCTTCCTAATGCTAATTTGACCATTCGGAGTTGTGGGGTGTAGGGTTTTCATTGGCACTTTTTCTATGGTTGCTCTTTGTCCATTTCTTGGCCAAAAAACAGAGAAAAAGAACAAACTGCTTTCCTTAATGAGAAGAAATGAGCTGATGAAACTCCTACTCTTCTACACAAACACAAATTTGTCCAATGAAAAGAATTACGACCCAAAAATGAAGCCGTAGATGTGATAACATTCTACTTTCAATCCAGCTGTTTCACACACACCACATTCATCATCACAGTAGATATTAATTCTGCATATTTTCAGTATAGAAGTCCTAAACTTTCTTCCCAATTTTTCAACAAGACAGGATAAAACAGTACCATATTGCGAGGCAGTCGACATTACAGGGAGAAATTGAACGTACTGAAGGCTATGAAACTTGATGGTAATCCGTACACTTTGTCCAAATGGCTGTACATTATCATCTGCTGAAGGCACCACTTGGTTCAAACTGTCACTTTGGTTCCACATGGCATTTTGGGAATTGAGACTTTGTTGATTGTGTTGGCAATCCAGCATCTGTAATGCCAGTATATCCTAGAGAGAGAGAGAGAGAGAGAGAGAGAGAGGAGAACATTTAAACGATCAGCATTTGATCCCCCACCTACTCTTCTACACACACGAATCTGTCCAATGAAAAGGATTATGACCCAAAACTGAAGCCGTAGAGGTGGTAACATTCTACTTCTGATCCAGCAAGTTTCACCCACGCCACATTCATCATCACAGCTAATATAATTCTGCATGTTTTCAATATAGAAGTCCTGAACTTTCTTCTCAATTCTTCGACAAGACGGGATAAAACAATGCCATAACACGAAGCAATTGACATTACAGGGAGAAATTCAACGTACCGAAAGCTTTGAAACTTGATGATGATCCATATGGTTGTCTGAATGGCTGTGCATTTTCATCTCTGAAGGCAC
Organism: Corymbia calophylla; assembly: GCA_014182845.1. Taxonomy (NCBI): domain Eukaryota; kingdom Viridiplantae; phylum Streptophyta; class Magnoliopsida; order Myrtales; family Myrtaceae; genus Corymbia; species Corymbia calophylla. The sequence goes on along the minus strand of CM024697.1, from coordinate 40,676,003 downwards.
CACTTGGATATCTGCAGCATATAACTTTCTGTATTTTCCTCTTATGTCAAGTAAGACAATCCGGCGTGTATTTGTAATTCACAAGATGCTCATGTTGCTTTACTTTATCTCTTTGCATATAGGTTATTCAAAAATGGTACATCATAATGTCGAGGTTGGTTTCATATCGCATATACCAGAAAATCGATGTAATGTTTCTCATTAGAATAAACCTGTTAAATGGAAGGATATGATGATAAACAAGAAATGAAGTGGGAAAAAGCATGATCTCAAAGTGGTGAAAATCACTGCACATAAACAAAATAAAAGGACCAAGAAAAGGATGTGGTGTTTGTTGTCTGTCTCTATATGGAACAGTTGATTTTAATCACCTCCAAAGCCATATCATTGGAAGCCTGCATATTTCCCTACCAAAGGTGTATGGTACTGTGAAATGTTTTAGCTGCATCACATCACCTTGATAATCTAAAACCACAAATGAAGTGGCTACATCTCGGCTAGTGATTTAATTACGAGCAAATTTTTTTTTTAACCTCATAGCTGGTTAGAGCACATGCCTTCCACTGTGGATGCTGAACTTTTAGGAGGTCCTTTCAAACCAACTTGACTATCCAATCTTAGCGGAGGCATATTGTCATGAACTGGATGGCAGTATTGTGGCTCCCTAGAACTTCAGATAGAAAAAGAACATGAGATCTCCTACGACATGGAATGTCAAGGAGCCTCATCCTCAAACTGTATAATATCATTCCAACTCTCTTAGGCCTTTTTCACCAACCTATGTGCGTAGACCAGCAGGCTAGAAAATTACTACTTCCTCAACCAGTCACTTTATTGGGCTTATCTTACACCCTAGGTGACTCTAAGAATTCAGCCGGACTTGTATGGAGAACAAAGACACAAAGAAGATGTGTTTAATATGTTTCTTTTTTTTACTCAGACAGATCAAACAAGGTAGGAAGATGCAAAGTAAGTGGTCAAAATACCAATAAGGAAATCATGGACATCAATTTCATAGAATTTGAACTTAGGAAACAAAAAGCATCTCCAGTTGAAAGTAACATTACATGGTGAATGAGTCGAAACTTTGAACTCTGTAGAGCATAGAGTGCTTCTAAGATGCTAACCGCACTCCCGATGCTGCAGATGGTAGTTGTGGTCCCATGGAGGGTGCTTTTGGTGATGTCTTCTCAAAGGGCAATAACAGAGAAACAGGTGGGTATTTGTAAAAATTAAAAATAAGTGATAATCTACTATTGGGTTTGTGGATGGTAAAACTGTGATATTCATGTCTTACAATAGTTGACCAGACTAATAAATTACTGGTCACCAACTTACCATCTATATTAAAATTCACTATTGACATACTTGTTTATCATTCATGGAACAAAATGCCGTTTTTAGCAGAAGGAATTATGGAAATCTGCCCTCCACCTCCCCCAATTGCCCACTCAAACAGGCACATGTTATCAACTAATTTTTAGTTGCTTTTTTATTGCTTGGACAGAACACATACATAAATTCATACCTATACAGCCAAATGGATAGTGTGTTGAATGAGGCTCATTTTGCAACAATTGCAGCTTACAGAATATAGTTTTGTACTTAAAGGGAAAGACAGTTTTGTGTTTTAGAGCACGAACATTCAGCAGCAGAGCCCACATTTGCCAGAGGAACTTTCAGACCAACTGGAGCGGCACAGATTCATGGAGTCAATTTACATTGAACAGGGGTGAAACTTCCAATTTGTAAGACTTGAGATTGAAAAGAGCTTGAGCTTTTCTTCTGCATTGAACTAGAAAAAGTCTCTCCATTGAACTCCATAACATCATTCCAGTTATCAAAGGCCTTTTTCACGATTGTATCTCCATGTTCCTGGAAGAAAAACCCTCCGTATATCACTCAAGCTGGACTAATGGAATTACTTATCTCCCTATTGAAGATACATGCTCTGACTTCAAGCAGCAATATCTTTTTCAGCAAATGATGTTGCAATCCAATGGATGACTTGTACTTAGAGTAAGTACGTAAGTGCAGCACAGAGAAAAAAGAATAAAAGAAACATTGAAAGAACCTCAATTCACTTCATGCCTATCACCGCCCATTTCTCCACCCCATAAAGGTCAGGTGCTTGAAAGATGTCATGGAGAATACAGTCAAGGCAAGGATGGTCAGGGTAAAGATGCAAAGTTGATCGAGAAAGGACCGATGAAGAAATAAAAAAACGCACCAACTTGTATTGTGCGAGTAATTAAGATTTTCATAATTTGAAACTGGAAAAAGTAATAGTTGCAACATAAATGTGTTAATCATTCAAACGACATTAGGATGATGAGTGCCTTATATTTATACGGATGACACTGAATCTCCGCTGAAAGTGCTCCCCAAGTTACTCATGCTTTTTTGTACAGTTTTAACTGCAAAGTCCAGAGGGCCACTTAGATATACAATTTCACTATCCTCAACTTCGTATTGCAACGAGCAAAGCTCAAAATTAATCTATTAATAAGAAGTTTCAAATATGGATCTAAACAAAGCATCTAGATTGTCTTTTTATTCTCTCCACAGGCACTTCATACTACTTTCACTAACAAAAAGCAAAAACAAAAGCATCTAGATGTCCAACCAACTCCTCCTTTCAAGTTTCCATATCTCTGACTAATTTTAAAACTTATTAAGCCACACAACTACATTAAATATCAAGACAAATTGTATGAATTAAGCATGATAGTGTGTAGCGCATGAACTGGCTTGGCAAAACTTAGTAAGAACTCCTAGTTACTTACCTTCTCATCAGCAGAAAGCCGACAAGTAGCACAATATATCCTCTCTTTGATTAGGCCGATCAGTTGACGATCAGTGTTGAAGACAGCACCAGGCTTCTTCACGCCTTCAGGATAGTACAAGTAAAGTTTCCAATTTGTTTTGCAACTCTTTGCATGATTTTCAAGGGTATCCCAGTTCGTCGAATTTGAGCTCATCCCAAGAATCTATGATGAGTGAACACACAAGACTTAAATTCTTGGTAGTTAATTAAACCCTAATTGAAAATAATTTTCTAAGTGCCTACCTCTTTCAGTTTCATGGGGTCCGTGAACAATTGCAGTAGAAAGTCCCCCACTTTATGTATTCCAGCTTCACTCAGTTTTTGATGATATTTCCCATCCTTGGCGATCATCTTCAACCTCCAGACCTCATCATCAGATGTAGGCAAATCATGTTTCTTGGATGCTGTAAATGGACAGAACAGATTCAATAAGGTTCCAGTCACTATTAGATTTATGAGTGGAAGAAAACTTCTGTAGGCGGGCAGACTCTCTCCTGAAACTGATCCCGAGTGTCAGCATTTGCAAAAAGAAAGAAGCCAACCGTTTTTATTTATCAGAATTTTCTTTCAGGATGTAAATTTTTGTATGAAATTAATCTCTCAATTAAAAATTGAAGACTGGATGTCCAAAACCATGTTTATGGTCAGTCATAAAGGACAAGGTTTATATGTTCTGTAAAGGAATAAGAAAGACTTACTTTGGCCTCTCTGTTCCTTGACACGGAAGGCATCTGTTTTAGCTTCTCGGATTCGTGCATTCCCACAATAACCTGATGCCACCTTGAGCCCTATTCTGAATCTTTTGCTCCTATTCCAGCTGGAATTGTCAGTAAATAACAGATCTCCCAACCCCCCAACACCTCCCTTGAGCGTCACTAGGAGATTTCCTATCAAAAGTGGCCCCTTCCGTTCACGTTCTTTAACCACGTAGTTCTCAAACTCTTCTTGAGCCCAGTCATCCTCATCATCTTTGTTGAAGTCACCTTCAAGCACGACAACGTCCAACTTAATGGAGGATTCTGGGCCTGATGTGACAACATCCCCAGTATTCGCATCCATCAAGGAAACGGAAATGCGAGTACCCCCTTCTCCTTCTAGTTTCTTTCCAGTAAATAGATGATCTGACAGTTTGGTTTGAAATTGAAGCCGTAACTTTCTCACATCATTCTTTCCCGTAGATTTAGCATTAGCCCTGTATTCTCTCCGGAAATCAACTATTAGAAATGGGAACAGGTATAAAAGCAGAAAATTGGAAAAGTACTGACACAGAAAGACAAACTACCAAACATCTCATTTGGGCAAATCTCATTGCCAGGGAAACTACAAAGATTAATAGATGCATTGTCTTAGAGAGTATAAACATGCAAATTTTTTAAAAATAGAATAAAACAAAATAAAATGCTGCACTGCTCTCAAACTACAGATGGTTAAGTTCTAAATTGGAGCATTGACAATTTGGTGCACGACCTAGTCACTCTGGTCTGACTATCATGATCTCTGACTGCCTGCCTTGGGGTGTTAATGGTAAATGGGACCATTATTTTCCAAAAAATCAACAATGCATACCAGTCAATACTACACAGAAAGCCAGCATCAGAGGGGAAGTGCATTCATACCTTCCAAGGTGGGGAGAGTGATTATTTGCAAGCTCCACTGTTTCCGTCTGTTCAAAACCACCAAGAGAAGAGTTGCCAAAGTTGGAGATATCAAAAAAATGAAGCAGAAGGGATACAAAACTAATCCATTCCATCAGAAGGGTTTTGAAAGCTTCCTTCTTGAAAACAACATATCGAACACCTTATTGAGCTAAGTTCTTCAGGCAAATTTCAAATCACAGAATTTGCCAAACAGCAGTTGTGTATATAGCTAATATGAACAATCCTAAGCATTTTAAAATCCCCTTTCATTCAATGTCCATGTAAAATTTTACATGTGCTTTGGAATGGTTATGATTCAGCTTTCGGTGATGAAACCACAGTTGTGGATGTTATTGAAATGAATGGAGATGGCCTCCTGCAATATTTGATGATCTGCTCAGATGGCTTTGTTTGGGTTGATTGCTCCAAATTTTGGCTTCATAGACAAAGTGGTATTTACTGGATCGTCTAGGGGCCCTTTCTCTGTTAAGGAGGCAGCTAGTGAGGAAATGTATGAACAAAGTTACTTGGCTTAGGCTTGTATGGTCTAAGCCCAATGTGCCAAAATGTGGCATTATAACTTGGCTAGTCATTCACAAAAGGTTGCACACATTGGACAGGGTGAAAACTTGGTCTGACATTGATAGCAATTGTGCCATGCAGACAACATGAAGAAACTTGAATGCAATTGTTCTTTAAGTGTGTATTCTCGAAGCAGATTTTGGGAACAAGGTTTACAGCTACTCTCAATTCCTTGATCTGCAAGTGATTGGAAGGATGATTAGCTAGGAATGCAACAATTTATTATATCTGAAGAGGGAGGAACTCAGTAAAGCATGAAAATATATCCCCTCAAGCTTGTCATGACCTTGATGCAGTTGTTTTTTTCCTGCTAAAGTCTCTCTAGAAGCTATGATTCAGGAGGGAAGCAAGACACTTACTGCTGATGCTAAGTGTTTGTGGAGAAATTGGTGAGTTCTTGTTAGCTAATTTTGCTGTAAACTGGTGGCATGGGTTTTGAGTTTTCATCTTGTTTTTCTGAATAGTATTTTGCTGTTGGCACTGGTAGTGTTGATGCCAAGACTGTATTGTCATGCTGTCATTTGGTGTGTGGTGTCATTCGATTCAAAGTCAACTTGATCAAAATATTTTATGATATAAGATTGCCCTATTTTAATAGGTTGTTCAAATCCTTCACACCAAGCAGGGACAAAAGTTGGCCTAAGTGATCCGTCGGTGCCGAGTGAAAGAGCTGTTGCTCGATGGATAAAAGTCATCCTAGAGATAACAGCTGATCTTTCCCCAAGAGTTCACATCACAAGAACGTTGGGCACCTCGATGTCGGCTGTTTATGTGGGACAATAAATGGACTTGTATGGGGTGTACTCCTCCCATGTGTTTCTTTCCACAGGTTGGGCAATAAAATGGATGTTTACTTGTAAGAATAAAAAAGAAATTATGCAAAGTTCATGCTCAATGAATGCTGTTCAAAAAATCAGCATAAATAAATTAGCTAGCAACACACTTGTCAGTCAATAAGTTAATTTGATCACTTCATGACAAGAAGATAAACAACTCATATCTGAAGTGCTGATGGAGATATGTCCGCTACAAACTTGAAATATTATAAGCTCTGTTTATCTTACCAATTTCTGAACAGCATTCTTCATTGAGCTTATCTGTTGCATTATATCTTCGAGAGCATTCCCAGTGCAACTACACCATGAAAATTGAAAGCATGAACAACTGCTGTCTTGTGGACTTATTAGCAACAAATAGGCAAATATCCATATATAACATTTGAGTTACTGGTACAAATAAATGTCAGACCTAATTACAGTAGAGAAAATACATACCACACTCATCAAATACATTCCTCTAATCTATGAGTACATAGAAACGTCAACTTGAAGCTGGAATACAAATTTATCCAGTACATTGATTACAGAAGCAATTGAAGTTAATTAGCAGCTATCTCAAATGCACATCTTTTCAGTGATTAGTAAAAAATGTATGTGCAGGTAGCATACTGTTACAAACAGAATCATCAATTGATGGCATATGATACTTGATGACATTTCTAGTTGGCAAGACAATACATATGGAAATTCTACTAGAGGAATCAGTTGATGCAGATAAGATACTGACAACAGACCAAATGAACCATATTCACCTTTGACAATATTCGGCAGAGTGAGATTTGGCACGATCCAGCTCTTCTCTCACCTGTCCACCAAAGAGCAATAGCGAAGAATTACATTGCAAGAATCATCTGTCACATTCTCATCGCAGACAACAAGAAGAATCTCAAATACACTTGTTCTTTAAGTGTGAATTCTCAAAGCAGATTTTGGGAACCAGTTTTACAGCTACTCCAATGTCCTAGTAATTTATAAGCACTGGAGGAAGAAGAACTTATTGAAGCATGAAAATGTATCCCCTCCAGCTTGTGGTGTCCTTGATGCAATTGTTTTTCTCTGTAAATGTCTCTTTAGACGCTATGGTTGGGGAAGGAAATAAGGCTTGCTCTGCAGATGTTAAGTGTTTATGTAGAATTGGCAAGTTCACGTTGACTCACGTCGCTGTTATCTGGCATGGTTTTGAGTTTGCATCTTGTTATTCTAGTTAGTATTTTGCTGTTGGTACTTGTAGTGTAGATGCAGGAGACTATGATGTCATGTTGTCATTTGTCACGTACTCATCACATTCAAGTTTCCACATCACAGGCATGTTTGACATGCAAATTGTCATCGACCAGCTAAACCAAGATTCAAGGAGACAATCATGTCCAAGGCACTTCATTGAAAATTCATATCCTTTTGTGATTCATACCGTCCAAAACGATTTGAAAAGCCTGAACCTTGTTTTTCATGGAATTGCTTGATAGGGAAAGCCTAGAAAAGTGAGCAGATCATTTTTACTACTCAAACAATATTTCTCTGTACATCTTGATGCAATTTCTCATGTGAATTTCTATCCAGAAATTGACTAGTTGGTCAGAAATGCATCAGCCTCTTCTAATCAAAGGGATCAGCAATTGAAATAAAATGAAGACTATATTTTTTATGTCCAAGTTGGCTACTTCATTTGTCTTACCACTATCGGGGCATCCTCCTCCGTCAAAAAGCTCCTCGGCGCAAGATTCCTCTCACACAGGTGCCATACTTGACTGTGTGGATATTTGCACAAAATTGCAATCAAGATAGGATAACTTAGCAAACAGAACAGCAAGTAAAACGATAACAGCTTAATTGCTGGGTAAAATTTCAACCAGAAATCAATTCAAATAAGGAGGAAACACTGCGATTGGCCAACACAAATATGCATAACACATTCGAGATGACAACATTTGAGGTCTTTAATTCTTTGCATTAAAGCCACAGCACAAACCCACAAACCAAAAACTGAACGAGAGCGATTTTGAACCACATGAGGCAAAAGCTAATCGATGTTATACTTGAACACAGGCTTCGCCATATTTCTCATTTCAAGAATCTTCAACTCAAGAACTCTTCATTGAATCTCCCTCAAGTAAAGCTAAAACTAACATGATCATCAGACAAATTAATCAAGCTTTGAGACATTAAGAGGGTAGAGTGAAATTACTTGATTGGAGCAAAGCGTGGCTTCTTGGGTCGACTTGGTTGACCTGAAGAAGTGGCAGCCAAAGCTCTCTTTTGCATCGCTTACCAAGAAGTAATAAAGGGTCTGAATTTTGGGAGTATTTGGTTGTTGAAAGAGTGTTGCAGAGAAAAGACCGGGACAGCAGACAGTTTCTCCGCGAACTCAAAACTCAAAGTAATGAGTTTGTAATCAATGGAGCGCGTTTCTTTTTGTAATGTCTGGAGGAGGAGGAGGCACGTCATTTTCCAAGAAAGTGACTTCGTCTTCGGGTACGTTTCCGGGAAACGTTGCGGGTTTTAGATTTTTATTCTTTCTTTTCTTTTCTCCAATTTTGCTAATATCCCCCCTTGACCTTAAGAAGCTGCAGGTACTTCTTTTTCATTTTTCTTTTTTTTTTTCTTATCATTTTTGCCTTCAACGCAGAGCTTAAGGTTATTCTTTTCAATTTGATCTCCTATAAATTATCATCTAGGAGCAGCTTTTGAACAAGCGATAACAAAACTTCAATAAATCACTTCTAATCTCATGTAACTATGAATATATGTTATAGTTATGTATCGAGAAAATATGTGCACTCTATATCGACTCAACGAATATCAAAGGCAAATTAGTATGGTTCTTCATTAAATTTTGATAATGTCAAAACGATCTATTGTTGATACATCATAATTGGTAGATCACAATGCCAATATTATACAAATCTCAACCAATTTTGCTTTTAATGTTGAAAAAGTTTACTTATTTCTTTCCATTTCACTCATGATATTATTGTCCATAAAATGTCTTCTTGAGTTTTGAGGACAACATAATGACACTTTTATAAATCTTATCCAGGGGACTTTTTCTCTCTTCCAAAGATTTTACCTCAATTAGTAAAATACTCGGACACTTACCTTTCAACCTAAACAAGTTGTTAAAAGGTTTCATCATGGGCCTTGTTCAGATCTTGGAATCCCCAAGATGTGAAGCAATTAGAGAGTACAGCTAGGATCAAGGCTCGATAAAAATACTAACCCATTTGAATGATGCAAAGTGTGCGGGCACCAATACATAAAAATAAATAAAGTATCATGACAACTCACTGTTTCTACAATTAAACGTACATGAGCAGGAGGCCCTCATGGAAGGAAACTCTTAATCTTGTTGACGTACCCTCTTAATCGAATACCGAGGATCCAAGATTAAGTACACATCCCTACGTAATTTCCAACAAAAAAAAAAATACACTTCCATGTCCCGTGCATTTGTTAAACTTATGAAAAAAATACTCATATTTTTGGAATAAAGTGTGAAACATATGTCATATCATACTCGGGTAAATGTATTTTGATTATGAACTCACTAGTCTTCTTCTGCGCTTTGCACAGAATTTCTTTGCAAAGAGATGGATAAGTGACTCTTGATGTATCATTTTTATAAGCACTGTCAATCTTTGTTAATTTTTCAACTACTCAAATACATAATTGTGAATTATTTTCCCAAATATGGATTCCTTGAAATCTGCAACATAACCTACAAAATGTAGAAAACCGTGAAGCAACAACCTTCACAAAAACCAAATCTTGCTAAAACAACTGAAAAAAAATTCAGAATCATTTACAGTCAATTATATGTAATGAAAAGGTGACTAAAAGGTCTATTTTAATAGCTTTATCGTTGTATTTTGCACTCTTAAGGCATTAAAGATTATAGATAAGATTAAATTAAGTATCGTATTCCCCCGTGGTTCAAATTACCACCCAACTTTGAAAATGCTAAAGAGATTGACTTGAAATCATTTATTGTAAACAACATAAATTATACTAATTAACCAATTGATCAATTAAATTTCTTAAAATATGTAGATCGAATTTGCCGATTTAATGGGGGGAACCACCAATAATCAAGTCGATTTACGTCAGTATAGTGCAAGGTATTATTTATCTTATTTGCATTGAATCGGTAATTCATGGCCATTTACGATTAGTTTCTTGAGAAAATTGAAGCAAATGCCGGAACTTTGCAAAATGTCGTTGATCTCATCAACATTTTCGTAAATTATCCTGATTAAACTTATTCAAACGATCAATCATCGATAACGTATCGTTCAAATGGGTTTGAGCGGTCATGGAAAAACGACTTCAGTTGACTACACGCCATTCATGATGGTTGTCGGGAGGTTTGTCATTGGAGAGCGAGGGGAAGAGAGACAGAGCTAGTGCAGAAATTACTCATACAATAAACAAGAATGTGAACTGAAGTTACACGCCTCGAATGAAATTTGGATGGGAACTGCGATGATGTTGTCTAGGAGACTTCACGTGGATGGAAGTTGTACGAAAATTTTAATCGTACGATAAGTTGACTACACTAATTTTTGAGCATTATGAACCCATAAAACGTCTCCGACCAAAAAAAAAAAAAACCATAAAACTTCTAAGGCACCATTGGTTAACATTTTATTTTTTCTATTTTTTTGTTCTTTTATTTCTCGTAATAGAAAAAGAATAGAAATTCATTTAGTAACGTCTACTAATGTTTCTATTCTCAAGAACAATTTATAAAACAAGTGTTTCTTTCTTTTCTTTTTCCTCCTCTTCCGTCGCCTATTGCCGCTACTCATGGCCATTGCTACTCGCCTCCGGCCATTGCTGACAGAGGTCACCGGTCGCCGACTGCCGCCAGTCACCATTGTCACCGCAGCCACCGAAAGAAGAAGATAATATAAATTTCATGGGTCATATTAATATAGATATCAAACACATTGTTTTACTCAAAAGTTGTTTTAAGGAATAAAAATAAAAAAATAAAAAACTATTTTTTAAAAGAAATTATTCTTGAAAATATAAATATTAACAAACGCACCCTAAGCAACCTATCGTCTTGTATGCAAGTGACCTAGCTTAAAGCCCACTTCTCAATTTGGTCTCACCTGATCAAATTTGTCCAAATTAGGAATGTTACACTATGTGCTGTTGCTTAAATCTCCACCATCCATTTCAAAGAATTAGTTCTTGCGTTTGACGATTTTATTGATTGTTCAATGTCATGTTGTGCGGCCATTGATTACGGAACATGTGTTATGCAATTGTGTTTTCTCGTTTACAAGAAAAGGAAATTAAAATTGAATACTCAAACCAACAATGGAAGACAAGTTAAATGAGACACCATACCTTTTAAATTAGGTTAATATCACGAAAATCTCTAAATTGGTTTACCTGTGATATTTTTTCCTCAAACTAATTTTTTATTGCAATAAATCTCCAAATGGTATACTTATGACTAATTTACTGTTCGTTAATTTCTATTAAATTTTATTGTCAAATTATTAGGTTAGATGACACATGTCAGTTGATAGGTATATCAGTTAGGAATTTTACTCTCGTTTTGTCACAAGTGACCAGTTTATGATTTTTTATGGTATAATCCAATTTAAAAGAAACTAATGAAGGGTAAATTTGTCGCAAATATATCAATTTGAGGTTTTTGGTCATCCAAAAATTAGTTTGAAGTAAATATGTCACAAGTGTACCGGTTTGTGATCTTTCGTGATATCAATCCTTTGGTATTTACTGGACATTCTTATGTTTATATAAGCAAGGTAGTTTAAGCTTAATTATCGTCAGCTGCAGGGTCTTACCACTCATCGAAGTTCAAGCTCAATGTCGGCTTTTTTGCTTGCTACAAGCCCGTGTTGGGACTCGTGACCTTCTGTAACGTTGGGCCTTTCATGCTTGTGGTTTATCTTTAATATTATTTTTTAGAAATCCATCATCAAATCCTAGGTAAAAGGTTCTCGCACATACACCATTTTAATATTTCATTAAATTTTTTCATAATTATCTTGAATTTTTTGGCATTATCGATTAATTAATTACAATTTTATTGCTTTGTACATTGTTACCAAAACTTGGAATTAAATTTAAACCCAAACGTGCTAGAAATCCCGCTCCCCGCAAGCCAAATTTCCGGCTCTTTCCCGGCACAATCAGATAAATTTAAATTCGATTATGGATGAAACATAGCAACATCATAAATCTAAGTCTACAATGTTTTTATTTTTAGTCACGACTCTACACGGTTAAGAGTCTCCCTTGAAACCCATATCAAGGGTTTAAACGTTGGCACTTGGTATTGACCACAGAGGGAATGTTCACTATGTAATAGTTCAACGGTAATTATTTGTGTCAATAATCTATATTATGCAAGAACTTAATATTTGTATCACAGAGGTTGATTTATTTGTTAGCAAGAGGAAATTCCAAATTCAGCTCATTAAAACCCTCTAAAAGAAGCCCCACCTCTATTTCTCATAGATTACCTAAACTTGATTTCTTGCCCATTGCTTCTTGGTAAAGTATGACCGGATAAACCGGTTGTACCTGGATATGAGCATTAGAATTTAGAATACCAAAAAGCATAGTGTTCATACTTCGACCCAAGAATCACAACAAACATGACTCAATTCAAATTATTGAGATAAGTAGGAAGTCTCCAACATAGTGTTCATACTTTGATTTAGGAACTCACAACAAACATGACTCAACTCAAATTACTGAGATAAGTAGGAAGTCTCTGCAGCCAATGTCAAATCCGAAAAGGTTGTTGCGAGCAACTACTAGTTGCTCCGAGCAAGTAGTGCTTGATCAGTAGCCACAAGATTCAATTTGTTCCCAATCAATCTCGACATCTTCAGTATCTAAAGAGCAAAACAGACAATATCAGAATGTGACCACACTTCAAACACCATGTTTGCTAATTTCTCTAGAACCATAGATGAATATTCATCGAATGTCATGCTACTAATGAGGCCATACTATGTCCACTACAGGTTGAGAAGATAGTATGCCTAATATTTCCCACAACAATTACACTTTGATCAGTCCTTATCATCAAATAAGTCGCAATGAGATAATGCAACTGCTACAGAGAGATAATCAGAAGTAATATCTTAGAAAGCACCTATGCAACTCTCTTTGTATGCAGTTACAGCACTTGGTAAGTTGACCAGATCCATTAAACCCCTATCAAGACCTTACCAGTGTGACAAAATTAAGTCAAATATCATGTTTGAGATGCCAAATGATTTAGCCCTGAGCCAGCTGCACATTTACTTGTTTAGTTCCTAAATGGGACTGATCATAGCAGATACCACAAAGATATCTCTCTTTTGAACTCATTTAATGGGTTCCTAATGCTAGTTTGACCATTCTGGAATTATCGGGTGTTGATTTTTTTTTTTTTTTTTTTTTATTGACACGGTTGCTCTTTGTTCATTTGCAGAAAAAATAAAGAAAAAGAACAAAACTGCGTTCCTTAATGATAAGAAAAAAGCTGATGCAATTCCTACTCTTCATTGCACAAGCACGAATCTTTCCGATGAAAAAAGATCACGACACTAAACAAAAGCCGCAGAGGTAATAACAATCTACTTTTGTTCCAGCTTGTTGTATATTTTTCAGTGTAGAAGTCAGAAAGTTTATTCTCGATTTTTCCACAAGACAGGATAAGAAATACCATATGGCAAAGAAATCGACATTACGGGGAGAAAATTCAACGTACTGAAAGCTGGGAAGCTTGACAGTGACCCGTCCAGTTGTCCGACTACTTCTGTACCTGCTGAAGGCTCAATTTGGATCAAACTGTCACTAGCTTGGTTCGACATGGCATTTTGGGAATAGAGACTTTCTGATAGTTCTGGCAATCGATCAGCACTGATACCACTGTTTCCTAGAGAGAGAGAGAGATTAAAAATAAATTAGCATCCCTTTGATGAAGCCCATCATAGACACATGGCAAAGCCAGGAAAAGCAGAGTCTCCTGGGCGTGGGATCAAAGCGGATCCCATAAATTCCTAAAGTTGTGACTACACGGACAGTTAGACTAAATAGATTTAGGTCCCAAAATCCATCTGAAGAACCAATAATTAGGACATTGCAATCACGTGCTTTACGAGAAATGAGAATAAATACCAGTGCTCCTCCCCTGTAAAATATTTCAGCATATTCTTGACCGACTGTATGCTACTGATGGAACAGTTGATTTTAATCACCTCCAACCCCATTGGGAGCCTGCATATTTCACTCCCAAAGGTGTATGCTACTCTGAACGTTTTTTAATTGCAACGTATCACTTTGATAATCTAAAACCACAAAAAGAAGTGGCTACATCTCGGCTAGTGTTTTATTATAAGCAACTTTTTCTTTTCCTCATAGCAAGTTAGAGAACATACCTTCCACTGTGGATGCTGAAGTTCTAGGAGGTACTTTCAAATCAACATGACTGCCCAATCACAGCAGACGCATATTGTTGAGAACTGGTTGGAGGCATTGTTGATCTCCTACTACTTCACATGGATAACTATGTGACTTCTTCTCCAACATGGAACTTGAAGAAGCCTCAGCATTGTACTGTCTAACATCATTATAATTCTCATAGGCCTTTTTCACCAATCTATCTGCATAGACCTAGAGGACTTTAAAATTACTACTTCCTCAACCAGTCGCTTTATCTTACCCCCTAGGTTTGCGACTCAAAGAATTCAAGCTGGACTTGTATAGATATCAAAGGCAATAAGAAGATGTGTCTAATATGTTCCCTTTTTTTCTCAGACAGATCAAACAAGGTAGGAAGATGCAAAGTTAGTGGTCAAAATACCAATGAGGAAATAATGGACATTAACTCCCCAGTGTTATAACTAGTATAAACACCTAGAGGGGGGGTGAATAGGTGTAGAGAGATTAACCACGCAAATATATGTAACTTTTGCAATCAACGAATTGAAACCAAGTAGAGAGAGTGAGAGAAGATTGCAAACACTGTTTATAGTGGTTCGGCTTTTAGACAAGCCTACGTCCACTCTCCGGGCGACCAGCCAATCGGCTGTATTTCACTATATGATCAACGGTGATTACACGTCTCGAGTGTTTGTACTCGGTGATGATCTTGTCTCACTAAGTCACTCTCTTTTGGTAATACACTGAGATCACTCAAATGCGCACTATGAACAACAATTGAAGAACGAAAACAGCTTTGGAATAATGTTCATCTCCTCTCCCCCTAAGTCTCAACCTATCCTTAAATACTCTCCAAGCCACACTCGACCGTTGGCTCTTTCCTTGAGAGTCTTTGTCTTCCTTTCTTGGACAGACTTTATAAGGCAAGTCTTTTTGACCGTTGAGGGTAGATCGGATCCCCTTAGATTCTCGTTCGCCCATACAAAACGAATCCGGGCTTCCATAAGTGCTCTATTCTTCTTTTGGAAGTTGCCCACTAATTGATCCCGTCAATCGATTAGTATAATGTAATCAACATAAATAAGATAAGTGAAATCTTTGTACCGTTGGTGATCTTATCGTATAAGTTCATCTTAAGTCGACGGTTTTTAAGACCCGAGTCTGCCTAGATTTCGATGCAGTTCGTTCGGACTTAAAATCTCGATGCCCCAGTACGGTTAGACTTAAATCTCGATGCAGTACGGTCGACTTAAATCTCGATCCCTGGATGAGTCTTTCCGTCCAGTACGGTCGACTCTAAGACATCTCTTGCTTTGTCTTCTGCTGCAAAAACTTTAAAGCCTATGTCTTTCGAGTTCTTTTCCTTAAAGAGATTGAAATAAATATCATTCATAGAATGTTTTGTAAGCATCAAAACTAGGAGTTTTCTCAACAATCTCCCCTTTTTGATGGTGACAAAATATTTCATACATATGGCTTAATGTCCCCGCAAAATATGGTTAGATAGAACCCGCTTCCAACTATTCTCGTTCAACTCATAAGAATAGCTCATATCAACCCCGTATAGACAATCCAAAAGAACATATCTTCATAGCACAAATCAACATGATTCAGTTTAATAAAATATCGTATAGACAATCGAACTTTCATGCATTAATAAAGCCAACTATGTCATGCACAAGATGCAAAAGCTCGAATTGTTAGATTTAACCAGATTAACCATATCTCGAGAGATAGCCATATCTATTCTCCCCTTTTTGTCAACCTCAAAAAGAGTTAGTCGGTTCAAAAACAAACCGGTTTCTAAAGCGAGAAGATGTTTTTAAGAAGTTTTCTTGTTTGGGGTTCGAACAAGGGTGAAATCCTCCATATCCGATGCACTTCTCAATCCCGTCAATGCATTGATTAACCGTCTTCTCGAGAGTCTCCAGCCTCATTGTTGAAGGAGGTTTCCATTGCTACTTGCTGATTTCGATCTCTCATTAGCAGTGCTATGACTGTTTGATAATCGCATTCCCGCATGAAGCTGCAGCTTACTTGAATGTTAATATTATCGGTAGGATGCTCCCCCGATTTGATGCTTCATTCGACCTTGATCCCTTTCTTTTCCCTATCCCGATCTCCTTCTTCCTCTTCTTCGCTTCTTCCTCTCGATTCGTTTCTTCTTCTTCCTGGATCTTCTTCCGGATCTTCCTCGATTCGATTCATCATTCTTCTCATGTTTTGTGCTTTGAGAATGTTTTCGCATGTGTTTCTTTTTTTCTCGGTTCGGACATTCTCTCGAGAAGTTTGACGCATATTTGCCGAATTGCGGAGATACTTTCTTCTTCATCTTCTTCATCTACCAAGAGGAGTTGTCTTCTCCTTTTAGAACTTGGCTCGGCGGCCGGGCGATTCTTTACCTTTTCGTTTTGCTTTGTCTCTCGCTCTAGCCAATTCTTTTTCTTTTCTTCTCCATGTCTCTGCAACATCCTTCAGTCTCATCTTGTTGATCATTTTCATGTCAATGGCCATTGTGGGAAGAGTTTTAGTACTGAATCTCCTCGGTATGTCTATCTGTAGGTGTTCAAAGATCCTTGTCACTAAAGCTCCATAGGGTAGCTGTCCTTTATCCTTTGACACTTTGTCCGATACATATGCAATATTATTGTGTGAGGCGGTGAGAACAAGATACTCCTTTCAATAGCCCACATCGCTTTGGTCTCAAATTTAGATACATCGGTCTTTGATGAGGCTTTTGGACGAATGCGGTGATAATGATCTTATGCAAAATAGTTCTTGCGAAGTTAGAAGAGGATAAGTTATAGTGGCCCTTACGGACTTTGTAAGAAACTTACATACCGTATCATAGGAGATGTCTATTGGCCCGAATGCTCCTCTTTCAACTTTAATAATGTCGCCCGAGTGTCCGAACTAACATCATAGAACCCGTCATTCACACCGAATTGCATTACGTCCGGAGATAGAAATGTCAAGTTCGAGTAAAAATATGCTTTGTTAATTCGGGATAAACAGCAGCGAGAATCGATGCAAAATTGGTCCATCTCGCAATTTTTCAAAGCATTCTCTCGATTTACTTCAGCAGAAGATCCAAATAATCAAAATCCACAATTCGTGATTCATGATTCCTCGATCCATCGATCTGTTGAAGAAAGTCTTATGCTCTTTGGAACGAAATAATTTCCCGGTTGTGTTTCGGGCTGACGAGCCTATTCCCATTCTCACTTCGAAATTTCGTATATGTTCTCATCATCTTCCTTCACATTATCTCTGCTTTTCCTTTATCACTTACTCGTTCGTACGAGTAGATGGTGATTCTCGTGGTCATCTTTGCTTGAATGAGACGGAGTTCATTCGCATACCCTTTTTCTCTCAAAAAGAATAATTTGACATCATCCATAACCTTTCTTTGAACCATTTTTTCGTATGTCCTCGCATCGCATGGGGATTATCGGTGGGTATCGGTAGAGTTAAACCGGGCGTACCTCTTCGTGAGACATTCGTTTCTTCGGATTGTGGGCGGAGAGTTTTTGGAGATTCCTCTCGGGTCATTTTGAGAAGAAACTCTTGGAGATTGTCCTTGAGTATCTTCGGAAGTCTCGTGTGAGGTCGAAATGTGTCCGCCTCTCGTCGACTCTTCTTCCTCCTCTTCCAAAGAATCTGTTTGATCTTCTTCTTGGAGATGGAGATCTTGATCTAGATACGGAGGATCTCGAAGCCATGTTCGAAGAATGTAGGTTTTGGAGAAGATTGATTTAGAAAGCGTTTTTCTGTGTTAGGGTTTGTAGACAAAACGTTCTTGAAGAGTTGTGAGGAAAAGACCCGACTTTTAGACGGTTTTTATACCCTCGTTGAGAGAACAAATGAACAAATCGCAACCCAAAACATTAAAATGGCGTTATTCTAAACTTAACAAGAATATTCAATCATCATAGACATGTGCCAAAAATATGCAAATCAATCAATCGGATCAAAAACTTACTAAAATTTTACTGATTTAAATAAGGAAATAACATACCATCCTAAAATACCACTATTTCCTTCTTCAATCTTCTTCGAAGATTAGTCTATCCAGACGATTTCTTCCATCGACTTTGTCCTGTTCTCATAGAATTTATAAAAAAGGGTTAATAATATTTAATCTCCCACATATTGAATCGAATGTACCTTTGTCCGGCGGCTTTGTGAAGATATCGCAATTGATTCTTAGAATCAATGAATTCCACATATATATCTCCATTTTGCACATGGTCTCTAATAAAATGATGTTTGATCTTAATGTGCTTCGCCCTGGAGTGTAGAATCGGATTCTTGGTAAGATTTATTGCGCTCGTATTATCACATCTTATTTCTGTACAGGATTCCTCCTTTCCATAGTCTCTTAGTTGCTGTCTCATCCATAGAATTTGTGAACAGCAACTTCCAAGCGCAATATATTCTGCTTCTGCTGTTGAAAGAGCCACGATGATTCTCGCTTTTTGGAAAACCATGAAACCAGCATTTTCCCTATAAGTTGGCATGTTCTGAAGTACTCTTTCGTCTACTTTGCAACCCGCCAAGTCTCGCATCCGAGTAGCCAAGAAGAGTAAAATCTGTTTCTTTTGGATACCATAAACCCAAGTGTGGATAAGTGGCTATGTACTTGATTATACGTTTAACGAATGAAAGATGTGATTCTCTAGGATCTACTTGAAATCTAGCACGAGACAAACACCGTATAGAATATCTCGGTCTAGATGCGGTAAGATAGAGAAGAGAACCGATCATGCTTCTATAATTCTTCCGATCAACCTTCTTTCCCGTTTCATCTTGATCTAGTTTGATGGAGGTTGCCATTGGAGTCTCGGTCCTTTTGCGGTTCTCCATTCCAAACTTTTTAATCAAGTCTTTGGCATACTTTTCTTGATTAATAAAAGTTCCGCGTTTTGTTTGATTGACCTGAAGTCCTAGAAAGAATGTCAATTCTCCCATCATGCTCATTTCAAATTCTTCCTACATAGACTTTGAGAAGTTCTTGCACAAGTGCTCATTAGATGAACCAAAGATAATATCATCTACATAAATTTGTACCAATAGTATATCTTTACCTTCCTTCTTAATAAACAAGGTTGTATCTACCATACCTTTCTTGAATTTATTGTCTAGTAGAAACTTGCTCAATCGTTCATACCATGCTCGAGGTGCCCATTTCGGACCATAAAGTGCCTTCTTTAATCTGTATACATGGTCTCGGCTTTCTTGGTTCTTCGAAACCGGGGAGGCGCTCTACAAAGACTTCTTCTTTTATAAACCCATTTAGAAAAGCACTTTTCACGTCCATTTGATATAACTTGAAATTTTGATAGCACGCATAGGCAAGTAGTAGTCTGATTGCTTCTAGTCTTGCAACTGGAGCATAGGTTTCATCATAGTCTATTCCTTCGATTGAGAATAACCTTTTGCCACGAGCCTTGCCTTGTTTCGGTGACTTTTCCAAGTTCATTGACTTTGTTTCGAATACCCATTTGGTACCAATGATAGTTCTTCCTTTGGGTTTGGGCACCAATTCCCATACATCATTTCTTTTGAACCGTTGAAGCTATTCTTGCATTGCCTCTATCCAGCTTTCATTTTCCAAAGCTTCATTAATTCCTTTTGGTTCAATTTCAGAAATCAATGCAATGTTACCTGTGTCCTTTTTGTTTCTCGATCTGGTTTGAATCCCTTCGTTGATGTTTCCAATCACCAGTTCCTTAGGATGACTAGACTTGTGCTTCCAGTTTCGGCTTGGAACTTCATCATTATTAGAATCTTCTGCTGATGCAGGAATATAATGCTGAATTACTTGTTCTTCATGAGTTGCTCCTTTGACTATTTCCTGGGAAGATTCTCGCTTCTTTGTTGAGACCGGATCTTTCGGGTGCGATCGATTCTTCAATAATTGTACTTGCTTTGTTTTGAAACTTCTTTCTCCGAAACTTTACGTTCATGGATTCTTCCACTTTGTCCGAGTGTTCTTGTTGAACACTCTAAATGCTTTACTAGAGTTTGAATAGCCCAAAAAATACCTTCATCGACCTTTCTTCAAACTTACTAGGTTGATGATTAACATTTTTAAGGATATAACATAGACAACCAAAGATTCGAAAGTAGGAAACAATAGGTTTTCTTTTCTTAAAAATCTCATAGGGGTTTTCTCAAGAATTGGTCTAAGAAATACTCTGTTAATAATATGACAAGAAGTAGAAACCGCTTCGCCCAAAACCGAGTTGCCACCTTGCTTTCTATAAGCAATGTTCTAGCCATTTCCCGCAAAGATCTATTTTTTCTTTCCACCACTCCATTTTGTTCGAGTGTAGGGAGATGAAAAAGTATGCTTTGTATACCATATTTGTCACAAAAAATTGCAAAGTCTTGATTCTCAAATTCTCCCCCATGGTCTGTTTTGATACTTGAAATGGAGTATCCTTTTTTATTTTGGACCCTCTTTGCAAATGTTGAGAAATATGAAAAGGTATCTCCTTTATTTGCTAAAAAATACACCCATGTAAATCGAGAGTAATCATCTACTATCACAAGACAAGCATTTCTTACCTCCAATGCTCGGGTTACGGTTGGTCCAAATAAGTCCATGTGAAGTAGCTGTAACACACGATTAGTAGAAATCTGTTTTATAGATTTGAATGAGCTTCTTACCTGTTTTCCCAGTGTACATGCAGAGCAGAGCTCTGTGTTCTTGTAACTTAGTGAAGGTAAGCCACGAACGAGCTTTTTACTGGCAAGCTTGGAAATTTGTTTCATGCCGACATGCCCAAGTTTGCGGTGCCACATATCTCGCTTCATCTTGAACCGATAATAGACATTTTGCAAAGTGTTTTCATTTATGTCCGGAAGATAAATGTTCCCATGCCTTCGTCCAAGAAAAGTCCGTGAAGAATCATTGCTTGTTCCAGAACATAGATTCTCTTTGAAGTTTATTCTGAAACCGGCATCACATAACTGACTGATGCTCAGAAGATTGTAGTTTAATCCTTTGACTAGAGAAACGTTGTTGATGATTAAGCTACCGATCTTGACAGTTCCTAGTCCTATAATGTTTCCTTTGGTGTTTCCTCCAAACGAAACTGTTCCTCCCTTGATTCTTTCGAATCCAACGAACATTTTTGAGTCTCCTGTCATATGTCTTGAACATCCACTGTCCAAGTACCATTTCTTCTTACTCCGAAAGCTTACCTGCAATGTTAACACAGACTCATTTTTTTCTTTGGTACCCAAATTTTCTTGGGTCCATTGAAGTTAGTAGTATAAGCTTTTTCTATCCATTTCTTTTGAACAGGTCTCCAGACTTTAGGACATTTATTCTCGAAATGTTCTCTTTCTCCACAGTTAGAACACTTTAGATTTGCTTGACCAACAGGTTTAACAAAATTCTTTTTAAAATGATTCTTGTAAGCCTGTCGAGGAGGTCTCTGTTTAATTCTTTCCTTAACTTTAGGAAAATCAATTAACGATTTACTTTCCTTGCAAAACCCAAGTCCTGACTTATCATAATAAGGAATTTGGATAGAAAGAATATGCTTTGCAGGTTTTTCGTCCCTACGAAAAACTTTGCATTAATACTCGAAATTTCCTTTCTAAGAAACAGATTCTCATTTTGTAAAGAACTTTGATCTTTCTTTATTTCTAAAACTTCCTTTTTGAGAGTCTCACCTTCATTTAAAAACGAGAATCACGACTTTCCTCCAGTTAAAGAAAATTCTTTTTTGAGATCATCAAATCTTTCTTTTAATGAACAATTCGATGACTCAACTTACGATTTTTCACTTTTAAACTGGAGATCTTTTTCAAGGTAGTTTTTAAATTTAAACAAAGCTCATTTATGTAATTTGAGATTTCTATTGGAATATCGGACTGATTTACCTCGATTTCTCTCGTCTAACGAGATAGCCCGATCCCGAGTCCTGCGTAGTCCGAGTCCGAATGAGCCATAAGACGAGATGTTGCCATATTCGTCTTCACCGTCCTCCTCAACTTCGTGTCACTCCATGTTTCAGCTTTCGGGGCCTTTTTGTATTTCTCGAATTTCCCTTTGTTCTTTTTGAGCTTGGGACAATTACGTTTAATATGACCATTTTTCTTACATTCAAAACAAATGACATCTTTGGCATAATCTTCCTCGTCATCGGTTCTGCGTTGTCAGTTATGCATTTTGTTTTCGTTGTTGAACTTCCTGCCTTTCTTGTTTAACTTCCTCACTTTTCGATCGGCAAGAGGTGCAAGTTCTTCGTCATCCGGTTCTTCCTCGAAATCGTGACATCGAATCAATGTTAGACTTAAGAGCAATGGATTTTTACCTCTGGATTCCACTTCCTCGTTCATTTGTTCTCGCTTCATAGGACTACAGTACCAACGAGCTCATCGACGGAGTCAAAGGTGAAATTCGCGAGTTTCTCGATAGATGTCTTCACATTGTTCCAATCTTTTGACGATCCTCTCGGAAGTTTGTTGACCTTCATTGGACCAGAACAGGTTGTCCTTGATATGCCAAACCGTTTACAATTTCGTAAAACGACCGAACATATCTCCGATGGATTCTCCTGTTTCATCTTAAAAGATTCATACTGACCAAGTAATATATTTACTTTGGTTTCCTTGACACGATCAGTTCCTTCGTATGTCACATGTAGTCTATCCCAAACTTCCTTAGTTGTATCACACGAAGATATTCGATTATATTCATTAGGTGATAAAGCACAATACAGAGAGTAGATAGCCTTAGCATCGAGAGTTTGTCTCTTCGTCATTTCTTCGGAGAGATGGTGGCTGAAGTTTCGTTTCTTTCCCATCGTTTCTCTTTGATGTTTTTTCGGTTTTGTCGGTGGGATCAATTCCCTTTCAACCACATCCCATTCGAGTGGATCTTTCGATCCGAGAAAGGCCTTCATTTTATTCTTCCAAATATTGTAATCTTTGCCGTCGAAGTAGGGAGGACGAGTGTTGCTCTACCCCTCAATCAAACCTGGTGCAAAAATACTAGCCATAGAGGATCTTTAACTCAGAAGTAATAAACACTTCAAGATCTCGAGCACGAGGCTCTGATACCAATTGTTATAACTAGTATAAACACCTAGAGGGGGGGTGAATAGGTGTAGAGAGATTAACCACGCAAATATATGTAACTTTTGCAATCAACGAATTGAAACCAAGTAGAGAGAGTGAGAGAAGATTGCAAACACCAAGTTTACGATGGTTCGGCTTTTAGACAAGCCTACGTCCACTCTCCGGGCGACCAGCCAATCGGCTGTATTTCACTATATGATCAACGGTGATTACACAGTCTCGAGTGTTTGTACTCGGTGATGATCTTGTCTCACTAAGTCACTCTCTTTTGGTAATACACTGAGATCACTCAAATGCGCACTGTGAACAACAATTGAAGAACGAAAACAGCTTTGGAATAATGTTCATCTCCTCTCCCCCTAAGTCTCAACCTATCCTTAAATACTCTCCAAGCCACACTCGACCGTTGGCTCTTTCCTTGAGAGTCTTTGTCTTCCCTTTCTTGGACAGACTTTATAAGGCAAGTCTTTTGACCGTTGAGGGTAGATCGGATCCCCTTAGATTCTCGTTCGCCCATACAAACGAAATCGGCTTCCATAAGTGCTCTATTCTTCTTTTGGAAGTTGCCCACTAATTGATCCTGTCAATCAGATTAGTATAACAGAATCAACATAAATAAGATAAGTGAAATGCTGTACCGTTGGTGATCTTATCGTATAAGTTCATCTTAAGTCTGACGGTTTTTAAGACCTGAGTCTGCCTAGATTTCGATGCAGTTCGTTCGGACTTAAAATCTCGATGCAGTACGGTCGGACTTAAATCTCGATGCAGTACGGTCGGACTTAAATCTCGATCTGGATGAGTCTTTCCGTGCAGTACGGTCGACTCTAAGACATCTCTTGCTTTGTCTTCTGCTACAAGCAGACTTTAAAGCCTATGTCTTTCTGAGTTCTTTTCCTTAAAGAGATTGAAATAAATATCATTCATAGAATGTTTTATAAGCATCAAAACTAGGAGTTTTCTCAACACCCAGAATTTGATGAAAGCAACAAAAAGCATCTCCACTTGAAAGTACCATAACATGGTGAATGAGTCAAAAACTTAGAACTCTGTATGAGCATAGGGTGCTCACGAGCTGCTAACTGCACTCCTGATGTTGCAGATGGTGGCTGTGGTCCCATGGAGGGTGATGTTTTCCCAAAGGGTGAGAGCAAAAGAAGTGGGCAGCTTTTGGAGGAGTTTAAAATGGACGCAGATGGAGAATCATTGGTCTTGGTGCTGATGGGGGTTGATGAGGCAAGATCCTCTTTTTATCAGTTCCATTGTTGAACTGTTTCAAGGTAGGCAGTGAGGAGGATGTCTCCTTTTGGGTACTTAACAATATCAAGGCTGTTGGCCAGGCCCTTGGAATCTCTTTCCAAGGGTTCGAAGATACAGCAATGAGTCATTTTGAGGAGCTTGAGAATGGAAATGATGGCCCTGAGCATTTTAAGTCCTTGAAAAATCAAGGAATTGAAACGCCTTCAGCGTTCCACCAATAATGATAAAACTCCTAATAGAACAAGGAGGCTGTGAGTGGTAGCAGTGGAAAGGGCTCTTCTTTGTTTATATAAAGTCAAAATTATATCTTGGATTGTCAGGGGATTGAATGATGGGGCCAAGAGAGGTAACCAAAATTTTATCAAAGAATGGAGACAGGAAATAGTATCTTTAGCAGACTAAAATGGAAGATCTTCAGACTCCATGGAGAGTTGTCATAAAAACTCTCCCACCTTATGTATTCCTGCTTCATTCAGCCTCTTGTGAAGTGATCCAGCCTTTGCAATACTTTCCCATCTCCAGATATCATCATCAGATGCTGGTGGCTAGTGTTTCTTGTATGCTGTAAAGTGAATAGAGGATGAAAATTGCAGTAACAACAGGCCAAACAAAACTTCTTGTGCTATTAAAAACTCTCTAAACTATGATACAAAGTACTGAGACAGACTAGCTAAGGAAGCCCTTACTCCAGCTTCACCCAGTTTAGTGAGATTTCCCATCTTTGGCAGTCTCGAGAACAAATTCAGCAAGGTCTCAGTTGCTATTAGATGAATGAGTAGCTTCAAACATCTGATGTGGGTGCAAACCTCTTCTGAAAATGATCCAAAGTGTTGACATTCGCTAATGATAGATAAGTTCCTGAGAAGCAGGACACTTTATTGCTATTATTGCTAGTAGTATATAAGCTCTTCAGAAGCAGGACACTTTTATTGCTAGTAATAGATAAGCTCTTCAGAAACAGGACAATTTATCGTTCGAGTTGCAACAGTCCGTGTGAAATGAAGCTTTTGAGCGGCCATGTCCACAAACTCTATGAAGCGGCAGGGGTGGTGGCGCCATTGTGGAAGCAATCACGGTGGTGCAGTTGAACCTTATGGTGGTAGTTTTAGATTTTTAACCTTGTTTTATCCTTATCCTATTTTTTATTTTTCTTTTTAAACTTTCAAGTTTATTTCTGACGCGGGGCTTGCTCTTAAGATGGTAATAAAAAATTCTTCGCCCTTTTCCATTAGACAAATTGAACGGAGCTAATATGGGAACATGACTATATCAATTTGACAAGTTTTATAATTTAATTGTAATTTTTTGAAAGTTTTACAACTCAATTATACTTTTTGAAAAGTGTGGGTGTCTAAATCCATTTATGCGATACTGTAAAAATTAAACATTCCTTGTCCCGTGTTCCTTGATGGAGAAGGCATCTGCTTTTCCTTCACAGATTCGTGTATTCCCACCATAACTCGATGTCAGTTTGAACCCTATCCTGAAACTTTTGCTCCTATTCCAGCTGGAATTGTCAGTAAATATCATATCTCCCAGCTTCACAACACCTCCCTTGAGCATTACCTAGAGATTGCCTGTCAAAAGCGGCCTCTTTCCTTCTCGTTCTTTAACCTCATAGTTCTCAAACTCTTCTTGGATCCAGTAATCTTCATCGTCTTTGTTGAAGTCACCTTCAAGCACTACGACGTCCAACTTGATGGAGGCTTCCAGGCCTGATGCAATGGCATACCCTGTATCCGCAATGATTATGCACCCTTGCTCAGAGGATGATATCGTCAATTGAAGGATTTGATCTCTCTGAGTTGATTGATAATTTAATGGTATGTCAGTGGATATGGACTTGAATTTAATTTTGAGTAAGATGCCACGGGTCAAGTTCTTGCCAATGGTTTAATTCAATCAATTCGCCTCAGATCAATTGATTATGAATAACGCAACATGACCTTCAAATTTTGACTAGCTTCTCGATGGAGTCGTGGGGATATCTGTAATCTTTCACTGAGATTACCAAAGAAATGACTTTCTCGTAATTTCGTCGGTTAGTCTCTATCCCGCTGAGGAAGTTGGCTAGAAAATCTTCACATTGCTTCCTGAATCTGGGCAACTTTGAGAAACGAATATCACTCCCACACAGTTCCTTTAATAAATTCATAAGCTTCGTGGAACTCAAGCGATTTGGCCTTGACCACTTCATCTGTAATGTTGAGTGCAGATGATGTCAACAGCCTCGGAATCTAAAAGCTTCACAATCTTTTCCAAGACAAGCTTAGCTTTGGCAGAAGAACCTAGAGGCTCTTCCATACTGACTTTATCCGAGTGTTAAGTTGAAGGAAGAGGTGTCGACAGGTGCCCAGGAGATGACAATGACACGGCAGGAACAAGCATCGACAAACACTCCCGAGCTTCGACGTTGCAAGATTAGAGCTTTCACTTTGCCTGTTCAGAGTAGGTCTTGAATCAGCACCTTGGCCCATAGGGGGTGACGGAGCAGATAATGAAGCTTCCCTGAAGCCTGATAAAGCCAGGAACAGCCTATGTAAACAATAAAGAGGAAGTAGATCAAAGCGCCAAGCAAGGAAAAAATTGATACCTTGTCCTGGCGCTAGAAGAAGCAAAAGAGGAGTTAGAGTCGATTATGATGAAGTTCAATGATTGACATTGGTGACCTCATCCAGCTGGTTTTAATTGTCCGACATAGGAATGATATATTTGTCTGCTGATACGAATATCATCGCATCCGCCTCAATAAAAGAAGTAGACAGCCAATAGTACAATGAAATACTGATTAGAACAGGACCTAAAGACTGAAACTAGTATGTGTAAAGGTGCTTACCGTACTCAGCTATGGGAGTTGCAGTAGAAACAAGTGATACACATTCAAAAGGAGGATGAACACTGTAGCCTGTCCCCCGATTAGAAGCACAGACATCAAGGACAGGAGACTCGTCAACAAAGATAATCTTGCCTTCTGGATCTGAAGAAGTTACAGAGGCCCTGGCGATCTCGTTAGTATGGAAAGGAGGAGGCAAATCCACGCCTACATCGATATTGATATCCACAGCATTGCCACAAGTATCCGATGGGATAGACTGAATTTTTCACCTTTCCTAGTTAAATTTACGTTATCCATTTCTTCCCAAGATATCTGAACTTCTGTCGATAATTTCTTCCTAATCTTTGGAGGGGAGGCCCTAGTCGATTGAGAAACTGCTGCCAGACGAGATAAAGCGCGTTTAAGAAATGAACATGGGGCAAACCGAAATATATTAAGTGACCTTCCTTAGCCTTCCCCCTGGTTTTCTTTTGGAAACGTGGCCGAGAAGATCAGGCCTGAACGATGGGCCTGGATATGCACCACAGTTGGTTGATGGATACCAAAAGCTAACAGCAGCACCTAAAATGAAGCTATTCAGCCCTCAGTCGAGGGAAGCAAGGTTGAGGGATCGAAGGAATTCCGAAATGTCGTTTAAAGCAATGACTGAGGACAACATCGCCATGATATCTTTCAAGTCCGTTTTGAAGGTTGTGATAACAATTATGGTTGTACTCGCCTTCTCCTAAGCTGTCAAACTCGATAATATAATTGACATAGGAATATCCGAGAGGTTTGGGAGCCGTGGAAAGCAGTAAGGTTGAAGACAGGAGACCAAGAGTTTTAGATCAGAAAAGGATGAGGGTTTAAGGATGAAGACAAAGAAGATAAAAATCAAATATTGGCCAAATATATTGTTTCTCAAGACAGAAAATGATTCAGAGGGTGGCAATCCGTAAAGATATGACTCGTAATGATGGAGATTCGTGAATTGCGTCAATCGCAGCAAGGTGTTAGAATGCCATGAGGTAGCCGGCTATGTGCAGAGTATGAAGCGTCCAAGGAGCAATATGTACCCTACTACTGATGATAGAACAAAAACCCGCATGGATAGATAAAAAGTGACTAGGTTTGTCAATATGGATAGAATCATGACTAAAGTGTCAATTATTATCAAGCACATGACTTTTTGTCGATGACCACAATGATCGGTATTGATATTGGTGCACATCAGTGATTACTACTGATCCATTGTCAATATACCATGATGTATGGTTAACAGAGGTTGACAGAGTTATTGATTAATAAGATGGATAGACTATCAATGTGTCAAGAGAAAGTTGAATGCATAAAGAACATCAAGATGCAGTTACCGTTAGTCGGCAAAGCGATGCCCAAAGCTGCTCCGTGGCTTCAACATCTAATACGCACACATTATCGAACTCTACAGCAGCAGGTCCAAGCATCAAGAACCGAGGCAACTTCAACTACTAACAAGAAACGATAACAAAGAATCACCGGATTTGACACTCGAGGGCACATAAAATTACAAACAAGCGTCTCGATTAAGAGGTCTAGCCTCTGATCGAGTCGGACCGAGCCAGCCCAAACGACTCGAAAGTCAAAACCATCAACTTATTCCCTCTCGCAACAGATTATCACTCTCAGGTAAACCTCCCATCAACATTGAAAAGGGAGGAACCTGCGAATGCATCGAGGGGGTTGAGATCGATGTCGGGGGTCGAGATCACTGTCGCAGAAGGGCTGGGGGCGGAGGAAGTTGGCGAGGAAGTTGCAGGCAAATTTTGTTCCTAATTTCAATTCCATGATTCAAAATCTATTTAGAGTTAAAATTAAGAGCTTTAGAAAAGTCCGTCAATTTTGGATGGAATTTGCTAGGTGGACACTAGCCGGCATCCTACATGGCACAATTAGGTGCTGATGCAAATAATTTTTACTAATATTTAATATTTTTCAACTTTTTTGTTCTCTTTCAATTGTGGCCAGCGAGGGCCCTGCTACCCTCATTGGCCACAGTAGGGGAAAAAAAGAGAAGGAAACGAGAAAAATCTTATCACTTAAAGTCTCAACCTTGCTCTAATACCAAAATCGACGGGATGTCACGCCCTGAACCCCGAGCACGCAACAACCCCTTACCATAAGCAATGATGTCCTAGGATTCAAAGAATAGTGAGATTCAGTCATTATGTTGAAATTGCGAAACATCTATGGCAAGACATACATACATATAGAGTATGGTCGAGTTCTTCACGCTCCCATCCATGTTTGGCCTTGGCCTCGTGAACCCGTCGAGGCACATGTTCTGGTCTGTAAGGGCTCCGCTCACCCAAGTCTGTAAGTTGCTCATGTGCCAATCGAACGCCCCTGCAGCCCCCTGGCCTCCCATCTGGCCGAGCTCATCGATCGACTGGCTCAATTGGCTTGCACTGTGGCCGACGTTCTGCACGCAGTCCTACACAGCCTGGGACTCTCGGGGCTTGATGCCCTAGAACCGAGACAGCTGGGCCACATAGGAGCCGGCAGCACGGGCCCAGTCGAGTTGTGGCACTCCTAGTGTTCTTCTACCATTACTGTTATGGGCAACAGGGACGGAGCAGCTTCGCAGCAAACGACCAGTTAGAGGAACCTGGTACTTTGGAAACGACCAGAGCACAACCAACTCTCTCTCTTTGCAAATCGACCCTTTTCGTTTCTAGGTCGGTCGCTCGGTCCATGGCTTCGGAGGAAGACATCCTGGGGAACAACAGCGTCGAAGATGTTGCTTGGCTCTGTTCTCTGTCGGAATCGAAGCTCGTGCGTCTTTTTCCGTTTCCCAATTCTTGTTTTTCGTTTCGTTTCATTTGCGATGATCTTGACGGGGGTTGTTTCTGCAGGATCTGCTGATGAGTTTGAAGACGCTGGCGCTTCAGCGAGCGCGAGGGATCGGCCGGGAGCATCTTGCCGAGAAGTTCTTTTTTTATTTTCTTAAAAAGAAATTGGTTGTTTTATTTCCACAACGAGATCTCACGGAATCTTGCCATCCACCAAGACTTGAAAGTCAGCAACATCCTCCTCGATGAGAAGTTGAATCCAAAAATTTCTGATTTTAGCCTTGCACGGATGTTTCAAGGCACACAAGATTTGGTTAACACTCACAGGGGTTGTGGGAACACTGTAAGTACTTGAATTACAAACCTTGATTGAATTGATGAAAAGTTCAGTAAACTTTGAAATGTGCATTCAAAAGTAGCTCAAATTGTTTACCTTTTTTATGAATGCATATCAATTTTTGCTCTAATCGTGTCTGACAGATAATATTTTCTTGAAGATCAAGATGTTCGAGTTGCTCTCTAAAGCCTTGAAATTTGTCCAAACAAATAGTCACGCCATCCTGTGAGGCCTTTTGCTCTCCACCCATCTTCGTTCGTAATCATGCACATTAATAAAAATAAATTAAGAAAAACGTAATTAAATTAGTTAATTTACAAAAATTTAGTGAAAATAGCTCTCTATCATGTTGGTTTTACTTATAGCTCAATGAGGAAATTTGTTTTCCTTGACAAAAATATTGTAAAGCCTTCCTTTCTATTCTTTCTTTTGCCAAAATTACATGCAAATTAGTACGCTCGGAAATCATAAAAATTATAACTTCTTTTCTTTTCTTTATCTTAATTTTCTTTTGTTGTTATTAATATTAAAAAAGAAAAAGGAAAGAAAATGGAAGGGAATGAAATCTACCAATGAATGTCTCTTAATAAATATAATCGCCAACTCCTAGGATGAAGGAGGACAGTGGTATTGTTAGGGATTCCCCAGGACCCGGCAGATGGGCAGCTATTTTTATACCCTCTCTTATTTTCTTTTTCTTTTTTTCAGTAAGCCTCATGTCCAATCATACATGGCTAACACCTGAGCATGGGCTGGATGACACAACAATGTTAACATGTAGACTACTTTGTGCTGGGTAGATGGCAGGAGTACCTCAACTTTCTATGTGAGGCAAGAGTATTTTGCAGAGCAACATCTACACACGTGCCTTCCCGGAACAAGGAGTCATACAATTGGCAAACAAACTGAGACAATTCTGTTTCATCATCGTCCCAGAATCCCTTGAGATCCCCGTTTTTCTCAGGGTCACTGTCCTCCCAATCACAACGCTCATCTCACTGTTATATTTTCGATGTTTGAAAAGGAAAAATTTCATTTGATTTTCCTAAATTCACATTCACTACTTGGAAGCTAGTGACTTGAACCCCGCATGGGCACTAGGTCTTAAGCACCATTAATTCAACCTAATTGAATAGAATGAAGACAATTAGAACAATTTCAGAGCAAATAGCAAACCGGTCCAACCCAGTCAAGCCTAGGTCAACTCGGTCCAATCGGGTCAACCCGGTATGACCCTCGAGCAGAGCCGAATCTGCAATTATACAGGGAAACTTGTTACAATCTGACTACGATTTTAGACAATTGATTTTATTTTCAAATATTTTTCAATGTATCTCCAACATTCATCATTATTTTTCAAGCTATCTAACATTTTTTCCTACATCATTTGATTCGATTACTTGTATTGCCAATCCATGCTCATGCAATACCGCGTCGCAACGGCCCCGTGATAGTACCCGTCACTTGGGTGAGAGGTCGTTGGAGAAAGGAGGGGCGTGCGTTTTCAATATGCAATCTGCTTTGTCGTAATTATGACCAAAAAAAAAAGAAATTTGCTTTGTCGTAATGGCAAGTGCGACGACATTGGCATTAAAATAATGTTCATGTTGATGTGCAAACAGTACCTCCTTCAAATACTACTTTGTACTTTGCATAATCCTCTTTGTTAATGACCAAGCCGGCCGATTTCTTGGGGGTATAAAAATTGGAATAAAACCCCTCGAAAATTTCCAACTTGTGTTTTAGTCACGTACATGCAGGCGATTATGAGCTTCACAAAGCTGAGTTTTCGTGAAAACGAGGGTAACTTGTGTTCTTCAAAACCTGAAGATTGTTCGACGTAGACTTCTTCTTGTATAAACCCATTTAAAAAAGCACTTTTAACATCCATCTGGAATAGCTTGAAATTGTGACAGCATGCATAAGCAAGCAACAGTCTTAGTCCAAATTACACAATTAAGAGGGGGCGGGTCACCACATAGGTCCGCAGAGGGGACAATCTGATGGATAGCAATGGTTCACCATCCGACCAATGCGTTCCATTGCGGGGCATTTAATTTTGACCAGAACGGTCGCTTGACAAACGCCAGAGCAGCAACAACAAGCGCAGACTTCTCTTTCCTTTGTCTGAGAAGAGAAACCCGATCCAAACACAAACCTTGTGCTCAATCTCCGCGATGGAAATAGTCAGAGGTGAAGGCAGAAGGGCTCATGACCCAGTTGCGACCGGCAGGGCTCTTGGAAGAGGCAATGCGCCAGAGGCAGATGATCGACGAGGCTTTTGGGGAGGCGAAGCGAAGGTGGAGGGAGTGGGACGCGAGGAGGATTTTTTTATTTTTATTTTTATTTTTTTTGGATTTTTTTATGGGGGGAAAGCCGAAAAAAGGGAGGGAAGGGTGAGCCGAAAGCCGAAAAAAGGGAAGGGGTTGGGGGGGGGGATCCCACGCGACGGCACAACTCGGAAGAAACCCCACTGCATCACCTTGGCGGGATCCCAACGGAATTGTCATCATCTAGTAATTTTAAGCATTCCTTCAGATTAGCTGCCATCTCGCGATCGCCTTCAGGGGGAGAGGCACCGGGTGCTTCATTTACTGTAGAGCCTCTTTGCCCCCAATGAGTTGCTGGAAAGTCTATTTCACAACAATCATCGAACATTGGCCTATACTTGCCATCCCCTATATAGACAGAAAGGCACCCTGGTGGCGATTCGAATGTAGGAAAATTTAGACCATTCGAGAGGCCTGCAGATGGGGGTTGACCTGCAGCTGGACAAGCAATTTCATTAGCTGAAAACTTCATGGGATTTCCAAAATAGGTATTTTGGGACTGTATTGGCAATGACAAAGTAGTTACACGATTATGTCTTGGAGGAATAACTAGACCATTAATGTGGTTAGTAAATATGGGCTAACATGGGCATGGGTATACGACTTTATAAAAAAAAGAATTTGAATGAAAGGTCATGAGCATTTACCATTTTCAAAGCTTGACATTGGTTGTCCAAAGAGAGGAACATTTTCATTCGATGGATAGCCCATCTGGCTTGATAAACCAGTCACATAACTAGGCATGGCAGGTTGGGAATTGGTAGCATGGGGCTGGTTTGGCAATCCGACAGTCGTAATACCATGATCTCCCAGAGAAAATAAGCGGTCAGTAGATGTGTGCTGACGCGGAGCAAGAGGAGCACATTCATTAGCTGGAGGCTCCTCGGGATTTCCAAAATAGTCATATTGGGATTGTTGCTGAGCAGTTGCACCATCTGCACAAAGAATTATAACATTAATGTGGTTAGTAAATATGGGCCGACATGGGACAAGTGTACGATTTTATAAAAAAAAAAATTTCAAATGAATGGTTATGAATTTTTACAATTTTGGAAGCTTGACATTGAGGTACGGGGTGGTCCAGAGGAAGGAACTTTTTCATTCGATGTATAGCCCATTCGGCTTGATGAACCGATCCCATGGCGCATGGTAGCTTGGGAATTGAAATCATCGGTAGCCTTATCATTTGAAGCAAATAGAGCATTGAAGCTGTCCACACGTGTGGACTGACGCGAAGGGAGAGCTTCATTAGCTGGATTCTTCATGGTATCTGGGGACTGTATTGACGATGGCCAAGCAGTTATATCATTATGTCCTGTAGAAAGAAGTAGAACATTGAAGTGGTTAGTAAATATGGGCCTAAGATTTTCCCATGAATGGTTATGAGCATTTAATATTCCTCAACCTGCACATCTCTTTAATTTTTCTTGCCACTGATCTTTGTAATCTTTTAAGTGCTTCAATTGACAAGGCCCTTTCCCTTCACAGATGGAACTTTTTACAGCTCAATTTCAGACATTAGTTTAACCAACCTAACTTCCTTTCTAATATGATCTTTCAGTCACCATTTGATAAAAAATGGCCATACAAACACGTCACAGCATGCTTATGATATCTTTTCATATCCAACAAACTTTTTAATTGCATTTTAATTGATTAGACTGAACACATGCATGCATGCATACATACATACATACATATGGCCATATCGATAGAGTGTATTTATTTTTTTGTTCGGATGAATAGAATGTATTGAATGAGACTCATTTCACAACAATCACATCCAACAGAATATATCTCTTCTTGTCCAATTAGCATTAAGATATTCAATATTCTTGACATTGCATGTTATTATCGGTTCAACTCATAAATCTTTCATGTCCAAATTGAAGTTGCATCTTTGAAACTGAACCTTGACAAAATGTAAGTACTTGATTATTGCCCTCTTCACTTTGTACTGAATCTATTATATTACTGCTTTCGGTAGTGACATGCAGCAACCTACTCTTCTTGTTTGTTCATCATCAGTAAAAACTATTTCTGCCAGCATTTTCAGATGCAAGTTCAATTGATGGGGTAGCTGGACAAATAAACATATTCATATGATGCGGAACCCAAATCATAAGGATCTGAAACACGTTGTTTTATACATTAAAGTTCAACAATCAAGTGGAAAGTCCTATTTTCATCATTATTTCACAAGCCACGTCTTCGTATGAGCTTATATGAAGGGAGAGTTTTGTGTTTTGGAGCACGTACCTTCAGCAGGGGAGCCTGCATTGGCCGGAGGAGCTTTCAGACCAGCTGGAGCAGCAGGGTTACTTGGAGCCATATTAGGGGCGGGATTTTCAGTTTGTTGTTCAGAGACCTGAGATGGAAAAGAGCCTGAGTCTTTCCAGGTTGTATCATGGTTCTGGAAGAAAAGCACTCGGTATATCGCTAAAGCTGGACTAATGGAAGTATTTATCTCCACTATTGAAGGTACACTGCTCTGACTTCAAGCTACAATTGCTTTGCAATGGATGAACTTGCATTCAGAGGAAGTATGAAGGGAAGCATAGAGAAAGAAGGACAAAAAAATATTGAAAGAACCTCAATTAACTTTACGCTATGGCTGCTCATTTCTCCACCACATGAAGGCCAGGTGCTCGAAAGATGTAATGGAGAGTACAGTACAATCAAGGCAAGGGCCCTCAGGGCAAAGATGCAAAGTTGATTTTGAAAGGACAAGTGAAGAATTGAAATGCATCAACTCTCACGGAATTAAACTTGGAAAGTAATAATTGCAACGTGAATGTATCAATTGTTCAAACTACAACATGATGATGCGGGCCTCGGATTTTCATGAATGACACCAAATCAACAGCTTGAAAGTGCTTTCTAACTTGTGCTTGGTTATATAATTATTACTACGAAATACAGTATGGCCACTTAGATTCCCAAGGTCACCATCCTCAACTTTGGAGACTTTTCACTGGAGAGGAAATGACCGTTGTTATATTATTGAAAGTAGGTCGAAAATCTTACACTTCTGGTATGATGGAAAGTTAAGTGTACATGTAAACATTGTAGATTACTTGTCTTGTCAATGAGCTTAGTTTTAAGCTTTTTCCTTCCTGAGTTTGCCCTTGCTTGGTCCCTTTAGTAGTACTTCCTTTTACCAATCAAAAAAGGGTCAACGAATATTATCAGGCATACTCTCTTATGTGTTTTGTCTTCGTTTTTTCCCTTGGCATTCACAAAGCTAATTGAAACAGCTTAGCAACTGATACGCCTTGTTAGGAACCCAAAATTGCAATCATCAACAGAGAATGAACATTAATGCAACATAATCAAATGCACCAATTGTTAGAAACCGTTCCTTGATCAATCGTATGCTATATTGAGCTACCTCAATTCATTTGGACACCACAAGAAAAGGTGTGATATGAGCTGACAATATAGAATAAATTTAACTGATGTTCTGAGGTCACGGGCTATCCCTCGCAGATTGCATAGCAAATATCGGAAAGAGTAGAATTTCCCAGTTACCTCCTGCTTAGGAGAAAATTTGTCATCAGCACGATGCAGTTGACGGCCACTGTCACTTTCATTATTCTTGTGACTGTTCCCATTCAGAGGGCAAGTTTTTGCATGTGCTATGCAGGCTTCCAAGTTTTTATCTAGCATCTTCGGTCTGAGCATCTACAATGAACAAACACAACATCATTCTTCTTGGCTTCAGGGAGTTCAATCCAAATTTGAGAACCCCGTGCTAAAAATCTCACCACTCTCAGTTTCTCAGGTTCCCTGTCGAGTTGCCTTCGAAACTCTCCCACGGTGCTTATTTGTTTTTCTTCCAGGTACTTGTGAACTGGTCCATCCTTTTTAATTTTTTTCAATCTCCAGAGCTCATCCTCAGGTTGAGGTGGATAATGTTTCTCATGTGCTATAAAGCGAAAAGAACATATTAGAGGAAGAAATTGCAGTAACACTAAGATCAACAGGCCAAACAGGACTTTTTGTGCAACTAAAAGTCTCTTTACTACTGTCCGAAGTACTGAGATAGATTAAGATTAAGAAGGCCTTACTCTTTTCTTCAGGAAACAATCTAGAAACAGGTCGATTAAATTCTATATTAGATTATTTACTGGTCAGTCGAACTGTTAGTTGGCTCCTGCTTTCAGATAAAGTAAGGCTTCACTAAGAAATGAAGCTTTATTTTGTAATTACCTCAAGGGTAGTAGAATCTAAACATATTTATTTCTTAGAGCTAAAAGATAAAGATTACCATGGACTTACCCTTTCCTTTACTTGCCTTCACAGTGATCTTCTCCGATATCACTTCACGAATATCCTCACAATCTTTAGCCCGTACTGCTAGCCTGAAATGCCCGCTCCTACTATTCCTTGAAACAGCGGTGAAACAAAAATCACCCACCAGCCCAGTGCCTCCCTCAAGTTTCACTCTTTGTTGTCCAACAAGCAGAGGCCTCTTCCCTTCGCATGCTTTCGCTACAGATTTCTCAAGTCCTTCCTGGATCCTGTTATCATAACCACCTGTCTCGTAATCACCTTCAAGCGGCACAACTTCTACGTCAACAGGGTACTCTGGACCTAATTCGACAATATGGCCTGTGTTTGCATTGACTAACTGGACATCAATGGTTAGTTTCTGATCAGTATAGACAAGAGTGGGGAGCTGCTTTTTGAATTGAAGCTGCCAGTTTCTCACTCCATCCTTTTTTCGACGTTTGCGAGAAGATCTGTATTAACTCATCATTTAGCATTATAAGGCATCGAAAGACCCAAACTCAAGCAAGAAAAGGGTGCTGCTTGGAAATAAGGAAGTGATCTAAAACTTACCATAGCAATGTGATAAGGCTGAAAGTTTTTCTTCAAAATTTACTTTGTTTTTATTGACCTTGGTTCAAACAAGGATGAACAGAAATCATTCCACAATCCAGTTTGATGAACCATTCCATTTTAACAAGATTGGTTTTCAGACTGCTTGAGCCAAAACTACAACACCTATGGTCAGTGCAAAGTATTGTTACTGCCCAAATGACCTTTTACATATGAGTGCTAAACTTATTCAAATGACATTACAGTATTTTTGAACTCAGCCATGGGATAACAGTTTCTGCACTAGTCACAGGCCAAATCAACATCTTAATGTCTTTTGGCTTGACATCACCTGAGCTACGATAGTGTACCCTATAGTGACAGAGCCCAACTGCAGCATCATTTACCTAAAGGTAATAGCAATGAATTTCCTTTAATATTTTCTACCTATGTTTGACCACATAAAAGCATATACCCGGTGTATTACCCATGTACTGTTCATTCAATGTTATGGGCTTAGGGGATCCCAGATGTATGGTATTTTGCATGAAGATGTCATAGACAAATCAACTTGACAGCTCAATAGATAAGAAACATCAAAAAGTAAATCAAAGCCACCGGAGCAAAACTCTAACCTTACAAGTTGAATAGATTGAGAACTTGAGTGCTCCGACTCCTCCCTTGTCTGATGAAAATTCACCAATAATGAGTATGTGCAATAGCATACAACAAAGCTACCGAGAACTTTCTTTTTCTTTTCTTTTTGTCTTGGTTTGTTTTTGGGGGGGTTGTGGTGGGCATCCTTATTTGACGTTTCCGAACTTTTCTACTAGCAACTTGTTGAACACAATATCTAGCCAAAATTCCTTAGGTCCATTGTAGAATAATGAACAAGCAATTACATAGTTGCAATAGAGAGTTGTCTCGCACCTCTACATATTCTCTGCATACACACTTTTGTCGGTTTCGGGTATAGGTAAATTTTTTATTGAAAGGTCGTTTGAGTTTGTTTAGGGATTCTGGCATGGGTTACTTCAATGCCATAGTGCCTGAACCTCTTTTGTCATTGTAAACCCATCCTATCTATATGTTCGTGGCTTATATAGAAATTGGAGATTGATTACTGAGTAGCACATTTAGGCAACCTAAAGGGATACATTTCACACTTTCAAGCATCTCATTGTCAATGTGCACATGGTAATCAAAATGGTTAAGATGATGCATGTACATCCTAGAGCATTTTTAGGAGAAGAATCAATGTACATACAACCTCTAAAAGATTTCATTCAGATACTAGGATCTGGATCTCAAAATTGCCATTAGTCCAAGCTGAAGATTCATGACAACAGCTTTCCATATATTGCGGCATTTTCATTCGCAACTGAGGAGTTGGTAATGCAATTCTAGCCCTTTCATAGTCAATAGGTGAACGTGAACTACAAAATATGTACGGTCTACAAAGCAGTAATATACATGATTCTTACCTCTCCCTGAGTAGCATCATCATCCTTCACCGATGAGCAAATCGGTTGCACTTTCTTATTTTTGACAGTGTCTGGGATGCAACTGCATGAAGAAAATTAGCACAGCAATTGGAATCCAATGGAGTTGTTATGGTGCAAACAAGTATATGAATAACTATAACTCTTAACACCATCTTTTCATTAGTACTCAATGCTATAGACGAAAACAACTTCAGTTTCACGAAATGGATGCTGTTGAACCTCCAAAATCTTGCACTTCAAGTGTGCATGACTGAAATAAAGTTTTAGATTAGATTTGGAAGAATTCTCCTGAATTCATGCATTTCGGATGGAATCCAGTTGATTTTTGTGACTTTGTGGCAGGTGAAAAGGATAAACAGAGGTCTAAGAAGAAATGAACATCTTGAAGTGTACAGAGAAGTAAACAGGATATAGAGGCATATATAGATGAGGTCGCCAAACCCCATTATAGTAGGAATTTCTCAAATAATGTTATGTTGGCTAGCAAACAGTCGCTTTTCAACTCTACCATTTTCCTTCTAACATAGGAACTCTAGAAAATGCGTTCTACTCATAAATCTTGATGAAGTTCCCAGAAAAAATTTCACAGCATAATAGCCACGATAAACAAAGACAATTGCTGTTCCTCCAAGTGAAAAGAATAAGTACCTCCCGAGAATATAACTCAAGTGAGAAATTAACAGCTTCAGATCTTTCTTGGCCTCTTTCAAGTCAGATTTTACAGGCTTCAGTTCTTCTCTGACCTGTTTAACATTGACAATCAGTGAGAATGAGAATACTCTCAAGCATGATCCATCACACTAGGAATCCACTTTACAGAAGTTTCATATCTATCTCTAATTCTTTTCCCCCTCCTCCCTCAAGCAATTTGTCAGGTGCAACATCTCATCAGTTTCATTGTTGACGTACAACATATCTAAACTAAAGTTTGATTCATTAGAAGTCTCACAGTCAGCATTATTTTAGAACTGACGTAAAGACGACATCACCAGCCTAACAAACGTGCCACAAAGTGTGGCAGCACTCCTATTAAGAAAAATGAACTGTTGGGTACTGGGGTTTGTCCTGCATCTGATCGAAAACAGACCAGCAGATGAAAATGCAATGGATTTTCTACTCACTTACCACTCTCTGGATTTGCATTTCCATCCAGGAACTCCTGGGCTCGTCACCACTTTCGAGTCCTCTTGACGTCTCACTGCAGAACCATAATCAGTCTATTAGGAAACCGGTTCACAGGAAACGGTAGCCAAATGGATGAAAAGAGATCAAAGAAACATTAAAAGCACCAAGTAAGAACCAAACACACCAAAGGATGCATATAACTATGCAATTCAGAAAAACAGAAGCAAAGTAAGTGGTTACCCCTTAGAATGGCCTGTCTCGCGGGATACTGGAGTATGCGAGCAAGGTCTGGCTTTCTGTTTCATGCTTATTTTGTCCCGTTCACTGACATTGGAGTATAGGGAAGAAGAATAGGGATGGTTTTTAAGATGTGCCTGGGCCAAGATGATTGGAGTATATATGGTTGTTCGGTTCTTGGAGGGCTGAGAACACTTGCAGTCCAATCGCTTTTACGACCCATGAGAAAAGGAGGACGAGGGGAGAGAGGTGGGAAGCGGGATGCAGGTCCAAAGGAGTTGGGCAAATTTCTCAGAAACTTCTGTGCCTTTAGCCAGTCTATGTTACTAGCCATGGAAGAAGAAGACAAAGAGCAGAGAGAGAGAGAGAGAGAGAGAGAGAGAAAAGTCATCAAAAATGATCGACACAGGAGTCAAGAGTGTTAGAAAATATTAATTTAAGGTTCAGGGGCCTCTTAACGCCGCCATTCCCGGAGATGACATGGGAGGCATTTTAGAGAGTTTTTATTTTTCCATCTCCCCCCAACCCGCGGCGTTTTAGAGAGGCTGAGAGACGTCAGCCAAGCATAATACAAACAAAAGGGAGTTGAGAACCAACGAAAAAGGGCAAAAGAGATTAGGCTATATTGATAGAGATCGAGATATAGATGGGGAAAAAAAAGTAACTGAATTTCTAAAAAAGAATGGATAACAGCATAAATAATCATTGAATTTTGGGTTAATGTGAATATTATGTATGATTCTCGGACTACATTGAAGATTAAATCTAAGTTTAAAGATCATATTGAAAAAAAATAAAAATTTATGGATAAAATTACATATTGGACCAAAGTCCAAGAATTATATCAAACAAATTAAAAGTTTATAAATTTTTAATTTATTCAATATAATTTTTTTTTTCTCTCAGAAAAGAAAAGGGTGGCTTAGGTGATATGTCCTTGGCTAGGAAGGCAACTGTGGCGATGAGGGTGGCAACAACAAAGAGAACGTTGTTAAGCTCAATTGAGGAGTTTTGGGCCTAGTGGAAGCACTTTGAGCAAAGGAAAAATTATCAAAAAAATTTGCAATCTATTATATTTATACTTGTTCAATGTTCAATCATAAACTTTTAATTATGCT
Source organism: Corymbia calophylla (assembly GCA_014182845.1). Classification (NCBI taxonomy): domain Eukaryota; kingdom Viridiplantae; phylum Streptophyta; class Magnoliopsida; order Myrtales; family Myrtaceae; genus Corymbia; species Corymbia calophylla. The sequence continues at coordinate 40,634,219 of CM024697.1, read as the reverse complement.
AATTTAATCTTAAATTTTTCCTATAATCCAAAACCATCACTTCTTATATACTGACCAAAATTACTTCACTATTCACTTCAAGCAATTCTCCTAGACAACATCATTGCAGTTCACATCCAAATTTAACGCTTTTTGTGTTTTGTTTGCTGTTTGAAATTGTTTTTTCTTTTCCTTTTTTTATCTATCGTGCCCTAGCAATCCTCGCCCAAATCTAGAGGAGGACCTATAAACCCTAGTTGCCAAGCAATGAAAAAATAAAATAAAATAAATCAAATATTTTTTTTAAATTACAAATTGTTCATGTTAACATTGGCTATGTGCCGCCAGTTGCACAATATAGGACAGCTATTGCATAGCCGGCGTCCATGTTAGCAATAATATATCTTATCAAAATTGATAAGAAGGATTACACTAGAAAATCATCAAAGGGTTTATGATGTAATTGGTCAAGAATTGAATGATGTATAAAAATTCAAGACTTTTTGAACAATTTCTCCTTTTAGAAGTGAATCAAATCCTACACGTGCAAAACATGTCCCATTATATTCAGATAAAAATACTTCAATTGTGAACTTACTAGCTTTCTTGCCCGTGCTTTGCACCGGTTTTCTTTGCAAAGAGAATTTTAAGCGATGCTTGATGTATCATTTTCATAAGAACTCTCAATTTTTAGATAAGTTTTCAATTTTTACTTAGATAGAGAATTTTTCAATTACTTGAATGGATAATTCCGAATTGTTTCTCCCAAATATGGATTCATATTATATCTACAGTATAAAAATCTAACTTACAATCACAAATTGTAGATAACCGTGAAGCAACTTTCACATCAACCAAAGCTAGCTAAAGACAAACTGAACAGAGATTCAGAGTCATTTGCGGTCGACCATAGGCGGTGGAAAAGGCAACTGAAAGGTCTATTTTAAGAACTTTACCGGTGTACTTTGTGCTTTTTCAAATGTCAGAGATTTTAGATAGGACTAAATTAAGTATGAAATTGCACCATGGTTCAGCTTACATCCAACCTCCAAAATCTTAAAGAGATTAATCGGAAATCATTTATCCTATAGAACATAAATGATTGTAATTAGGGAAAAAAAACATCCAAGGGTATATGTAATAACCATTTTATTTCTAGCCGAACTATTTTTCTATTCCTAAAAATAAGTTTAGAACAAAATCCATTTGGTTACGCAATTTCATTTTTCTATTTCATTTTTAGTCCAGAAATAGGTTTGAAGTAGAAATAAGAAGTAAAAATTTTATACTTCTCTATTTCTAAAATAGAAATGAGAAGCAAAAAATATTCTCATTGCTCGCCCTCATTACTAACCAACCGCCCACTTATTGCCACCAATTGCCGTCTGCTACCATCGCCATCGGTCGCTATCAACCGTCCGAGATGAAGAAATTTTGTATTGTCATCAAACAAATTTTTATTATAGGAGCATATATTTTATATCATTATTAAACACGTATTCTTGCACGGAAACTCGTCTCGAGGAATAGAAATAAAATAAAAAAATCTATTTCTAGAATAGAATGGCTATCAATCGCAAAGGGGAAATTATCAAAAAAATCTTAAATATATTGTACATATGTTAATTCAGTCATAAACTTTTGAATTTAAACAATTTAGTCTTAAACCTTTTAATAATTTACCAATATAGTCCGTTCGGCCAATTTTTGCCAGAAATCACTTATGTGGATATTAACCATCTTACGTGGCATAGCCGATATTGACGTGAATAAATTTTACAAATTTTTTAAATGTTTTGAAATTCTATCCTTTTTTTTCATTTATTTTCTTTCTTTTCCTTCTTTTTTTTTTTCTCTTTCCTTTCCACTGATCAACGAGACCTTAGCGAGGGTGTCCACACCCTCGCCTACATTTCTTAGGCTAATGCTTGCTAGAGGATAGCGTGGGTCCGATGAGCATCAGCCTTGCTACATCCAACAACAACAATGCTTGCCAGCCTCTAGCAAGGGCCAAGACACCCTTGCCTACATTTGGCAAGGTCAACACTTGCCTGAGGCCAACGTAGGTCTAGTGAGCATTGACCTTGCTAGATCCAGCAACGACGACACTTGCCACCCTCTGGCATGGGCTAGGACACCGTCACCTACATTTGGTAAGGCTGACGTAGGTCTACTAAGCGTCAGCTGTAACATCCTGAAATTCGAGCCCTTTTGAGGAAGGAATGAACGTGAATTTCGTCGATGCATTGTTGGTTGATCTCACTCGGAACTAATCACTCCTGAGATACTAACCTTGAGGGGAAAGGCTAATGAGGATAAAACTCGTGCGACTAAAGAACTTGACCTAGGAAAACGACTCGACCGTGAGACTTGCGTGAGGACGATCCCGTAGTCATGCGAGCCGATTCCGGGGACGACTAGAAGTCGATTCGCGGACAAAATAATGGGACGACGGGTGATTCCGTCTACATTATCGAACCCGCGAACGGCCCTATGTCGATCCTTGATAATCGTGTACTTTGAAATAAGAATCGATCCTTCGCAATTTCATGCGCATCAAGGACGTCCATATGTCGAGAAGTCTTGAACGTGAATTGGCACAAGTCGGTTACGCGTGAATCCTCAAAGCCGCCTGTCAGTCTGAGTAATACCAAAATGGCATTCGGGCGAAATTGACAAGGCTTGTGAATCCAATATTGGACTTCGAATTTTTGGAAACGTTCGAGAAGGACCTTTGGACGATGCTTCCTTGATAGTCGACAGTGTCGGTTGAGCCGAGTTTTTGGGAAAGGGATTTTCGGACCGAGGAACCGAGCCTATGAGGACGTGGGCCGGGCAAGAACAGTGAGGGCCTCACGCCCAAGGTGGGATGGCCACCGTGGAAGACCGAGACAACGAGTGAGCCGTTGGGCCAAAACCGATCGTTAACCCTCCCGAGCCCGTTGCCTAAACGTGAGCCAATTCGAGCCCAACAAATTCCCAAGCCCGTTCCTATTCATTTTCCGGCCCGTTTCCTAGGCCCACCTTTCACTTTCAGCCCAAGGGCACATTGGGAAATGTGCAAGGTGGAAATGACCAAAATGCCCTTGGATATTTTGAAGAAAAGTCAAAGGAAGAGAGAGAAGATGATGTCATGTTTTGTGGGGACTTGAGCCAAGCCTTTAATGGCATTGATGAGGCCTAGAAGCAGCCCTCAATGCTCTCTCTCTCCTCCTCCTTCAGCCCTCCAAAATCGCAGCCCCTCTTTCCCCTTCTCCCCTTGCTTCCATGGTCTTCCTGCAATTTTCAGCTCTGACCTTCCACCGAAATCTGAGTTGTTCATTGCCTTCCCGATGGAATCTCGGGCCGTGCCACCCACCGTTGCGCTCGGGAGAGAGAATCCGTACAGATTGCGTCGGCCGTTCGTCAAACGGAGCCGCCGTCCGATCCGTACGGCGGCAGGAAGCCGGCTGCTCGCCGGACCGTCACTGTAGCGACCAGTTCTGCTATGTTCTGCCTTTTGACCTGTTTTCCTCCATTTTTGGCCTACCCAATGCCCACACCAGCCACACACAACTCCCCCTCGACCCCCTGGAGCCTCCGGTCACCGGCCACCAGCTCGCCGGAGCTCCGGCCAGCTTGTTTTTGCTCTAACCAGCAACCTCCTCCTCCTGCAGTGCTGTTTTGTGAAGTTCAGTGGGGCATCCGAAGTTGTTGCTGCCGTGTTGAGCTTGGGACCGCCTTGGATCGTCGTGGTAGAGGTCCCCGGGTGTCGGGTTCGTCGCCGCCGCCGCGTCCGTGTCGCCGGCCCGCTTAACGGGTGAGTTTAGCTCCTAATCCCTATTTAGTGCCTAAACTTGCTTAGGGTTGGGTTAATTAGTGGTAAGGTTGGTTTAGGATGTTTAATTAAGTTGTATTAGCCCTAAGATAGGTGGTTAGATAGATGATTAAGATTAGATTAGCTTAATTTTGCTTATTAAGCTTAATTTTGCTTATTAAGCTTAATTTTGCTTATTAAGCTTAATTGTGCTTAATTTGGTATTAATTGTGTTTATGGGATTAATTAAGCATGATTTGATTTAATTGAATTGATTAATTGTTTTAATTAATGTTTTGTTTAATTTCTGGATTAAATGTTTTAATTAATTGAATTTCGGAAAAATCACTGTTCATAATTACTGTTCACGATTACTGTTCACGATTACTGTTCACGGCACTGTTCATGCAGAAGCTAAATTTAGTCTTATTTTGATGTGCTCTTGATTGTTGTGATTAATTGGAGTGCCGATTGTTAATTATGCTCGTGAATATTGATGAAATGCGTGATCGAGTGTTGGTTGAATTGAATTTTGGAAATTGTCGAGTGAGGTCGCATGACATATTGCGTGGGTTATCTAAAATGGCATGTTGCATGAGCATGAGTGATGTTGCATTCACGACAGAGCAAAGATATAAATGGATTGCTTGATGAGGTGTTGCATGATCACATTAAATGAGAGAACCCGGCGTTGCCGGAAGACCGCCAATCCTTATGGGGTTGTGCCGTGGCCAGTGGGTCGCCTGACTTCGATCGGATGCCTGATAGGGAGGGGTTCTATGTGGGACTGCGGTATGGGGGCAGGTCCCGGGCCTCTGTCAATTGCGGGGCTACGGTAGTGGGCGGGTCCTATGCTCCTTCGGGAATGCCGTCTTGGGAGTGAGCCCTTGATGTCGCCGTGCCTCGAGGTAAAGAGGACGAAGGCGGTTTAGCCCGAACCGCCAACCATAAGGTTGTGCCGTGGCCCAGGGAGGAGGGGGTAATAATCGGAGCATGTGTGGGTATGAAACATGAGAAAGTTATGTGAGAAGCTCGATTATTCGCATGCTCTTAATGTCGTGATGATTGAAATGACGGTTTACGCGGGTTGCGTGTGCCAAGGCCGGGTAGGGTCGCTTGTGTTTGCATCTCGCTATTGAACTGTCGTCCGATAATCTTGCTTGAGGTGTGGTATGTGTTGTTTGCCTAACTAGGTTGTATGTTAAACTCCCGAGGCGAGCGAAGTTCCTAACCTAGGGGCTTAGGACTTTAACTTGCCGAGTTTATCTCAACCCGTCGTGGTTAACCTTTTCGGGCCCTAGATGATGCAAGACAGAGGATCGAAGAGAGCGATCTCTCGAGGCCCGTGAGTAGGCAAACAGCCTATTTCCTTTTTGACGAGCCTTCCCCCACTTGTACAGGGTTAGGTTAGCTAGGTCGGTCCCTTTTTGAGTAGGCCTTAGCTTGTCGCCTGTAGTAAGGCGTGTATGTATTTGCTGGTATGCCGGCTAACCTTCAGATATATAAAATACTTGGTTGTCTTTCCTCTCGCCGTTGTTGTTGCTATCCCCGTTGTTTGGTTTGGGAGTTGTTCGTTTCCGCATGTGCTTAATTACAAGATAAAATGAATTGGTCGACGACGAGCATTCACAGGACGTCGTACAGTTAGACCTCAAGTGAAATGGGGTTGCCGCGAGCTCGAGAGTCGAGATGTGACATCAGCTTTGCTTGATCAACAACGATAATGCTCACCAGCCTCTGGCAAGGACCAAGACACCCTCGCCTACATTTGGCAAGGCTAACACTTGCCTGAGGCTAGCATAGGTCTAGTGAGTGTCAACCTCACTAGATCTAGCAACAGTGACAACTAGCAACAATGAAAATCACCAACCTCTAGCAAGGTGACACTTTGTCAAGGTTCTGGCAAGTCCTTGCGAATCGAGCAAGGCTAAACACTAACAAGGATGGCCTCGTCAAATCTGGCAAGGGCGACCCTCACCTATAGCTAGCGATCTTTGTTGGCTATCACCAAGCCACTGAGCAACAAAGGGAAATGGGAAAAAAGGGGGGGGAATGATAAAAGGGTAAAAAAGAATACAAAGAAAAATTTTAGAAAATTACAAAGCAAATTACAAAATTGTATACGTCAACAGCAACCATGCCACATAGGACGACAAGCACCAACTAAACCACCACGTCATTGGTTTCCAGTCAAAAATGTGAGGAAGGATTATATTGACGAATCGTCAAAAAAATTAAAATTAAATCAACTAAATTAAAATATTTATGACCGAATTAGTATTCATATAATAAGTTTATGATTGGATTTAAGTAAATTCTTAAATTATTTCGTTTGAACTATGAGATGTAAAATACAAGATATTTCCACCTTATTGGAAGAAGAAAATATACAACTTGGAACAAGGATACAAGATATACAGGCAACGACACATAAACTCTCTTCTTCTTTTTTGGGTAATTATCCCGTTGAAAAAGTGAAGTTAGATGAAGATGCAATTGTCGAGGAATCCGACACGAATTTACCGATTTCGAAGAATAAAATTCAACAAATTAATCTTTAACGAAAGGCATTAGGCTTTGCTTGCATTGAATCGGCTATACATTAGATTTTAAGTAGGGGTCAACGGCAGCTGCTGATTTGCGACTCTCTCTCTCTCCTCCTCTCTCTATTATAGAATGATTGGGGAGATTCACATTGAGAATTGCACTATCTTTTTGTCATTCTTCCCCTTAATACTAGATGCCCTAGGACATTCGAATTAGATTGGGGGGCCCTCAATGGTCGCGACTTCAACAATGGACTTCACATTGGCAACCGTACGTCTTTTGTTGATTTGATTAGTTTCTAAGGGCAAAAATAATAATCATTTTATTCTTGAAATCAATTTATGATCATACGAAAAAATATAAATCTAATAACGACATAAAATTTCTTTCTCTCGAACGACAGGTAGGTGGCCTAAGTTAGTAATGAGGGTGAGTTATAAAGAGTTTTTATTCTTCATTTCTATTACAAAAATAGAGAACTTATCATTTCTATTTCAAATCTATTTCTTAATAAAAATTCATTTGAAAAATAGAAAAATAAAATTACTTTACTAACGGGTTCTAAAATAAAAAAATAATGATAAACAGAAATAAAATAATTATCATACGTATCCTAAAAGTTCAGGAGCTTGAAAGCGAGCGATGAAATTTGACCCGGGGGAGGCGGTGCTCGGATGGTCGAGCATTCCTGTGATCCGCAAGGGGACCCCAGCTTTTTCATCTTATTTTTATCTTTCCTTTTTCTTGTTCGAAGAATCAAAGGAAATATACTTTTGATGAATGCTCAAACGTATCCTTAAATTTTGGGTTAATATCACCGGTGGTCCTTGTACTTCCGTTGGAAAATCAAATCCGTCCTCCTGCTTTATCTTTGTCCGAGAAATTCCACTGCGTTTTTTAAATGTGCAGCCGTCGATCCTTTCATTATACTTATTCTTTTCTTGATTGATTTTTACCGATATGGACCGTCCGATTCCTGACATGGATGTCGGCATGTCGTGTTGTCTTATGTTTCGGTTAAAACTGTCGTATAAGTATCGCATCAAGTTATACATAAATTTATTTTTTTTTAAAAAAGGCTATATCCAGAGAGAATTTGCGGATGCATATCAACTACAGGTCGTCGTCTAAGGTCGCAACCAGCATGGTTACTAGGCTCGTGGCCACAAGCTTCGAGCTTATGTCCCCCATGATTGCTCGTGCATGAGCTCTAAGCCTGCAGCCATGGACGCTCGAGCTCCAAGCTCACGTCTGCCTCGTTCGCTCCATCTTCAAGTTCGAGCTCGCAGCCGTCGCTGTAGCTCAAGCTGAGATCGTGGCCATGAACGCCTCGAGCTTGTGTCCCCACCATAGTCGCCCGTCGCTGCTCCTTGTCGAGCACAGCAGAAAAGGTGGCGGCCGGTGCCAAGCACCGTGGCCAAGGGCCATCCCTTTCTCGCAATGCTCGGAAAGAAGCAGCTACCCTTGTTGACTCTCTCTCAAATGAACCCGTGGTTCAACGACCTCACTTGGCCAAAATATGATCAGGACCTAATCTCATATTCGGTAGAAAATTCAAGGGCTAACGGTACTTTAATGCCCTAAATACCCTTTCTTCTTCACATCATTGTCACAACACGCCACGTCAGCAAAATTGACGAAGTTTTTGAATCGTGAATAATGAAAAGACTCGATTGTACCAATCAAATACGCCACCCTGCACTAGATTACACAAACCAAACGAAGTTATAAGACTATAGCCGAAGTTAACCTACAGGCTATGACACGAGCCGTAGCCTACCGCTAATAAAACAGATGTCTTTGGCGATCCTTCGAATTCGCATGTTTTTCTGACGAATCCCGTTCGCCTTTACGAGCATAAGCAGCGGCGAAAACTGTGATCATAAGGAAAGGGCCTGCTTGAGCTCTGAGAATGCATATACATGGATTCAATGTCAAGTGATACGATATGCAGACAATCATGAAGCTCAAGACAATATGCATGCCGTACAGGATACGTTATTACCACTCCATTTTTATGAGGCTTGCCGTAGATCTGGTGCAAAATCTCTAGCCGCAGAATGCGACAGAGCAAAAGAGTACCTTCAAGCAATATCAATGCAAATCCTGAACAATGTTGCAAGAAGTCTTGCTTCATTTTGTAAGAAAGTGAATAATACAGGCTAAACTGACCTCTGCAGCTTATTAGACTGATGAACTTTAGAAGTCTAATTACAGTCACTGTGGAGGCAGTCATTAATCTACCGACAAAAACCAAATATATAGGTTCAGGATCTTGCTGCCCCCACACGAGCAGATTGACATACAACTGACACTAGAACTGACATTAATAGACCAAACTTACCTCCTATTACCATATGAAAGAACTTGCACGAACTTCATCTAGCTTTTAGAAAGGCTCCTCCCAGGAATCATATTCAGTTTCAGCTTCTGACCAAGCAAACATCTCCAGCTGATATGGCTCCAACTTGGTCCATCTTTGCAAACAAGGCGGCAATGTAATGCAGAGACTACTGCAACAATAGCCGCCGGCTCATGGATATCAAGCCCGGTGCAGGGACAGAACCATACAGATGTTGACGATTTGCAGGGAGTGGGATCCAATGCAAGAGCTTGATGTGTAAGATCTTACAGATATAATTTGAGGTTATGCCCGTAATTCCCTGCACCGGCTCAAACTTACGGTTGACCGGATTTAGGCAGGGCTAGGAGAGGAACATATAAACATCAAAGCTAGATCAGCTTCATCTTCATTCCTTGTCTACGTTTCATCCAACTCTACGAGTTGCGCCCGTCTCTCTGCAGCCTTCTTCCTAACAAAAATGCCCCATCTCAATGCCGCCTTAAGCTTTAGCCACCCAATAACAGCTTTGCCAGATGAGCGGCTCCTGTCCTCATTGAAGCCGAAATTCTGAGATGGGTTGGGCATGTATGCTGATGAGAATGGGTACCCGTCCTCAGTAGCATTGAATGAGGATTGGTTATGGCCTCCCATGCTGAAGATACGGAGGAGATGCTGCATATCCTCATTCTCAAGCATCTCATGGCTTCTCAAACGAATTTCCTCCTCTGGGAAAAACTCCTCAGCTCCCCCGTAAGGAGGAAGACTCGATGGGCCCGCAGCATGAAAGCCAGATGCCGATGCCTGTGATGCACCCAGGCTCAGAAGCTGGGTTTGGTGTGAGGAACTGATTAATGGATTCTGAAGAGGGAATGAAGAGCCATCAACCTGAAGAGGAATATTGACATTTACGCTTGGTGGCTGCATCTGATATCTGGCAGAAATACTGTCATTGTATCCTGTCGAGATTGGAGAGAGAATAAGCAAGTATAAATCAGTGAATAATGGAAGATTAGTAAATTGCTTTCTGAAGTAGCCCCAAAAGGATATAAGAATGATTATCATAAGAGTGAAAGAGCCTATCTAAAAGTTGGACCAACAATCCAAAGAACAAAACAAAAAAAAATTGTCTACAGAAGCCACCAAATCACTGCTCCTGGTTCTTATTTTTCCGTGATTCAAAGTATGTAGTAGGGATGTCAGGAATATTACATCTTGCCCCCTAATTTCAGGGTTATATCAGTCAACCCCTTATGCTCTCGCAATTGGGTGGTTGCATTTACAGGTTGGATGTCTTAACTGTCCAAGAGGTATTATACCTGACCTTGTGGCTCAATTTTTCAAAGTAAACGGGAAGAGGACCCATACATACTGATGGAAGTCTATTGAGACAGATGCATTTTAAGAAAATAGAGGAGGTAGGAGGGCAATTAGTTAAATCTTGCATGGATCATACACAGAAAATAGTAGAAGCCATCCATCAGCCCCCTATAGTTTGATTTTGTCTTAGTTTAGCCAAAAAGATTGGTTCTAATGTTTGGCACCACACAGGCTAACCAACATCGCATCACATGAGCAATTCAAGCCATTGTACAGCTAGTAGTTAGCAAGGTTTCTTCCTTTATGGCATTCAGAAGTCACATGTTATTTTCCAATCACTCCAAGTTAGACAAAGGGAAGAGACATTTAATTCAGTTTGCAACTTTTATTGAACGGAAAGGAACTTGTACCGACTATTTTACAACTACTGAATGGTCAGATTTCATGATCCCGATGTCACGTGTATTATTATCAGTCTAGTCAGAAGCCTTGATTCAGATTTAGGACCAAATTGAATTAAAGGATAAATGGAGAGTTAACTGAGAAAAAATAGATTATGAGGGTTGACTAAGACAGCCATGAAAGAATAGGAGTAAGATGTTATTAACCCTATGGATTTCTTAAAAAGGAAAAGAAATTACTCTCTCCTTTTATCCCCTTGAATCCTACAACTTTCATGCAGGATCACAAAAGTTTCTGCCAAGTGAAGCGCACTATTAGATCAAACAGATCTGACAAGATTCCAGACATTTTACTGTTGAAAAGAACAGTGATTCACAAAACCATCTCCAAAACTGTCTGTTTCCAGAATCAACTGCTCGGGAAATCATATTTACAATGACATCATATATGGAAAGGTTAGTATTACCTGAATCTGCAGGAGGCTGGTCCATGGAAATTGGAACTGAGAGGCTTGGTGGAGTAATCTGGTGATCATATACGTTTGAATACTCCTGTTGACCCACGGGAAATTCAGAGCAAGATGCACCAGCATTCTCATTGTCGAAATCAACCAGAGATTTGCCATCATATTCAATAACATGCATCCAATTGTCATATGCCTTCTTTACCAAAGTGTCAACATGAACCTTCAGAAATTGAGCCACTTCAGTTTTTGCAATGTACTATGATTGAGACAAGAAAGGTAGGCAAAAGAAAAGAAAAGAAAAAATATATGCTACATCTTGTGTAACAAACAACAATCACGAAAACAGAATGTGGTAGACAGGAACAAGGAAAGGCAGTTATCGAGCAAAGGAACTGGTATCTTTTGACCTGAAGGGACCAAAAGATGTCAAGGCAATAATCACATCATACCAATGCCCTTCCTTTCACAATGACGCATTTTGCTGCATGTAGGATCAATTTATAATGAAGCAACAGAAAAGCAGAATTACCTTCTGATCGTCTGAAAGAGAATCTGCAGAGATATATTGTCCATCTGCGATTAAGCCACTGAATTGAAAAATGTTATTGAAAACAACTCCTACATTCCTAGCGTCATCTGGATAATACACATAAAGCTTCCCACTTAAGACACATGTTTTCGCATGCTCAACAAGAACATCCCACATTTTGTTTGACATGCCGCTGCCAAGAATCTACAGAAAAGCAAAAAGAAGCAATTAACAGAGAGAGAGAGAGAGAGAGAGAGAAGCATATTAAGTTTAACAATGTGATTCTTTGATTCTTACATTCCTCAGTCTCTGTGAGTCTCTGACTACAAGTCTAAGAAAGTCTTCAACCGTGACTATCCCGGCCTTATTTAGCCTTTTATGAAAGGACCCGTCTTTTCCAATTTTCTCCAATCTCCAAACATCATCATGCAGTGCAGGTGGATAATGTTTCTTGTACACTGTAGATTGAAGAGAAAATGAGAACTTGTCCAAGAAAGCCCCCAACTATATAGGATGTGAAAGATAGTCATAACTTACATTCTCCCCTGTGATCCTTGACAGTGAAAGCATCCGTTTTCGCTTCACGAATGCGTATGCTTTCACAACAGCCCGGCGAGACCTTCAAACCGAGTCTGAACTTCCTGCTCCTTATCCAGCTTGAGTTGTCAGTAAAAGTTAGCTCACCTAACGTGCCTACACCATCCTTCAGCATCACTTGCAGTTCCCCAGTTAGAAGTGGCCTTTTCCCTTCACGTTCTTTCACCACATGACTGTCAAATTCTTCCTGAGTCCAAGTGTCATCATCTTCATTGTTGAAATCCCCTTCAAGGACAACAATATCAAGCTTCACAGAGGACTCTGGACCTGATGTGACAACACAGCCTGTATCTGCATTAATTAAGACGACATGGATTGCAGCACCTTGCTCGCCTTCTACTTTGCCTCCAGTAAAGAGTGGGAGCGACAACCTGGTCCTGAATTGTAGCTGCAAATTTCTTCCATCGGATCCTTCTATGCGTTTAGGAGAAGACCTACATTCTCACAACCCTTAGACAGATGCACCATGAAGTTTAAGTAGAAAAATCCACACAAATGTGTGATAGTGGGAAAGAGAAGAGACTGAGACACATGGGGCAAAGCTTACATTGGCCAACATAATGCTGCACAACTGCGGATTCTATTTGGTCATATCAGAGAAACAACCACCAACCCCCAATTTGCTGGTTAACAGACAACGTATCCTATCCCTAACATAATCACGGTAGTTGCTAAAACATGATCCGCAACATGAACCATTGACTCAATATTTACACTGGTATTGATCTATCTTCCCAACTTAGAGACTTAGTTTAATAATGTTGAGCCATACCAGATCCTTCCACAGCAATTATAAGATTCCTGGTAATTCTCCACCAATGACACAGTAACAATTGTTTGCAATAACTTTTATAGTCAAGTATGAATAAACATACAAGCAAACAAACACCAACAATGACGACAACTAAGCTTATCCCACTAAGCGTGGTCAACCATATAAATAAATAAACCATAGAAAAATTTTATGCACAAAGACATTTCCAGCTTAACCTTCAGGCAAGTCAACCCCGCCCCAACAGAGCTAATGAGTGTCTACTCAAGCAAACCAGATTCACAACTCAGAGCGTCAAGCCAATACAAAAATGTCATCACTATGGTTCACTTAGCTAAAAATTAGCATACCTCCCAGTAATTTTGAAGGGGCCCAATTTTGCTAAAGCTCGCTCCACTTCTTCACTTACCTGGTCAATATTTCAGAAAGCAAGTTCTTAAGCTACATCAAAAACTTCAAACATAGCAAATCCCTTTATGACCAATTCTGATAAACATTATATTGTTATGCAGGTAAAAGCATGATCCATTCCCTCAGCTCCAAATTTGAAGAGTAAACTAAACTATCATAGTCACTATATGATGTTTGGCAAAATCAAAGATGTATTGCTAATGCATAGTTGTCCTTACAGCCACCATACCAAACCACGCATGAGATTTCACCTCCTAAGGCTCTCAAGCCAATTGAAGGAGACAGTGATCCATATAGAATCAGAATGTCACTCAGTCCCACAAATCATGATAACTACTTCATCAATCAATCCTACTACTCTTCCATTAACCAAGAGCAAAAAAAAAAATGGAAACACAATAAATGAAAAGCATGTGGCTGCCAAATTTATCTTACCACACGCCGAAGTATGGGCTCCAATGATGAGCAAAGTTTCTGCAAACTATCCACCTTGAGAGCTTCAACAATGACACTGCGTCAATATAGAGGGATATGTCAATAAAGAGGGATATTAATATATTGATACACCTCAAAGCAGCAACCATTTTTACATAAGATGCATAATTATAGATTAATTCCCTCTGAAGAAGGCAAAGACACGTATCAGAAACAGATCCAGGGCCCAAAACTTTTAACTATGTTAGATGCTATATATGGAAGTTGGTAGAATTCAAGTTTGTCTAGAAAAGAAAAAGGAGAACAGACGAAAAGAGTCAAGAATCCACAAGGAGAAGGTAGAACACCCTTATCTAAATGTCGTACTTGATACTTTTGCGAAAAAGAATCCTTGTTTAAGCCAAACACAGAAAAAGAGACAAAGGGAAAAAAGAAAAACAGATAAAAGGAGTCGGGAATCCATGAAAAAGAGTCAGAACACCCTTTTCAAAAAGACAAAGCTAATAATATCAGGAAAAGAAAGATAATTTAAGCCAAACACAGAGGAAAAGCGGAGCTCATTTTAAGAATCTGTAACCCAAAGCCAGAACACTAACGCCTCCATACAAAATAGCAAGAATATGCATTACTTCGCATCTGGTAAACATGAAATCAACCTTGAACTCGACCTCTGCAAAATAGTAGTATTATGAAATATTTTTGTCAGATCCATCAGCAGTCTGTGTGACATGACACCGACAGTACAAAAGGGGACTTCAGCAAAAATCCATTAATTATCCAATAAGCTACATGCTATATACAATTAGCAGCCCTGCAAATTTCCCAGTCCAAGTCTCGTTCCATCTCAACTCTTTATCTCAACTCGTACAACCACACTTATAAAACTAGCCCTCCATCTTCCTCCTGAAAATTTACTGGTTTCTTCATGCGAAAATGTCTGCGCGCGGATGCTCGCTTTGGTGACCCTACACCGCCGAACTTTGTCTAAGCGAAATGGTATAACAAAATACTTCAAAGAAACGAAGCAACCCGAATCGAATTCACACTAAGTACTTCTTGCTGACATCAACAGGTCAAAAACCACCGGCGGTAAAATCAAAGTCCCGCCGTCAACCATTGCTCAGCAGCTGACGCAGCTCGCACGCCAAAACTGCAGCCAACCCACGATTTTACAGACGCCCAAAAAGCGACAGCTCAACCTAAAATGGCGAAAAAACTCACCACCTCGCCAACGCTACACAACCCATCTCCGAAGCACGCAAGAGCTCAAGAAAAAAGAAACCCGAACGAGATTTTTACCTCGCGAGAGCAGGCCGCTTCCGATCGGGCTGCCCTTCCTCGGCGGAGCTCGAGTCCAGGCCCCGCTTCCCCCTGCTCATGCTGTTCGACCTCTCCATGTACCTCGTCTGCATCCCTCCCTCCAACTCGTTTCCCGAGAACAAGAAAAGAAGAAAAACCGCTTCGTACCCACGAACGCTCTCGAACCGGACAACGACCTCCGCCAACCGCTTCGCTGACAGACACCTCCCTCCGCGACACAGAAAATCAGACCCACCCCAAGAAAAGCTCCTCGGACGAAGGTGTCAGACGCGCTGTTTCCGTCCGCTTTCGCGGCAACCGAGGCGGATGCTTCCGGGAAACTCACGAGCGCTTAGCCTCGAGTGGCGACTGACGGCGACTGCTGAGTGACGTCCGAGACAGCACACGCAGAGCGTACAGAGAGAGCAAGAGAGAGAGTAAGAGAGAGATTTTCTCGGGGAATTCTGATTCGCCGGGAGAAGGAAAATAAGAGGGAGGCGAGCGGGAAAGGGCGAGAAAAAAACGGAGGGGACGGGTCGGGGGTGAGAATTAAAAAGAAAATGAAAATGGCGGGGAGGAAAATAGGAAATTTCGGGGAAGCGTCCGGGAATTTTCGCGTAGCGAGAAAGCGCTTTTGTTGTCATCGCAGTTTGCCACCACAGTCCTTGCGGGAGAAGACTACAGCGACCGGGGGAGCTTTCTTGGATTGCCCTTGGGAAAGTGTCCTTTTTCTTTTGGGGGCTTGTGCGTACGGAATCCCACTTTTGGATTCAAATATTCAATTTTAGTTTTCATGAATTTTTTAATTTTATCAATTTAAATTTTAACTTTTATACGAATTTCAAATATAACCCTTACTGAAAACATATAATGTAGAGGTTCACAATATAGGATAGCCAGTGATTTCCAGTGAAAGACTCATCAAAATTTCATTCAAAAGTTTCGAATTAAATTGATAAAAATACAATAGGTTTAGGGTTGATTTGATAATATTTTCATCATATTTTGACTCTTATTTTAATGTGAAATATGTCTACAATCTTTCGAATATATGCTGATAATCATTGTGTCTGATTATGATATAGAAATTTTCTTTATGCATTCATGATTGGATAGGTGACGTGTGGATAAGTTTAGTTAGATAGATATATCGAAATGTACGTGTCACTCGCCTAACGGTGAACGAGTGAAAAAGTTTGTACACCGACAATAGACATTAATTAAATTCATATATGAATATCAAAGCAAAAGAATCTCTATAATTCGTTAGAATTGTTTTTTTTCTTTAATTTTTAACGGAGATCCATGCCTTGATATGTCTCGTATCATCAACTCATTGTATCTTTGAATGATGTGTCACGGCCAACATGGAAAATCTATCAAGGTTATCAAGTTTAAGGGACAATCCATATATCTTCAAGTGATATCTTCAATCAACTTTTATATATCGAATTGCTATTTTGGATTGATGAAAAACAAATCAATCATACCAAATCACAAGTTATTAGGCATAACGATCCTTACGACCTCGAATAGATAGGGGACATCTCACTTTATGATAGATAAGGTTCCATTGGCCTTATTCACTTGCCTACGTCCTTGGAGTTGATTGGCAGGCTTCCTTGAAGCACGGTGTTTCATCCATCTATCCAGATTAATCATTACACGACGATTGTCATTTATTTCTCTTATTTCCTTTCGAAAAATTGACACATTTCACACGTCACGAATGATGTGGGCGAGCAAGGATGTCCTAAGCTTGCGTGTTAAAAGTACCCAATCGATCCATCGAGTGATGTTGGTCACCCCATCTCATTGCAAATGGACCCAGACGATGTCTCAAAGTCGATCTTTTTTTTTTTTAAAGACTTGAATCCGTTATCATTCTCCATGATGCACGAGCTGGTGGCAAGTCTAAGACTGAATTCACGGGTTTGTCGATGTTCATCACTGAACGGATCCCTACAAAATCGAGTGGGAAAAGGAGCTGACGTCACCCATGTTTTTATTACATCAAGCTCTATCACGAAAAATGAAAACGAAAACACTCAGGAATTGGCAATAATTGGACGGAAAAAAGAGAGCCTAATTCCTTAGAAAAAAAAAACTCAATGTTGGGTTCAGTCTCAATTTCGCCATAAGTATTTTTTTTTTCTCTCAGGAAAAAAATCTAAATTTTAAGTCAAGCCCCATATTTGTTCCAAATTTTATTTTGTTTAAAAAAATCATCAACTTTCAGTCTATTTTCAAATTTACCCTCGTGGTCTACTCCCAACTTAACCACATCGATAATCCACATGGAAATTATCACCAAAATGAAACTGTTAGAATATGAAATTTAGGAATGACTAACAACAATTTTTGGACCTTACCAAAAAAACAACAATTTTTGGATAGAAAAGGGCTATTTAGGACAGATTTGAAACTAGAGTAAAAATTGATTTTTTTCTTAAAAAAAAGTTTGGGGTAAATTCATAACCATACCAAAATTTGGATTTTTAGACAAAAAAAGTTCGAAATAAATTTGGACTAAACCAAAATTTGAGATTTTTTTGAATAAAAAAAAAGTTCGGGTCAAAATCGGGACTAAAATCTAAGTTAGAGGACCTTTTAGGGAATTCGGCAAAAAAAGCATAGGTAATACCAATAATCATGAGATTTATAAATTTATTTTCGTCGCAATTATGGGATTTATAAATGAAACTGGCGACTTTTATCCATAATGAATGTCTAAAGACGACTTAAAAAGATTCTGAGATCCATGCTGGTCTCCATATCCGGACTTGGACGGTTGGGCTTGCATGAGATGATCGGTACGGAGGATCGAGTTAATCTGAGCCGTCAGTTTTTTATTTATTTTTCTTTTATTTTTTTTGGTGAAGATAAGGACCTTTGAATATTAAAAAGATGAATCATCCACGTGAGGAATAAAGTCCAGAAAGCCGTCTGTGATTGCGTGAGGCGGAGGATGAGAGATTACCGTGTTCCGATGGTATAGCGGCCGTTTGATTAGGCGTTGGCAATCATCAAGACTTTTATTTATTTTTATTTATTTATTTATTGTCTTTTTGTAATTCGCCATCTTTGACTTGATTTCCCCCCTTTACAGCAATAGCCTAATCAACTAGAAAATATTTATTAATAACCGCCACGTCATTAGCTCACGTGGCATGTGTGAGGTGGTAAGCTCCACTCGAAGGCGACACGTATGAGAAAACACGTATCAGTTGTTTGTAAAACCCAAAAATAAATACTTGCATATAAATTGCCGCTTAAAACTCTCTCCTCTTTTCAATTTTCAAGGGCATTTACATTCTACCCTAGAGAACAATAGCGAGGATATATCATCTCTTTCTTTCTCCAACATGGCTTGCTGCCGCCGCCTCCCTTAAAGCCCCGTCGCTCGTAGTAGCTGCTCAAATTTGCCTGGCACATCGCCTCCCCAAGAGCTATAGTGATCGCAATTGCCGTAGCAGCTGCTCAGATTTGCCTTTGGCACGTCGCCTCCTCAAGAGCCATAGTGGTCTCAATTGTTGGGTCCTAAGCCCCCTCCACCTCTATCTATCACCTTTAGAGTCCATCAAAAGCTTCATCACACCGGTGTGCCGTGGATGGCACCAAATCCCTAACGATCAAGCACAAGGTATCGATGTGCCGTGGATAGGGCTAAATCCCGATAATCAAGTACAAGGTATACACTCACATTCCTCTCTCTCTCTCTCTCTCTCTCTCTCTCTCTCTCTCTCTCTCTCTCTCTCTCTCTCTCTCTCTCTCTCAAAAAATCCCCATACATAATCACGCTAATGTGCCATGAATAGGGCTGATATCCCTAGCTAGTGACGTCTACTATGGCCACACCATCTCTCTCAGCCTCGGCAACTTCTGAGCCTTCGTCAAATTACATTTCTCCAATGAGCTCATCATCATGCCTCACCTTGTCCACGTTTTCATCCACTTGAATTCTCTCGATCATTTGGTAAGGTTTCGCTCACAAAAGGAACTGTATGTATATTTTGTTTTCAATCTCTTTACAATTGATCAAAGCAAATGGTGTGCGCTTATGATGGTTGTTCGCATCTTGTTGTTCTTGAGCTCTATTAGCATGCGATCTCGAGCTATATCTAATCTTGATTAGTTGCTTATAAATATACGGTGAGACAAGAAGGGAGGGAGCTACTATTGAGAAAATCAATCCACTGATTAAGTTGATGATCGGTTTCGCAAGTGTCTGATTCTTCTTGTGTATAGGATTATTATAATATGCTCTAAGGGTGGAAGAACATTTGGTGGGTGTTGTTGAGTGAAAGATGAATTCTTTGTCAAGAGTTCATGGTGTGTACAAGTAGAGATCTTGTCATGATTAAATTATATGAAAAGTTGATCCCGTTGATGTCCAACATTAGCTTTCATGTACCGACTAAGAAAAATTATCAGGGTTCAAGATAGAAGTATGAAATCTTTGTGTGTGTATATTCCTTTACATGGAGAATGGACTTACTAAAGATTTTTTTGTTTGCAAAGTAGAAAGAACCTAAGAGTGTATTAGTCAGTTGTGTCGCTTCATGATCATTCTAGTTTCATCCCTAATTTGCCATCAAATTTTCAACCTTTTCGCTGCTCTAGTTACCTGTTAACATGAGTCCTCTTTGTCATGTTGTTGATGCATCGCTTTCTTCAATTCTTTTAGTTGTAACTTGCACTGTGTAGCTTATAGTTCTAGCGAGGAACAAGTGTAAGTAGAGGCCATGTCGTTGTTACATGAAGGGGGATTAGGAGAATCCCTCAATAGCCTAGTTACAAAGTAGCAATGAGGCGGATCACAATCAGAAAGGAAGCAATCGGATCATTTATGAATCATCTATACTCATTAATTTATCAAGCGATTGGATCATTTATAAAAGATCTATACTCGTTAATTTAATAGATAATTCTTAAATGATGAGATTGCATCCTTTTTGACAATGTTATCTTGGCTCACAACTATTTTGTAACTAGGCTTGAGGGGCTGTCCTGCCCTCTCTTCATGCAACAGAAACATGGCCTTTACTCCCACTTGTTCCTCATAAAAATATAAGTTGCATGGTACAAATTACAATTAGAAATTATTGAAGAAAGCAATGTATGAACAACATGACAGATGACTCCTGTTATCAAGTAACTAAAGTAGCAAAAAAGTTGAAAATTTGATGGGAAGTCAGAGATAAGACTAAAATGACAATGAAGCGACGCAATTGACTAATACAATCTCAATTAAGACGCTCCTTTCTACATTTGAAAAAAAAAATTCCTTGGTCAGCCATTCTCCATGTAAAGGGATATACATATAAAAAATTCTGTACTTCTCTTTTTTGAGTATTGCTATTTTTTTTCTTTTCGGTACATGAACACTTATGTTTGATGTCCACAAAATCAGCTTTTCATATAACTGTAACCATGACAAGATCTCTGTTCATACAAACCTACAAACTCTTCATGAAAAATTCATTTTTCGCTTAGTCACGCCCACCAAATTTTCTTCCACCCCTACAAGCAAATGATAATAATCTTATACATAGGAAGAATCAGACATTATGTATAACGGATCATCAACTCAATCACTGGACCGATTCTCTCGTTGGTACTCACATTTGAACCTCCATCCCTCCTTGTTTCACCTAACATCAATAAGCAAAAATCAGATTCGATACAACTCGAGCTCGCTTGCCAAGGGAGCTCAACATACAACCATCACAAGTGCACGCTAGTTGCATTTATCAATTCTAAAGAGACAGAATACAACATATACATACAATTCCTCTTGTGGGTATAACCTTACCTGATAAACGAGAGAACCAAAGTGAAAAGGGCAAGGAGTGATGACGAGCTCATCGGAGACACAATCCGACAAAGGCCCAAAAGTTGTCGAGGTTGAGAGAAATGGTGCAACTGTAGTAGACATCGCTAGGCTTGCCCAAGAGACCAACATGAGCATATACCTTATGCTCAATTGCCGTCGGATAAACGAGAGAATTAAAGTGAATAGGTGAGGTGTGATGATGAGCTCATTGGAGGGACACAATCCGACAGATGCCTAAAAGTTGCCAAGGATGAGAGAATGGTGCGGCTATAGTAGAATCGCTAGGATTGCCCAAGAGACCAACGCGAGCATACACCTTATGCTCGATCGCCACATCGGAAACAACTAGGAAATTGGCCTCATCCATGGTGCATCAGCATGATCGCTCGTTCGGTGCCAGAGGCCATGGACGGCCATGTCTAAAGAGCCTGCCGAAACGACACCAGAACACAGCAGTGATGGCCATGGGCAACAGTCAGATCTAGAGAAAAAAGTGGGTGGAGGACGAGGAAGAAGAAAAATATTAGTTTTTTATTTTTTTTATTCATCTCAACAAACATATGTCTATTAATTATTGAGCATGAGTGAAAAATGCACGCCGCCTTAATAGTTGACACGGCGCTTTACAATCATTGAATATTTTTTCTTGAGAAAGGCGTATAAGCCCTTAAAAATTGAAAAGAGGAGAGAGTCTTACATGAGAGCTTAGATGTAAGCATTTATCGTTACATATGCTCAATCCTCTTTCACTCTATCAATCGGAGGGGAGAGAAAGGAAACCCCCGGTTTTAGCCTTTTTTTTATTTTCCAGTCGATCCATATTAGAGGACACATGTTGCCCTTTGGATGGAGCTGACTATCTTACTATGCTCACACACGCCATGTGGACTAATGAAGTAGTTATTATTAACCACTGAATATTTTCTCCGAATTCACAAATTAAATTTAAAAAAAAAAGGATAAAAGAATCCAGACAAAAAGGAACACATAAAAAAGTGAAAAAAGTATGATTTTGTCCGAGTAATAATATTTACAATTTTCATATGCATAGAAAAATCTATCGAGACGACAAAAAGAAAAATCCAACGTTAGTGCAAAATCATTAGCAGGAGGACGAGTCCCACCGCCAACGGGGGAGTTGGACAGCAAAACGCGTGCGGTCCTCCATAAGATCACAAATTCAAATCAATGTAGTGAACAAGCTTTAGACCACCTTTTGTTTTGGACATGTGCTGTCTCGTATGAAGAGAATTCCTAATTTTGAACATGTGCGGGGCCACCTACATTTGAATTGAGTAGCCATTCCATATTTAGAACTAGGAGTGATTATGCAATAAGAGTCAAGCAAGTGCCAATGACTGAACACAGTCGCTCATGGGTGATAGTCTTAATTACACTTAGGGTAAACTAAGGGATAAATGCATTATAAGTCTTAAAACTTATCGATAAAGTGCGATGGAGTGCTAAAACTTTTAAAAGGGTATTTAAATTCTAAAATTTGTCAACAAAGTACAATTGAATTCTAATACTTTCAAAAAATGTCATCAAATAAAGGACTTGATTTGATCAATTTGATAAGTTTTAGAATTCAATTGCATTTTTTAAAAATTTTAGGACTCGATTACACTTTCGTTACAAATTTTATAACTTAATTACACTTTTTGAAAATTTTATAATTCAATTGCACATTATACTTTATCAACAAGTTTTAGGAATCTCAATACAGTTATCTCCATAAATTAACTTCAAAAAAATTCAACTCTTCATTTACCTATCCAAATCTGACTCAGCCTTTCATTTTCATTTTTTATTTTCCCGAAAAATTGAAAGGGATCTAAATATGCATTTAATAGTTCAAATTTGAATTAGGATTGAATAAATTATTCTATCTAATATTTTGGCAAACTAGATAAATCCAAATACCTATAGATAAAATGTCAAATGAGAAATCCAGGACGTGAGTGGGATAAGCCTTTATTGGATAATTTTTTTTTAAAAATAACTTAATAAACTCTACTATCTTTTCAAGATCGATGTATTGGACCAACTCTTTTTTTGTTTAAATATGTTTTTTAATTTCTTAAAAATAGTAATAAATCCTCAAATACACTATTTTATTTCTTACACTCATGCGCGCGCGCGCACACGCATATATATACACACATAGGGAGTATGACTTTTTAGCAAAGCACATGGGAACATATGCGATTGTTTTTATTGAGACCGCTCAAGAACCGAACTAGAGTTTAATGGCCGGTTCCATCGGACTGGACCGGAACTGACGGTTCAATCCAATTCCCGATCCTAGGACCAAATAATCCAATCCCCGATTCTTAAAATTGGGAATCCTAATCCAATTCTCGGTTCCACTTTGGAACCAGACTGAACGAAAGCCAATCACTCCTGATAACAATGGTTATCACTTTTGACCATCATAAGATCATCTTCACCTCTATCACTCATCCCATCCTTACAGCCCTCGGCACTTGCTGTACGGGCGCCATCCATTGGTAAATCTCAGCTCACCTCTTCTCCCCCTAACTAACCCAGATCGTTGACCGTTGATGTCAAACTACTCAGAGTTTCACTCATGGCATCCGCCGCTCTGTCACCACCTATCGTCTCTAATCAGAAGTTACTGCCTCATCTACAGATTGGCTGCGCTTACTTCCTCCCCGGTCACCTTGCGACGCCCTCGGCAACCTGAGGCTCGTCTTCGTTGGCGTCCGGATCACCTCCGGCGCGATCAAGTTGAGTGAGAAGTACATCTTGGAGGTGGAAATGGATGGACATGGCGAAGTCGGCGAAGGAGGAGGCAAACAAGAGAGGGGAAGAGAACGGTTCTGACGAGAGAGATATGATGCTAGGTGAGTGATATTTTTGAAGATTTTAAAAGATTTTTGATCTAATTTTAAGTTGCGCCAAATATTTAATGAAATTTTCTACAATTCCGAGAATTTTCAATCCTCGCGTTACCCTATCATATAACGATCTGAATCCGGATGGCGTGAAGGAAGAATGAGTAAATGTATGTACATTTTAATATAAAATGTATGGTTAGAAAGAAACAGATGGGGTGGTGGCGCAGTTGGCTAGCGCGTAGGTCTCATAGCTTCTGAGTTATCCTGAGGTCGAGAGTTCGAGCCTCTCTCACCCCAATCTCCATTTTTTAATTTATTTTTACCCTTAACATTTCTCTCTCTCTCACATAATGATTGTTAGAATCATTATCACACCATCTTGTTTTCTAGGTTCATCAAAAAGCAACCCTTAACATTACTCTCTCTCTCTCTTACATAATGAGTGTTAGAATCATTATCACGCCATCTTGTTTTCTAGGTTCATCAAAAAGCATTAATTATGTTCCAATCTTCTCCAACATCGACCCTTAACATCTCTCTCTCATATAATGAGTGTTAGAATCATTATCACACCATCTTGTTTTCTAGGTTCATCAAAAAGTATTAATTATGTTCCAATCTTCTCCAACATCGACCCTTAACATCTCTCTCTCATATAATGAGTGTTAGAATCATTATCACACCATCTTGTTTTCTAGGTTCATCAAAAAGCATTAATTATAATCCAATCTTCTTCGATGTCGACCCTTAACGACTAATAAGGTCTTAGATTTTTCGCACAAATGAAATTTGCAAGGTTTCTTGTCTTGTTCTATAAATACAGGTTTGCGCGGAGATAAATTCCGATCACGGGCTCATTTAGTTTGCAATCATGATTCCGTCTGTATCATAAATTTTTTTTCGTAAAAGGAAAGTCCTTTCCTTTTGTCCTTTTCCTATTGTCCAAATATGAGCCCCCTCGTTTCGAAAATCGAATCCAACAATCTCAGCCCATTCTCTCTCTCTCATAATGAGTGTTAAAATCGTCATCACACGATCTCGTTTTCTAGATTCACCATAAAGCATTAATTATGTTCCAATTTTCTCTAACATCGACCCGTTATTATAAATATTTGCAAATTTTCTCGTCTCGTTACATAAAAACTGGTTTGTGCAGCAATAAGTTCCGATCAGTAAGGGGCTCATTCAATTTGCATTCATGATTCCGTCCATATCATCGATATTTTTCGTATCAAAAGAGTCCTTTTCCTATTGAAAATCGAATCCAACAGCCTTTTTCGAGTTCAGGAGGGGGCTCAGATTCAGACAACAGGAAGAGGACAATGATAGAACAGACCAATTATAGAAGAAAGAGATGGGGTTAATTTGAAACACAATCACCAAACAATTGGCTCTTACATCTCACATCAAAGCCCAGCGGAAGAAAGAGACATAAAAAGGAAAGACGGATGCCATAGCCCGCCGTGAATACGTAGAAGTCTTCTGAATATTCCTTGCCTCGTCTTTTAACTTATGAACAAGCGCTAGTGTAGCACGACGGATTCCCAAGAAAGCACTTTCTAATTACTACAACGCCGCCAAAATCTCCCTTGTTTACTCATGACAAGAGTTGCCGACTTAAAACACATGCCTTGACTAGATTAACAATCCAAAGCTATTCAGGCCAACACCAAAACCAGCACGACCCATGAACAGAAAACACGAATTTAACCCGACAGTGTCCATATCCGAATTTAACCGAATCTCGAGCAATAGGAGCGACTCCAGCTCAAATTCAAGCTGAGCAGTGAACGACCCACAATCAGAAAACACAAAGCGATCTCGAGACAGAAGCTCCCGAGAGCACAAGCCACCAAATAGAGCAGAGAACATCTAGAGAGAGAGAGATTGTACAGGCTTGTCGGAGATGATGTAGAGTTCACCGGGAGAGACGCCGCGCTTGGCAAATTCGAGAGTGGCATAACCTCCTAGGAGATGACCTCACAGGCGATCCGAGGCCGGGATTACGAGTCTGGCTCGCTATGGAGAGAGAGGAGCAAGATATTCATCAACCCGGGTTGATTTTCTAGGCGTCTATTGTGTTTTGGTAATGGGTACTAGGTACTGCATAGGGTTATCATTCGGCCCAACCCAACCCTAATAATACCCAAACAAAAAGCCCTTCCTAAACAAAATTGAGCCCCGACCCCAAAATACCCGTTTTTTTCAGGTAGGGTCAGGCTGGTTCAGGTCGGGGCGGGCATTTTTGCCACCCCTAGGGAATATGTAGAAGTTTCTGAATATTCCTTGCCTCGTCTTTTAACATGTGAACAAGCTAGTGTAGCACGACGAATTCCCAAGAAAGCACTTTCTAATTACTACATCACCGCCAAAATCCCCGTCCCGGGTGTTTTGCTCCCAGCAATATAGCCATCCCTACCTCCTCAAAATGCTTGTCATAAGCACGGTCACAACATGGCAAATCACACCAAAGGCTGGTGATGTCCAGTGGGTTCTGATAAACATGCCCGCGCATGCAAGAAAGAAACTAAAGCAGCACGAGAGCTTTCATTGGAAACTACACTAAATTCCATCATTGCTTGAACGCCACCCAGTGCATTTTTCCTACAAGCCATCCAATTTACGACTCACAGATTTATCCAATTTACAAATTGCGGGTTATCAGCAATGAGAAATATAAACCACATTCTATTCCCTGAACAAAAGACAGGGCAGTCTTCTAAGAAAGAAAAAGAGGAAGAAAGAAACAGCAGGTCACATTGCTGATAATCAGGCCTACCATGGCATCGCCGATCAGCAAAATGAATCAAGTGCTATAATTCTCATGCAACAACGCGAGCATATAACTGCAACACACTGGCTTCCAACAGGAAATCAGCTAGCGCACAATTGATGACAGGCTATGAGTAGTCCGCTAGTCCTCAGTGGTCAAATCTTGCAAGCTCATCACTCTTCCATGACTGGCTTGTCCCCAGATAGTGGCTTTTATAAGTATTTTCTTGCAAGAGCACGGACCTTTGTGTCAAAATGTGAAGATGTAATGCGAGAACCAGGTAAGTAGAGCGGGTTCAGAATGATCTGCAAAATCAGGAATGAAGATTCTGAGAAGTGAAAAAACTCACAGATTCGCCTATTTATCACGGCAATGAAGGCAGTAACATCCAGATCTCCTTTTCAAATTTGTAACCCCAGAAAAACTGAGCATGTAATCGTGACATTCAATACTAATAAAAAGAGAATGGACAAAATGCAAACAAGACCCTAAATTAGCTGGTCATTCAATTGAATCAAACTACCAAATAACAAAAATCGCTATCAATGCAGTCTTGTGAGTCCACTAATGTCAGTGTACTAAGACCATTTCTATCCTATTAGTGCACTAAACTGACCACCTGTAACAGTAATGCCGTTAAAAACTTAACTCTTTAGTTGAGTGCAGTAATAATTTTCATCATCTTTTAGGAAGGTATTCAAATGCCATCTCTTTTTTTAAGACGGAAATTTCACATGCCAGTCTTAAAGAAAGGGATATCCCACATTTGAACACCAATAAAGTCTTCAAACACCCAATTGCACCAAATACAATCTGAAAGACTAAACATTATGCAAATAGGTAATATATCCAACCTTACGTTCCATATCATCAATTGGCCTCTCCACCAATCAACTCTCACCCAGAATCTTGATTCCTTGCAGAACTTCAATTAGTAGAGGGTATTGTCTTGCTTCATATATAACCTCAAGGATATGGATTATCTTGTTAAGGGGGACCAAGCTGCTAGAAGCAACTAATGGGAGATTTGGGTGAATTTTAAAATATGGGCTTTACCTCAGAATCTCTCATGGAAGCATGAGTTGTTAGAACCTTGACTTAGTACACTCAGATGCTTCGAAGGTCACCATTGTGAGGAAAATTATCAGACCAGTATAGGATCCAGTGTAGAATGAAGAAGAAAAAACAGCAAAAGGGGAAAATATGGATATGTAACTGAGGAGCCAGTGATTGGCTACGAGAGTATGAAGTCAAGAAAGTGAAAAGAAATCATGGGCATGCATATCTGAACTGATTCATCCCATATAATGTTAAGTTTCATAGTATGAACGCTGACATGAATCAAAAGGAGTCGACAGTAGTTGTTATTGGAAGGCCATTGACAGTCAAAAACTCAAGGACGGCCTCTATATCATATAAAACCATGGGAACTCAAATGGACCACAAAATAATGTTCAAGGACTTGGTTAAGTAGGTATATTCAAAAGGAAAAAAAAAAGAAAAGTCGCGGATTATTGGACAAAAACTGGTGATGAAAGAGTGCAAGTAAGGTGTCAAAAGTTGGAAGCAGTAATGGTACTACAAACTCCAACAACTTGTCGATACACCCTCATGTATAATTCGGAAATACTGAAAACCCAGGTTTAATTGTCTAATCATTTAAGCATTTAATAGACTATGACAAAAGGATTTGAAGAAATATCAGTCTCCTCTATGCAGATACACAGTCGGCAGTAGTAATGAACTCAAAAGGAAATGAGCCGTATAAATTAACATCAAACTGCAACAATCCAAACACAGGAAACAAAATTCCTTGATAGTCTAGGAGTAATAAAAATGCAAACTAACTAGGAACCATCAACATAAGGAAAAAGTTCACTGGAAAAAAGAACAGCATATTACCTTGATATAAAGCTCATGAACCTCTTGGAAAAAGCTCTTAATTCCATCATCGTTACGCGAGTCATGAAGTAGCATAAATCGTGTATGTAAGATACAGGAGTCAAGGGTATTCATATACAGTCATTAATGCAACAGAATATCCAAAAGAAATATCATGAGTCAAGACAAAAGAATGAGGAGTAAATCAAGGAGTTTATAGCTGCATAAATTTACTCTGCCTTAGTAGCAGAATTTTTCTTTATTGGGTGGGAAGGGAGAACAAACTGCCAGTAGTAAAAGCATAAATGGCAGATAAGAAAATATATAGTTGCTATCAAAGGATATGACCAGCTGTGACGTACACCGAAACCACAAGATCATTAAATCTGTCTATTGCTTTCAGAAACCTGCATGGTGAATGAAAACCAATTTTCAGCAAAAGTTCTAGTACATAATCAAAAAAGGGATCTAATGGAGCAGAAACTGAAGCTCATGGCAGTGAAGAGATAACCTAACACAACTATTTGAAAGTAAATAAACTCACATGGCACTAGTCGTCCATGCGAGGTCCTGAACAATATCTTGAGCTGCATGCAGAATGAATTGATGCAAGTGTGCCGCATCTTCTCTCTGATCGGGAAAAAGAAGTTCATTGGATTCAACAAACAGCTAATTTATAAGCAATAAAAAAAAAGATATAAATAAACAGAAACTCAAAAACAATATCCCTTTGGCCAGGTTTAACTCGAAATGTCCAGGATAACAAGAGAAAAGTAAACTTCTTCTGCTCCCCACAGATAGCATGAAGCCATCACACTGATCATGTAAGATGAGTTACTAAGTATACCGTTACACATTAAATGTTTCGATCAAATCGAGCAGGAGTTTGGAAAAATATGCATCCACATCGTATCACAATCTGAAGTGTCATTACATTTGGCAGCAAAAAAAAAGGAAGCGAAAGGAAAACAAAGACCCACACCATAGTCTTAAGAAAGACATACTTTAACAGCAGATCCAACTTCAGCTTCATATATAGGGATATCATTTCGGCTGACGATGATGAAACAAGCCGTCGTCGCCATGGTGACGAATTACCAACTATCTTTTCAACCTGCAAGAAGGTACATTAGAGAGCCGGAACGCATTGCATTCCAAAATCTAACAACCCCAGAAAGCAAAACCCCCAGTACAAGTCTTTCGATCCACAAGCACATCTAACATTCCCAGTCAGCAAAACCCATAGCACAAGTCTTTCAATTCCGCAATCACATCGGCTGACGAAACCGAAACGACACTCTGCGCAACTCCAGACGTGTTCGAAACCCAATCGAGAACATGACGAAGCATACGTGATTCAACAAAAGAAAGAAAACCCAGAAGCACTGCGAGATGAACACCAGCGACTGAATGGCACAGTCGCCATCGCCAATCACAATCAAATTCTCTCTCAGAAATCCAGCAGAGACGAACCCACAACACAACAGCAGCAAAGACACTCGGCCATCACCGATTACAATCTCTACCCCCCTCGGCTTTTCACGAGGAAACCGCGAAGCAAGCTAATGAACGGGGCCAGATGGCCAATTCGCGAAGTCCCTCGCTCGTCCGATCCGAGTGCGGCCTCTCCTTCCTCGGATCGCCGGCGATCGAGCGCCCCCCGACCCCGACGATCCTCGGGAATTGCGAGAGCGGCCGGAATTTCCCCACGAATCGGAGACGAGGAGATTGAGGTTTCGGAGCAAACATCGTACCTGGGGATCTCGAGTGGAAGACGGCGGCAGTCGCGGAGAGAGGATCTTCGAAGCCGTCGATCGGAGGTTAGTCGCTCTAGCTTCGGTGCTTAGTGGAGCATTCGGAAAGGAGCGGAGACATCGCCAGCGACTGAACCGGACCGGTTCGAACCGAGTCAATCGCCCCCACCCCCATTTCATTTTTATTTTATTTTGCAAAAATGATATTAGTAATTTTTTTGGATTAATACTACGAAAAACCCTAAACTGATACATATGAGACAAATTTACCTTATATTAGTTTTCTTTAAATTTTATTATCAAATTACTAAGTTGAATGACACGTGATAATTGATCGATGTACAAATTTAAGATTTTACTCTCCGTTTATTGCAATTATATATACCAATTTGATTTTTTTGGATTCAAATAATTAATTTATGGTAAATTTATCATAAGTATACTAGTTTGGAGTTTATTATGATTTTTTGGGTAAATTTATTACAGATGTACTAGTTTAGAGTTTTTGGCTATAAAAAAATTAATTTTGGATAAATTTATCACAAATGTACTAATTTAAGGGTTTGTTTTTTTTTTTTTTTTTGTAAAGAGTGTACTAGTTTAAGGGTTTTCAAAGTATTAATCCTAAATTTTTAAATTTTGGCTTAATGTGATCATCAAAGTTATAATTCTTTCAACATGATATTCAAATTCTTTCTAAAATCTTCGATCTATTCTCTACACTTTCAAATTTTATTCAATCTAATACTTTGACTTTCCATGACAAAGTCATGTACTATTTACGATTTTTCATAATTACACTACCGACTAAATTTCAAAACATCTTTTCATTTCAATTAATTTTACTATCTTTTTATTGCTTTTGATCATCTTGGTCTCTACAAATATCGCAACCGTTCCTTTAAAGTAAAATTTTACCGATGATCTTAAGACCACATTTAAAGTTATATTGTGACGTCCTGAATTTCGACTCAGCTCGGGATATATGAAATGATTATTTTATTAATGCGTTGTTAGTTACGTTTACTCTAAGCTAGCCCTTTATGAGTTAACTAGCTAGTTGCAAAAGCAATTAAGGATCGATACATGTACGACTAGTGAATTCAATTAGGGATAGGCCGCTCGGCCATAAGGATCAAAGGGGGATAATACCACGTTGTTGCAGTTCAATTAGTGAACAGAAATGAATCGATTCGACAGAAATACGAGGTCGGATTGCAGGTGGTTCCGCACGACTTCGATATTGACTACGAATGACATAAACTGATTTCCTTTTGACTTTATACTCAGCGTGGGCAATTAACCTCTCATATTTGACAATCAATGATCGCTCTGATTTGAATAGGCACGATCATGGATTAAAAAGTTATCAACCACGGGTTAAATGCGCGAGAACCCCTAAATGCCACCCGATAGTTAGGTCGTACTAAAGTTGCGATTGATTGATTTTAACCATGAATTTCAATCCAGTTTCGGGTATCGAACTTTCAAGGATGTCAAGACTAAAATATTGGACATTGCCTCATTGATTTTCAAATTTATCGGTAAGTCCGAAAATTATTGGAAAATGATTCAACGAGCCGAAAAATTGGAACCAAGAGGAGTTGGATTGACCAAAGGCCCAATGGGCCTTGCGCCCATTAAGGATCAATCGAGTGGGCCCCAAGCCAAGCCTGCCAAGCCCAAGTGAACCCAACTTTAAGCCATGAGCCCAATTGCATTTTCTAGCCCAACTTCTGCTGAGATCCATTCTGCTGGTAAGCCATGAATATGGACCCAGAAAACACGTGTATCAAACCTATAACATGCTGAGGATATATTCGGTACCCATGGTTGTAAGGGTAGTAGACGATTTGCAAAGGACCAAGGGCCCAAGGAGATTATCCGCTCTTTGTCCATTTCCAAGGCGAAATGAAAAGCAAATATACTAGGGGCCAAAGTTAATGTCTACATTTTCTACTTTCCACACTCTACGCATTGTATTTTGGAAAGCTTGGAAGTTGATTTTCGGATTTTGAAATAACTGTCCAATTAGGTTTTGCGACATTCTCTTACCTTACTAGCTGAAATGACATCATCTACTGTGGTTATGGCTTGATTTGACCACATTTTCCCACAACCTCTTGCGAGCAATGCCATTCGAACACTTTCCTCTTCACTCGGCTCCATGGTTGCTGGATTTTGTGGGTTTTTTGCAACCCGGGAGGCGAACGAGAGGAGGTGGGAGAGGGTTTATTTGATTTGGGTTATAGGGAAAAAGGATTGTGCAGAAAATGAGTAAGAGATTCCTCCATTTACTATTGTTATGGAAGAAGAATGAAGAGGAGTTAGGCTTTTTGGATATAGGATAGCTACCACAAAAGGTGGAAAGAAGCTCTCACCTCAAAGAGAGGAACTCGATAATTTCAAAATATTCGAATGGTATTTTTTTTATATTGATCGTTGCTTACGACACTCATGCGTAAGTAAACCACACCTGTCATTTTCACCTGTCAAACCGACCGGTGTTAACAACTCGTCCAAGACCCTCAAAAATTCAGTCGAGAATCCGTCCCAAGACCCAAAAACGATCCGCCTACTCAGAGAGTCCCCTGGCGACGACCCGCAAAATGAACCCGCCGGAAGATACCCAGCTGCCACCCCTGGCGATCTTCGACCGCGTCCTCATCGGCGGCACCGTGGCTCCGGTGACCCTGACCGCCGACGAAGGCTAGTATGGTCCAAGGAGCACCATTGGAGCCTGAGCGTTGAGAAGGAGGTGCTCGGGTTCGCAACGGAGGGCCCCAGGATAAGGATCAAGGCGGTCGTCGACGACGCCGGCGATCAGCCCTGCTGTGTCTGTTAAATTTTGATCACTTTCGATTGTGCATTTCTTGATCAGGCTAGCCTTTTGAACTTGCCTTGTTGTGCTTCCATTACAAAAACAAGCATGATATGTACTTTCAAGAGTTAAACTGAGCTTGAGCTCTTGAAACAAATGTCGTTTGCTTTTATGGCTTTTTGTTTTTTATCAATATGTTACTTCATTGATTATTGAAGGAAGTACATTAAGATAACCCATTATACGGTTTATCGATACAAACTACAAGAGGACATTAAGTTTGTAGTCCAACACATGCCCTAAAACAAAAATTATTTGAGGAAGAAGTGAGAGTATACAACAGTAGTTATTGCTCTTTGTTGCTCAATTTTTTTTTTGATTTTAGGCAATGAAAGAGGAGTAGCATGGTGTGAGGGGGTTTAAAACTTGTGTTCTTTAAGATTACTCTGTTTCAGAATTAACATCACTAGTTTTTTTTTACCCCTGCTCTTTTTGACAAACGGTCCAAAAAAGCTTTTTATACTATTAAATCCTTTTGGAGGAAAGAAATTGGCTCCCAAGACTTTGGCCAATGTTGTAAAACCTCTTCTTGAGGACGCCAAAGATTCAATTTAACATACAAGGTTTGAGGTCATTGATGTAAATGAATACTACTCTCACAATTTTACTTCATATTAGCTGATTGCTCATACAAAGTTTTCTATTGCAATTTCAGAGACTCAATACCAGTTGAGTGTACCCAACCCTTGACAATTTCAGTTCAAAATCTTCATTTGTGATTTGGTGACTTATTAGAGCTAGTCACCAAAGCCCAATGTCATGTTTCTTCCTCCGTCATAATAGGAGTATCCAATAAGGTCGTTTTATCCAGTGCTGTCTTGCTCATCTCATGTGGTTCATAGGGTGAATACATTATCAGTTTCTTCTGAGCTGTATGTTTCTATCCCTTACCCTTTCTTTCTGCACCATTGTTGAACATAAAGCCTGTATATGTTTTTTGTGGTATAATTTGTTGGTCATCCGCTAGGACTATTATAATTGCATCTGTTTGGTGTCATTGCATATCTTCTTGTATAACTCCCTTTCGTTTTCCACTGTCCATGGTACTTGTGTTGCTCGGTAGAACTCCCTTCATTTTTCATAGATGACCATTTCTCTCGAGTGGCTGGTATTTCGGGGGTATTTATCTCTTCCAGTATTTCCTTCATTATCCTAGAATGGGCTGTATTCATTTGCCTCTACTTTCATCAAAGAGCCAAACATCATGTCTTTTTTGTTTTGAAAATTGTCTTCTTGGTTTGGGATTTTATCGCAATGCTGTGCGTAATGTCCCAATTTACCACACGCATAGCAGTAATGTGGTAATTGTTCGTATCTAAAGTCGAGCCAAATCTTTTTACCTTTATTATTGAAAATAGCCCCATGTTTCAGCGGTGATGACATTTCAATAGCTACTCTAGCTTTCCCAATCATATAAGGCATATATCATTTTGCCTCAATTTTAACTTCTGTTTCTTCCCCAATATTCCCTGCAATGCGTTCTACTACTTATGCTGAGATGCATCCTGCTGGTAAGCCATGAATATGGACCCAAAAAATACAGGTATCAAACCTATAGCATGTTGGGAGTGTGTTCGGTACCTATGGTGGTAAGGATAGTAGATGATTTGCAAAGGACCAAGGGCTCAAAGAGATTATCCGTTCTTTGTCCCTTTCCGAGGTGAAATGGAAAGCAAATATATCGGGGCCGTAGATTAATGTCTACATTTTCTACTTTCCACACTCTATGCATTGTATTTTGGAAAGCTTGGAAGTTGATTTTGGGATTTTAAAATAACTATCAAATTAGGTTTTACGACATTCTTTTACTTTGTTAGCTGAAATGACATCATCTACTATAGTTATGGCTTGATTTGACCATATTTTCCCCAACCTCTTGTAGAGCAATGCCATTCGGACACTTTCCTCTTCACTCGGCTCTATGGTCGCCGGATTCTCGCGAGTTTTTTGTTGCAACCCGGGAGGCGAACGGAGGAGGGTGGGAGAGGGTTTATTTGATTTTGGTTATGGGGGAAAAAGGACGTATGGAAAATGGGTAAGAGATTCCTCCATTTGCTTTGTTGTTATGGAAGAAGAATGAAGAGGAGCTAAGCTTTTGGATATGAAGGAGCTACCACAGAAGGTAGAGAGAAGCTCTCACCTCAAAGAGAGGAACTTGATAATTTTAAAACATTCCAATGGTATTTTTTTTTATATTGATCGTTACTTATCACACCCATGCGTAAGCAAACCACACATGTCATTTTCACCTGTCAAACCGACCGATGTTAACAACCCATCCAAGATTCTCAAAAATTCAGTTGAGAATCCGTCCCAAGACCCGAAAATGATCCGCCCACTCAGAGAGTCCGCCGGCAACGACTTGCAAAATGGACCCGTCGGAAGATACCCAGTCGCTGCCCCTGGCGATCTCCGACCTCGTCTTCATCGGTGGCACTGTGGCTCCGGTGACCCTAACCAACAACGGGAGGTCAGTGTGGTCCGGAGGGCGCCAGTGAAGCCTGAGCGTCGAGAAGGAGGTGCTTGGGTTCATCGCGAAGGACCCCAAGATAAGGATAACAACTCATCCGATACCCTAAAAAATTCAGTCGAGAATCCATCCTAAGACCCAAAAACAATCCGCCAACTCGGAGAGTCCGCCAGCAACGACCCGCAAAATGGACCTGCCGGAACATACCCAGCCGCCGCCCCTGGCGATCTCCGACCGCATTCTCATCAGCGGCACCGTGGCTCCGGTGACTGACCGCCGACGGGAGGCTGGTGTGGTCCGGGGGGCGCTAACGGAACCTGAGCGTCCACAAGGAGGTGCTCGGGTTCGCCACGAAGAGCCCCAAGATAAGGATCAAGGTGATCGTCAACGACGCCGGCGATTAGCCCTGTTGTGTCGTTTAAATTTCGATCACTTTCGATTGTGCATTTCTTGATCAGGCTAGCCTTTTGAACTTGTCTTGTTGTGCTTCCATTGCGAAAACAAGCATGATATGTACTTTCAAGAGTTAAACCGAGTTTGAGCTCTTGAAACAAATGTCGTTTACTTTTGTGGCTTTCTGTTTTTTATCAACATGTTATTTCATTGATCATTGAAAGAAGTACATTAAGATAACCCATTATACGGTTTATCGGTACAAACTACAAGAGGACATTAAGTTTGTAGTCCAACGCATGCCCGGCAAACAAAAAATGATTTGAGGAAGAAGTGGGAGTATGCAACAATAGCTATTGTTCTATGTTGCTCGAAATTTTTTTAGTTTTAGGCAATCAAAAAGGAGTAGTATGGTGTGAGGAGGTTTAATGCTTGTGTTCTTTAAGATGACTCTGTTTCAGAAGTTAACATCACTAGTTTTTCTTTAGTTGCTTTTATTCACCCTTGCTCTTTTTGACAAACCGTCCAAAAAAGTTTTTTATACTATTAAATCTTTTTGGAGGAAAGAAATTGGCCCCCAAGACTTTGGCCAATGTTGTAAAACCTCTTCTTGAGGACGCCGGCATTCAATTTGACATACAAGGTTTGAGGTCATTGATGTAGATAAATACTTTGCTTTCACAACTTTACTTCATGTTAGTTTATTGTTCATGCAAAATTTTTTACTGCAATTTCGGTGACTCAATACCGCTTGAGTGTGTCCAACCCTTGACATTTCCAGCTCAAAATCTTCATTTGTATTAGGGCTAGCCACCAAAGCCCAATGTCCTATTTCTTCCTCCGTCATAATGTGAGTATCCAATAAGGTCGTTTTATCCAATGATGTCTTGCTCATCCCATGTGATTCATAGGGTGAATACCTTTTCAACTTTTTCTGAGCTGTATGTTTCTGTCCCTTACTATTTCTTTCTGCACCATTGTTGAACATAAAACCCGTATATGTTTTTTGTGGTATAATTTGCTATTCATCCGCTGGGATTGTTATAATTGCATCTGTTTGGTGCCATTGCATATCTTCTTGTATAGCTCTTTTTCGTTTTCCGCTGTCCATGGTACTTGCGTTGCCCGGTAGAACTCCCTTCTGTTTTTCATAGATGATCATTTCTCTATGAGTGGTTGGTATTTCGGGAGTATTTATCTCCTTCAGTATTTCCTCCATTGTTGTCCCATAATACACATCCCAGAAAGGGTTGTGTTCATTTGCCTCTACTTTCATCCAAGAGCCAAACATCATGTCTTTTTTGTTTTCAAAAATTGTCTTCTTGGTTTGGGATTTCATTGCAATGCTATGCGTAGTGTCCCAATTTACTACACACATAGCGATAATGTGGTAATGGTTCGTATTTAAAGTCGAGCCAAATCTTCTTACCTTTATTACTTTAAATAGCCCCGGTTTCAACGGTGAGGACATTTCAATAGCTACTCTAGCTTTCCCTATCATATAAAGCATATATCATTTTGCCTTAATTTTAACTTTTGTTATTTCTCCAATATCCCCTATAATGCGTTCCATTACTTCTGCTGAGATGCATCATACTGGTAAGCCATGAATATGAACCTAGAAAACACATGTATCAAACCTATAGCATGCTGTGGGTGTGTTCGGTACCCATGATTGTAAGGGTAGTAGATGATTTGCAAAGGATTAATGGCTCAAGGAGATAATCAGTTCTTTGTCCCTTTTTCGAGGCGAAATGATAAGCAAACATACCAGGGGCTAGCAGATTAATGTCTACATTTTCTACTTTCCACACTCTACACATTGTATTTTGAAAAGTTTGGAAGTTGATTTTGGGATTTTGAAATAATTGCCCAATTAGGTTTTGCTGATATTTTCTTACTTTACTAGCTGAAATGACATCATATACTGTGGTTATGGCTTGCTTTGACCACATTTTCCGCCAATCTCTTGCAAAGCAATGCCTTTCGGACACTTTCCTTTTCACTCGGCTCTATGGTCGCTGGATTCTGTGGGTTTTTTGCTGCAACCCAAGCGGTTTGGTGAGGAAGGACATCGTGTTCGAGCTACTATCGAAGGAGTCGAAGGACCTCTAGTGCGAGAAGCTCCGGGGCTGCCTTGATTCTCTAGGTGAGTGATCGATGTTTTTGCCGCAGGTCTCAAATTTCGATTTTGTTTGCTCAACGTTGGGAGCGTAGGAATGAAGTAGAAACCTGTGAATTATGTATCTGATGTTGCTGATGTGACTGTGATGCCTCACTTGAATCGTTTCAATCTGGAAGGATTATATTTTGATGCGATTTGATTGTGCCATTGCATTTGCGCGTCGGTGTCCTAAATGAATTTTGAATATATCTGAGTCTCGTTGAGAGAACTTGTTGAAGTATCATGGTAGGCTCACTTGGAGTTGCAAATGGATGTCGTAGGTGGTCTAATTTGCAAGTGTTGTTTGCTTTTGCGACTTTTTGTTTTTGATCAACATGGTATTTTATTAATCATTAAAAGAAGTACATTAAGACAATCCATTATGCGGTTTATTGGTACAAACTACAAGAGGACATTAAGTTTGTAGTCCAGCGCATGCCCGGCAAACAAAAATGATTTGAGGAAGAAGTGGAAATATACAACAGTAGCTATTGCTCTTTGTTGTTCGAAATTTTTTTGATTTTAGGCAATCAAAGATGAGTAGTATGGTGTGAGGGGGTTTAATGCTTGTATTCTTTAAGATGACTTTGTTTCGAAGTTAACATCACTAGTTTTTCTTTAGTCGCTTTTATTCAACGCCGCACTTTTTGACGACCGATCAAAAAAAGTTTTTTATACTATTAAATCCTTTTGGAGGAAAGAAATTGGCCCTCAAGACTTTGGCTAATGTTATAAAACCTCTTCTTGATGATGCCGGCATTCAATTTGACATATAAGGTTTGATGTCATTAATGTAAATGAATACTCTTTACAAACTTTTACTTCATGTTAGGCGATTGTTCATGCAAAGTTTTCTACCGCAATTTCGGAGACTCAATACCGGTTGCATGCAAAGGAAGTCGCTCGTTCTCGGATCTATCAAAGTATGATGGTATTGTACGTATGTGCGGAGATGGAATCTTAGTTGAGGTTAGTTATTTAGGTGCGAGATACTATATGTCATAATAAACCCTTGGCATGATCGGTGACCTTGTATGAAATGACGCAATGTCTGTCAACTTTTCTTTGAAGGTAGTTCACGCTTTTAACTCGTTTAGGAGCCACAATGATGTTATCTTTATGTGTCTTACATGGTACTTAACAAAGATCATGGCTCATTCTTAGGTGTTTGTCCTATTATTCTCTTCACTAACAAAGTTCTCAAACTTTTAGTAGGTAGTAAATGGATTGCTTGAACGAGATGACGGGGAGGCGGCAATGAAAATTCCTATCGGAGTGGTTCCCGTGCGGGTTTGTTCTTTGCCCATGTTGTTGAGTATAGTAATTGAAGAAATGATTTGGGTTTCATAGCATCCTTTCTAGATAGATAGTACATATTATGCTTAAGTTAAAATAGCAGTCTTTTTTGTTCCATGATTTTCATTGGTGTTTCCTGTATAATCGGTAACATCTTTGAGAAGCGCTGTTAAAAGTAACAAAATACAGGATTTCTGCTCTTTCTTTGGTTGACATGGATCTTAGATGTGTTGTTCCTGCATCTAACTCGTGGTTTTATACAGGAATTGGAAATGGCGTGGTAAAGACTCTTTTGGATTCTGCTGGTGAACCATGTATAGCATCTTATGCTACTCTTGCCATTATTAGATGTTGATGTTTTTGTTTTGTGTGCATTTCAGCATTGTAGTTTTGCTTGATTCTTCACTCTCGATGGTTTGTATTCCTTATTTTTTATTTTTCTTTGTCTTAGCTATTCGGTCTTTCTTTTTAAATGGTATTTGGGGTCTGACTATTTATACGACACAAGAAATCACTGGATGTGGCCACCATCAAGCAAGGCGATGCCAAATTTTTCAGCATTTTGATGCTCTCCCTGGGTATGCCGAATTCATGTAATAATGTACTATGCTTAAGTTATCTATATTGGTTCAATTTGTTTTTACCTTTTCTCTCCAAAGTATTTCTCATAGTGCAAATACTCAGTCCTGACAATGAATAATAGGACATAATCTAGAGCCGTATAAAGCTCCATTCAATCTCGCCACCCAAAGAGCCTGACTTCCTTGATTATGTCGATGCCATGAAAAGTTTGTATAGTTGGACTAGCATGCATTGTGGCCCCTGTATTGAGCTCATCATTTTTTGGAATAGAGAGTCAGGAAGGAAGTTATATTAGCGGCTTATGATCTTTTTATGAATGTATTTGTTTTGTTTCAAGTCTGAGAAGTATAGGTGGATAGGAAGTGCTCGTTTAGATTTTTATGTAAGTTTTGGCATGACAATACCATCCCCCCCCCTCTCTCTCTCTCTCTCTAGATTGAACTTCAGTCCTCTAGCTCATATTTAACTGGCTATGCTACTTGATCATTGAGGAATTTTTAACTGGCCAAAAAAGAAAGAAAGAAAGAAAATCATAGAGCACTTTTCTTTATGAAGTTAGTTGCGGCGATTACATGTAATACTTCCTCGTGAATCACTTTCCCTCATAAGCATATCTGATGCAGAGTCCTTTAATTCCATTATTCTGAGCTTTTATTATATGCTCTTCAAAGAGTGACACTTGCAAATGGTAAAAGTGGGCCTGTGATATAATGTGTAGTCAATAGCTACATTGAATCCAACTGCTATCCCTGAAACCTCCAATCACAATGTTTTGTTGCTAGAGAACTTAGTGGGAGATAAACCTACCAATTTTTACTTTCTCATGGTATATATCTCACGTATAAATGTCCAATATATTTCCCCAAGTTTATTGGTTTTTTTTCCCCTGATTTGCATCCTTGCAATCAGTCAATTAGCATGGTTCTTTGTGTAACGTTAAGTGCTGGAGTATTTGATATTGATGGGATTTTGTGTAGGCACTTCAACGTATACTTCATTTGAGAAGATATAGCAGGCGCATCTCCTTTATGCCTGCTCCTGGATATGAAACTCATGGGGAGCCTACTAGTTATAGTGGCAACTTTGGTGGAAAGGACATTGCCGTTGAAAAAAGTGAAGAAACTTTGTTAACGTTGAAGGACAAGGCTACCAAGGACCTGATGTTAAGTTGGAGGAATTAAGCTGGAGAAGTATTGATGACCCATTTATTTCAATCTGGCTCCATAATGTTCCTTGGGGTGCTGAAGACATTATGGCAGCACCTGATGCACAAGTTGGGATATAAAAGTTAATAGCCTTCTTGGCTCCCATGTGGTGACTCTTTAGTTTGGTCTTCCATAGGAAAACAAATTAAACTCCCAATCAGTGTGCAAAGCGAACATCTTCACAAGTTCTTATTCATATGAGCTACATCATCATTTATTATGGGCATAGCATAAAGAAAGCACAATTAAGGTAAAGATGAAACCTTTAAAGTCTAAACACTTGCATATTACAGCACCAAATTGATGATTAATTGATCTTGCAGCTTGAGCAAAACGTGCTCACGATCGTACGAATGGTCTAGCTTTTATTTGCATTATGGAATAATGAGCTCCTTTCTAGTGTATATATGGATGATAATGTTCAACACTATTATAAGTAAAACACAAAACATGTATGCATGAGGTTCCTAGAACATGATGCCACATCACACATCGAGTAGTTCATATCTTGCATACTGCTCTAGATGACCTATGTTCTTTTTCTAATCTAGTTCATGCGGTGGCAAAATGTTTATCTTCAATCTATAATGCATAGGACCGGTTTTTTACTTTGAAGTTCATCTTATATGTTTCTAGAGGTGTAGATACTTTATAAAACAGTTGAGATATAAGTTGAACGTGCATGATGTATGGTATGTTCAAGTCGGTCATAACATGCGTGACTAATTTATGAGTGTTTGGAGAATGATGTTTTTATTCCATTTTGTGTTCTTTTAAGCTGCAAGTTAAATAACTTAGCATTTCACTTTTTATTTTTTAAATCTTCTTTTCAGATTCACATGATTGAGGACAAAAAATGACAGCCCTATTCTTTGGACTCCCACGGTTATCGATGGTCGCTTGACTTAATTGCTATCTGGGATTGCCCAAAGTTGTCTTTGCTATCATTGATGACCGAGCTAAATAATGGAGGTCATGTCAAATCACCTCATGTTACTTATATCAAGGTATGCTATGCTTTGGAAGAATTAGAAACTCTCATGAGTTTTCTCATTTCTTTGCTCTTTGCCCATACACAAGACTTGAGCTCCATATAATTACTCTTAAGTAACCGTGTCTCATTTTGTGAAATGGCAGAATATGTAAGCAAGCATATTTGTTCTTCCTATGCTGTAGGTCAAAGCCTTTGTCTTAGAACACGGCCCACGCATTGACGACCCGACCAAGGAAGGCATCATAGATACGGATGGCGAAGTTTTGGCTAAATGGAAGGGAACATTTAAGTCCGAGCACAAGACAATGATAGCATATGATAAGCTTTTAATTACTTGTGGACCAAGGTTTAGCTATTGTATTTTCCCCCATTTGAAAAATTTCTCGGTCCACATTTTGATAGTTTCAATAAGTTATTATTCATTATCATCAAAAAGAACTTCCTTTTATTAATTGTCTGACCACACGGCCTGTATTGATTAATTCACATGACCCTGATAGGGAATTATGCGAAAGAAATATGCTACAGAATGATATTTGTGCTAGTCCCTCGTTGAACAGGCTTCATAGGCATGTCGAGTGTCCTCAATGGAAGCGTTCCCAATTTATCGGTTGCTTTCGGTTTGAATGTCTCTTATAGCAAATTTTTGGTTTACACAAGTTCAGTTAGCATTCATCTCATTTGCTGAACAAGAGCGTCCTTCTCCTTCCTGAAGGACCCAAAATTGTAATCACGAATGGAGACTTTGTAGGTTGAGCTAGTTTGAAACTTTCTGCTTCTATTCGTTAGCCATGAAAAAGGCTATGGAAGAGCCTTCCTGGGCAGAGCATCTCCTTTCGATTGTACATTGCGTGATCAGGCTAGCTTTTGTAGCTTGGGGCAGTATCAGATATTGGGAAATCTCAATCACTCTTGGCGTGTCCCGTGATAGCTCGTCTGCATCGATTGAGTGTCGGTTAAATTTCAATCACTTTCGGTTGTACATTTCTTGATCAGGCTAACCTTTTGAACTTGTCTTGTTGTGCTTCCATTGCAAAAACAAGCATGATCTATACTTTCAAGAGTTAAACCGAGTTTGAGCTCTTGAAACAAATGTCATTTGCTTTTGTGGCTTTCTGTTTTTGATCAACATGTTACTTTATTGATCATTGAATGAAGTAAATTAAGACAACCCATTATGCGGTTTATTGGTACAAACTACAAGATGACATTAAGTTTGTAGTCTAGTGCATGCCCGGCAAACAAAAATGATTTGAGGAAGAAGTGGGAGTATGCAATAGTAGCTACTGCTCTGTGTTGCTCGAAATTTTTTGATTTTAGGCAATCAAAAAGAAGTAGTATGGTGTGAAGGGGTTTAATGTTTGTGTTCTTTAAGATGACTCTGTTTCAGAAGTTAACATCACTAGTTTTTCTTTAGTTCCTTTTATTCACCCCCTCGCTATTTTTGATAGACCGTCCAAAAAAAAAAAATTTTATACTATTAAATCATTTTGGAGGAAAGAAATTGGCCATCAAGACTTTGGCCAATATTGTAAAATCTCTTCTTGAGGATGCCGGCATTCAATTTGACATATAAGGTTTGAGGTCATTAATGTAAATGAATACGCTCTCACGCTTTACTTCATATTAGCTTATTGCTCATGCAAAGTTTCCTACTGCAATTTCAGAGACTTAATACTAGTTGAGTGTGCCCAACCCTTGACAATTCCAGCTCAAAATCTTCATTTGTGATTTGGTGGCTTATTAGGGGTAGCCACCAAAGCCCAATGTCGTGTTTCTTCCTTGTCATAATGGGAGTATCCAATAAGGTCGTTTCATCCAATACTGTCTTCCTTATTCCCTGTGGTTCATAGGGTGAATACATTTTCAATTTCTTTTGAGCTGTATGTTTCTGTCCCTTATCCTTTTTTTCTGCACCATTGCTGAACATAAAGCCTGTATATGTTTTTTGTGGTATAATTTGTTGGTCATCCACTATGACTGTTATAATTGCATCTGTTTGGTGACATTGCATATCTTTTCGTATAGCTCCCTTTCGTTTTCTACTATCCATGGTACTTGCGTTGCCCGGTAGAACTCCCTTCTGTTTTTCATAAATGACCATTTCTCTCTTAGTGGCTAGTATTTCAAGGGTATTTATCTTCTCCAGTATTTCCTCCATTGTTGTCCATAATACACATCCCAGAATGGGCTGTGTTCATTTGCCTCTACTTTCATCTAAGAGCAAAACATTATGTCTTTTTTGTTTTGAAAATTGTCTTCTTGGTTTGGGATTTCATCCTAATACTGTGCGTAGTGTCCCAATTTACTACACGCATAGCAATAATGTGGTAATCGTTTGTATCTAAAATCGAGCCAAATCTTCTTACTTTTATTACTTAAAATAGACATCGATTTCAGCGGTGAGGACATTTTAATGGCTATTATAGCTTTCTCTATCATATAAAGCATATATCTTTTTATCTCAATTTTAACTTATGTTACTTCCCCAATATCCCCGCAATGCGTTCCACTACTTTACCGAAATGTATCCTGCTGGTAAGCCATGAATATAGACCCAGAAAACACAGGTATCAAACCTATAACATGCTGAGTGTGTGTTCGGTACCCATGGTTGTAAGGATAGTAGATGATTTGCAAAGGACCGAGGGCCCAAGGAGATTATCCACCCGCTCTTTATCCCTTTTCAAGGCGAAATGAAAAGCAAATATACCAAGGGCCAACAGATTAATGTCTACATTTTCTACTTTCCACACTCTACACATTGTATTTTGGAAAGCTTGGAAGTTGATTTTGGGATTTTGAAATAACTA
Organism: Corymbia calophylla; assembly: GCA_014182845.1. Classification (NCBI taxonomy): domain Eukaryota; kingdom Viridiplantae; phylum Streptophyta; class Magnoliopsida; order Myrtales; family Myrtaceae; genus Corymbia; species Corymbia calophylla. Next base: position 40,589,422 of record CM024697.1, on the reverse strand, counting down.
CCCAATTAGGTTTTGCTGACATTTTCTTACCTTGCTAGCTGAAATGACATCATCTACTGTGGTTATGGCTTGGTTTGACCACATTTTCCCCAACCTCTTGCAGAGCAATGCCATTTAGACACTTTCCTCTTCACTCAGCTCTATGGTCGCTGGATTCTGTGGGTTTTTTGCTGCAACCTAGGCGGCTTGGTGAGGAAGGACATCGTGTTCGAGCTGCTGTCGGAGGAGTTGAAAGACCTCTGGTGCGAGAAGCTCCGGGGCTGCCTTGATTCTCTAGGTGAGTGATCGACGTTTTTGCCACGGGTCTCAAATTTCGGTTCTGTTTGCTCGACGTTGGGAGCGTAGGAATGAAATAGAAACCTGTGAATTATGTATCTGATGTTGTCGAGATGACCGTGATGCCTCACTTGAATCGTTTCAATCTGGAAGGATTATACTATGATGCGATTCGATTGTGCCATTGCATTTGCGCGTCGGTGTCCTAAATAAATTTAGAATATATTTGAGTCTTGTTGAGAGAGCTTATTGAAATGTTATGGTAGGCTCACTTGGAGTTGCAAATGGATGTCGTAGGTGATTTAATTTGCAAGTGTCGTTTGCTTTTGTAGCTTTCTATTTTTTATCAACATGTACTTCATTGATCATTGAAGGAAGTACATTAAGACAACCCATTATGCGGTTTATCGGTACAAACTACAAGAGGACATTAAGTTTGTAGTCCAGTGCATACCCGACAAACAAAATTGATTTGAGGAAGAAGTGGGAGTATGCAACAGTAGCTATTGCTCTGTGTTGCTCGAAATTTTTTTGATTTTAGGCAATCAAAGAGGAGTAGTATGGTGTGAGGGGGTTTAACGCTTGTGTTTTTTAAGATGACTCTGTTTTAGAAGTTAATATCAATAATTTTTTTTTAGTTGCTTTTATTCAACTCTGCTCTTTTTGACAGACTATCCAAAAAAGTTGTTTATACTATTAAATCCTTTTGGAGGAAAGAAATTAGCCCCTAAGACTTTGGCTAATGTTATAAAACCTCTTCTTGAAGATGTCGGCATTCAATTTGACATACAATGTTTGAGGTCATTGATGTAAATGAATATTGCTCTTATAGCTTTACTTCATGTTAGTTGATTGCTCATGCAAAGTTTTCTACTGCAATTTCAAAGACTCAATACCGCTTGCATGCAAAGGAAGTCGCTCGTTCTCTGGATTTATCAAAGTATGATGGTATTGTTTGTGTAAGTGGAGATGGAGTCTTAGTTGAGGTTAGTTATTTAGGTGCAGATACTAGATGTCATAATAAACCCTTGGCATGATCGGTGACTTTGTATGAAATGGCTGCAATTTGTCAACTTTTCTTTGAAGGTAGTTCACAGCCTTTAACTTGTTTAGGAGCCACAATAATGTTATCTTTATGTGTCTTACATGGTACTTAACAGTATGATGGCTGATTCTTAGGTGTTTGTCTTATTATTCTCTTCACTAACAAAGTTCTCAAACTTTTAGTAGGTAGTAAATGGATTGCTTGAACAAGAGGACTGGGAGGCAGCAATGAAAATTCCTATCGGAGTGGTTCTTGTAGATTTGTTCTTTGCCCATGTTGTTGAGTATAGTAATTGAAGAAAGGATTTGGGTTTCATAGCATCCTTCCTAGATGGATAGTACAGATTATGCTTAAGTTAAAATAGCAGTCTTTTTGGTTCCATGATTTTCATTGGTGTTTCCTGTTTAATCGGTAACATCTTTGAGAGGCACTGTTAGAGGTAATAAAAGACAGGATTTCTGCTCTTTCTTTGGTTGACATGGATCTGTTGACACCCGAATTTTTATTTATTTTGTTTTAAATGCCCATTTATTTTGCTTATATAAATATATAATAATTTCTAGAAAAGATAAAACAAATTTGATAAAAAAAATCATCAAAATTGAAAAAATTTTGGCTGGGCTGGATTCCGACCCACTCATTTTTCACAAATTTTCGGCCCAAAATACAATCTCTCCTTGGGCCTTTTTTCTCTGCAGCCCATTTCCCTTTCATGTGCTTTCCTTGGCCCGTTTACCTTATAATTTCAAAGCCCACATAAACAGTTTAAGCCCAAGAAGAACAACAACAGGCAATGGAAAAGCCCAGCCCCTCTCTTCCCTGGTTTTTGGACAGAAAATACACAGATAGAGGGGGAAAGAGGGAGAGGACACGCACAGACAGAGGGGACAGGCACACAGGAGAGAAAGAAGAGGAGCAGAACGGGGGAGATGGCAACGACGCCGCATAGACGCGACCCCCCACCGTGGTGACATTGACCGCGTGACGCCAGCAAGGGAATCTTCCCTTGCTACGCGGTCACATGGCGAAAAGCGGGAGGAGAAGAGCTCGACGGAGCAGCGACTAAGGATCGCTAGGGAAGGGCAGCGCGAGCGAGAATAGGGCGACAATTCTCAGATCTGAGCAGAGAGAAGCAGCGAGCCAGAAGCAGATCTGAGCAGCAAGGAAGAGGAGAAGGAAACCGAGGGCCGTTCAGATACGACTCCCCTCCGACGGCGGCGAAGATTTTTTAAAAAAAAGAAGCAAAAAACACACGGAGGAATTGCCGACGACAGGAGGCGGATGGAGAACGGAGGCCATCAGCAACACTCAACGACACCGCGCAGATGCGACCCCCCTCTCACGTCGGTGGCGGAGGAGGAGAAAAGGAGGCAGACGCACAGAGATCTAGAAAAGGAGGCCAGCAGCAATGCTCGAAGACACCGCTTGTCCGACGACCCTCCTCTCATGGCGGTGAGCATTTTCAGAGAAAGAACCGAGAGCGAGGAGGGCGAGAAGTCAGTTCTGGATAGAGGGGCGAAGCTGGTTTTGCTGGGGTTTTCGGACAGAAGGAAGTGAGAGCTGAGGGCTGGCTAGGGAGCCGCGGAGGAGGAGGAGAAGACAGCAGAGTGCCCAAACACTGCTGCTACTCAGCCGAGTCCCGCTGCCGTGTGCGGCGCTAGTTGCTCAGCCCGACGCAACCTGCTGGCGTCGTTTCCCCGGACAGGCCGAACGAGCAGATTTTCGAACCAGATCTGGAGAGGAAAAGGCAGACGAGGAGGAGCAGATCTGAGAAGGAAAAAGCAGCAAAGTTTCGCCGGGAGAGAGCAGAGAGATGAGTAGCGGAGAAGACCGTCGTGTTCACGGCGTTGAAGCCGCACCCCTTGCCCCCAAGCGCAAGGCTGAACCAGATCTGAGAAAAAGAGCAGAGAGAGAAGAGCAGAAGGGGAGCTTCGACAAAAAAAAAAAAAAACAGAAGAAAAACGAGAGAGAGAGGAAGCTGTTCGGCCGAGTCCCGCCGCCGCATGTAATGCCGGTTGCCTGGCCCGACGCCATTTATGCTTGGCCGAGTCCCGCCACCTGCTGGTGTTGTCTTCCGTTGTTGTCGGCATCGTTTCCGTGGGACGGACAAAAAAATCCGAGAGAGATCCGGGAAGACGGAGCCGCGAGGGAGAGAGACAGACAGACCGAACGCGGTCGTCAGCTGTGCAACGTGACCGACGCCACCATCGCTCCGCCACCCCGACGCTGCTAACCGCTGTCGTCCCCGATGTCACCCGCTACTTCGTCGCCTCGGCTCCTGGTCTCACGCCAGTTGCCGCCCGTTGCCGCGGCCTTGCCGGGACACGCCCAGCCGTCCTCATCAGCGCCGCGAAGGAGATTGCCACGATCTGGGTCAAGAACCGGGTCGGATGAGGTATAAGCGAGTAGGGTTCTGGTTGCTAGGTTAGCAGAAGTGGGCTGGGCCGGGTCTAAGATTTCTGGTGGGCCTAGTCTGAATTTGGGCTGATTGTATGATGTGGGCTGAAAGATAGTTGGGCCGAATTTTTAGAAATTGGAAATGGGCCATTTTATTCTCTTTTGTTAATGGGCTTCTTTTACTTTTTGTTATTTGGGCCAATTTTCTTTAAAAATTTTGACCGGGCCGTTCGGTCAGCCCGGTCGCTGGCCCGGCCCGGACCGATAGGGCCGGGTCTCCCGACCCGGTCCGAATCACTTTTTTGATAATTAAAAAAATTAAAAATTAAAAAATTCTAAAATTTCAGAAATTCAAGAAATTATAAAAAAAAATCTTTAAAATCTTTAAAAAAATAAAAAATTCGAAAATCCTTAAAAATTAAAAAATGTTTTTTAATTTAATTTCAGAAAAGGTTTTAAAAGTTTTATTTTATTTTATTTTATTTTATTTTTCTTTCTTTTTTTCGAATATTCAAAAAATTCAAAAAATTAGAAAATTCCAAAAACATTAATAAATGCCTTTTTTTTTTAAAAATTCTCAGAAAAGTCAAAAAAATCAAAAAACTTGAAAACTTATTTTTGCTTAATTTTGGAAATTCGAAAATATTAAAAAAAAGTGTTAAAAGTATCACAATGTTTTGTTGCTAGAGAACTTAGTGGGAGATAAACCTATCGATTTTTACTTTCTCATGATGTATATCTCACGTATAAATGTCCAATATATTTCCCCAAGTTTATCGGTTTTTTTTCCCCTAATTTGCATCCTTGCCATCAGTAAATTAGCATGGTTCTTTGTGTAACGTTAAGTGCTGGAGTATTTGATATTGATGGGATTTTGTGTAGGTACTTCAACGTATACTTCATCTGAGAAGATATAGCAGGCACATAGACAACAGCAGGAGTTCGGTTATGGCCCTGAGGGGCGTTAAATAATTAGAACACGTGTAAATGCAGGGATGCATGTGAAACATATTGTAACATGTACTTTAAGTCTACTTTTACTATATTGATATCATAAACTAATAAGTACTTTAAGTCAATTATCGTAATAAGGACTAAAAAAGTAATAAAAAGATAGCGTATTTTTTTGTCAACTTAAGAAATGTATTGAAATGAAAAACATTTAATAATGGTAATAAGTAACATGAAACGTGTAAACATCACCAAAGGATTGTGTTAGCTTTGTTTTGTAAAATTAAGAGAGTAAGTTGAACAAATTGAGATTTTGGAGAGTGAATTGAACATATAGAAATAGTTATATTAAACGAATTAAAAAGTGACATTGTGAATTTGAATAAGATTTAGGAATTATTATAGTCATTTTCTATTTTTATTCGCTTTAGGTCTTTTTCACCACTAATGTGGATTGTGATACAGTTTGATCCGGATGACATATTTTTGAGAAAATTTTGACCATTGAATTGGCAATCTGAACTAATGATCTACAACTTCATTCCAAAAATCAATAAAATTTCAATGAAATATATTCTTACATTTGTAAAAAGTTGATATTTAATATGGTGAAATTAACATTGGAAGCGATGGGACAACTTGAGATTAATATTAGTATTTCACGGATCGATATAACAAATTATACTCAAGGAACTTCCCTCGTTTTTTCAAATTGTGATCTCTCTCTTTTTTTCAGTCAAAAGAATTGTGATCTTAACAGACCAAAATTTGTCATAATAGCCCTGTCCTTTTATGTGTTCCAATTACATGTTCACATATATTAGTACAAATATAATTATATAAATGGTGGTACCGTGCTGCATTTAATTTCAATTTTTAAGTCACTGTTTACTTTTCAGAGAAAATCGTGAAAAATGTTGTGCGTATCTATAGGCCATTTGTTGAATATTATTAGTTGTTTAGTGTATAATAAAATCTAATCATGCGTGCAGCTAAATTCGATAAGACAAAAGATAAAATGGTAAAAACTCACAATAAAATGGTAAAAACTCACACTTTCAGAATGAGCTTCTTGAAAAATTTAGGGCAGGTTTGAGAAAATTTTGCGAAGCAAATCTACGCTTTGACGATTTATTTAATTATTAAATTCTTTACAAAAATTTCTGAAACTGAGTGAAAGTTGTCGGTGAAAACGTTTTTTTTTTTTGTGTGCGTGTTATGCTCGAGTCCTTCTTTATCTATCTTGATTTGATGTAGATATTCAATCCACCTAACTATCATGTATTCACATTTTCATACGAAAACTTTTTTTTGTGTGTGTATGGATAATACTAATAAGAGAATCCCTATTTATACTTGAGTCCTTCTTTATTTATCTTGATTTGATGTAGATATTCAATCCACCTAACTATCATCTATCCACCTAACTATCATCTATCCACATTTTCATATGAAGGGTGGGTTTTTCTTTTCTTTTTTTAAATTTTTTTGCCAAATTGAAGGATTTCAACAACAGGAAATCGAGCAAAATTGAAGTTAATATGAATATAGGCTCTATTTATTTTGAAAAATAAATAATTTGAAAAATAATTTCTTAAAAATATCACTTGTATCGTTTGAAATAATTAAGTAATGTAAAATATTTTCATTATCAACAGTATTTTATGTCTAAATATTTTTGTAAACAATGAAATTATTTTTTATTGACTTTTGTAACTCCATAACTGATCATTTTAAGAAAATATATTCCAAATCATTTATTTTTTCATGAAACAAACATTAAAGTCTGTTTAAGTTTGAGTTAATATAGGTGTGCATTTATTTCATAGAAAATAAATGATATGAACATCATTTTCCAAAGAAATGACCTCTTGAATCATTTAAAAAAATGAACAAACGAAGAATATTTTCATCCTTCAAAAAATTATTTAAACATAAATTTTATTAATAATTAAAATATTTTTCATTAATTGATAATTTCAAAATATTCGAACGATATTTTTTTATATTAATCGTTACTTACGACACTCATGCGTAAGCAAACCACACCTGTCACTTTCATCAGTCAAACCGACAGATGATAAAGGTGCATTTGGTATATTATTTAGGATCCGTTTGTTTTAATAAAAGTAGTTTCCCGTAAAGTGTTTTCCGGACTTTCCGCTGTTTGTTTTTTCAAAAATGATTTGGTCGATGGAAAATACTTTCCAGGTCAACATAAATATTATGTATTATTTTAGGAAAATGAATTCTCGTGCGTGGAAGGGAAAACACTTCCCTCTTTATCAGGTTTTTAGGTCTTCCTTTTTTATTAGGTCATCTATGTCATTTTATTTTACTCTCTAAAATCTCTCTCTTTTTTTTTTTTACAATAGTGTAAATTGTTAGTTTAAATATTATTCAATCATTTTCCAAATACGATCCAAACGCCTGAAAACATTTTCAATCACATATCATCAAATACAAGAAAACTAATTGATTTTCTAGAAAACATTTTCCAAAAATGGTAGGATTTCCGCGAAACAAACGCACCCTTAGAAAGTCCCTTGGGGCTCCAAAGTCCTTTAGGGAAAATTTGGGGTGTTTGGCAATCCTTCCCCAAGAAACTTTCAGTGAAAGTCGGCGTTTTGAATCTTAAAAAAGCTCAAAGAAATCCCCCTTACTTTGAGCATTGCTGAAAGCACCAACTAATGAAAAATTATCGTTTGCCTATTTTGCCCTTAAAATATTATTGAAAACTCACTTTTACCCTTCTTAAAAAGGTGAAACCCTAGTTCCTTTGCAACTCCACGTTCTCTCCCTCTCTCCCTCACGACATCAAATTCTGCTCCTCTTCCGCGCTCTCTCCTACGCGACGGCTCTTCGGACGCTACGCTCTGCTATTCCTCGCTTGATTGCGCCGGCAACAACCTCGGCTCCTCTTCCGACGCGACGATTGCTGAAAGAGAAGGTGGTGTTGGGGTTTCTCCATCTTCTCAGATCCTCTGTCCTTCTTCCAGGTTCGCTGTAATTCCAAAGCTTGATCTCGCGATAGCGAAAGACATCGCTTCGGTGCAAGGAAGAGGACGAGGACTTGATTTACCACGAGTTCGAGCTCGATAGAACTTTCGATCCCGCGGATCCGGATCAGAACGCTCCCCTTCTCCTGAAACGAAGGTAACTGCGGAATTCGCCACTGCAGCTCTTAGCCTCTTTCTGGTTGAATTCTCGCGGCGAATGAGTCTTTGGGTATTGATTTTCTCGCCAATGCCAGTCTATCAGTTGCGTGTTTGCTGAAGGTGGTGTTGGGGTTTCTCCATCTTCTCAGATCTGTCCTTCCAAGTTCGCTCGCTGTAAGCTTGATCTCACGACAGCGAAAGACATCGCTTCGGTGCGAGGAAGAGGACGAGGACGAGGACTTGATTCACCACGAGTTCGAGCTCGATAGAATTTTCGATCCTGCGGATCCGGATCAGAACGCTCCCCTTCTCCTGAAACGAAGGTAACTGTGGAATTCGCCACTGCAGCTCTTAGCCTCTTTCTGGTTGAATTCTCGCGTCGGCGAATGAGTCTTTGGTCTTGATTTTCTCGCCAATGCCATTCTATTAGTTGCGTGTTTGCTGTTTGATTGGTTCTCCGGGTATTCGTAATTGTTCGAGAAGGGAAGAGTCAATTTCGCTCTGCCTCAGCTATTGGGAGAGTTTCATTAGTCCCCTGTAAGATGCAAGTACGATAACTCTCTCGATCGAGTTTGAGATATCTGTTCATGTCCTGTGTATTGAAAGATCACTCTCGGTTCGGTTCAAGTTGGAGGCAAATTTATGATTAGCAAAGAAGAAGCAGCTTGTGGCATATGTGGCTATCGCTGAGGATGAGTGAACTGCTCATAGTTTTCAAGTTTTTGGTTCCCTTATCCGACTTGTGATTCTTGTATAAGATAGAAGGGAAACCGAGTTAGAAGCATTTTGGAGCAAACTAGCCATTCCCCTTCTTCTCGTTGACGGAGTCCTCCTTCTCCTTGCGTGCTTTGAACTTTAATTGGTGTTGATCACCATTTATTATGTCAACTGCAGTGATGTGTAGATGATCTGGAAATTTTGTTTGTTGTTATGAAAATGAAAGGCATAGTTGGGGAGGACCTGTATGCCATTCTCACTGTCTTACATCCCGTCCTGTCTGTGAATGCATTTCGACTGATGTAAAAGAAAGTGTGTTACGTGGGAGTCATTTGGATATGTGAGTTGATGGGAAGAGTATTATTCGTGCACTCAATTAACTTTCTAGTTGGACTCCATGAGCTTCTTGATTATTAAACACATGTGCTGCCCAAAATATAGAAGGATTCATGATAAAGCAGTATCTGCTTTGCACTTGCCATCCTCAACTAGATTCCCTGTCAGGTCATCAACACAACCAGTCCGAGACGCTAAAAAATTCAGTCGAGAATCCCTCTCAAGACCCGAAAACGATCCGCCCACTCGGAGAGTCCGCCGGTGACGACCCGCAAAATGGACCCGTCGGAAGATACCCAGCCGCCGCCCCCGGCGATCTCCGACCGCGTCCTCATCGGCGGCACCATGGCTCCGGTGACCCTGACCGTCGACGGGAGGCTGGTGTGGTCCGGGGGGCGCCAGCGGAGCCTGCGCGTCGAGAAGGAGGTGCTCGGGTTCGCCGTGGAGGGCCCCAGGATAAGGATCAAGGCGGTGATCGACGACGCCGGCGATCGGGCCTGCTGCGTCGGGAGCAAGGGCGGGGGCGGCTTAGTGAGGAAGGACATTGTGTTCGAGCCGCTGTCGGAGGAGTCGAAGGACCTCTGGTGCGAGAAGCTCCGGGGTTGCCTCGATTCTCTAGGTGAGTGATCGATGTTTTTGCCACGGGTCTCGAATTTCGGTTTTGTTTGCTCGACGTTGGGAGCGTAGGAATGAAGTAGAAACCTGTGAATTATGTATCTGATGTTGCCGAGGTGACCGTGATGCCTCACTTGAATCGTTTTAATCTGGAGGATTATACTGTGATGTGATTCAATTGTGCCATTGCATTTGCGCGTCGGTGTCCTAAATCAATTTAGAATATATCTGAGTCTTGTTAAGAGAGCTTGTTGAAGTTTTATGGTAGGCTCACTTGGAGTTGCAAATGGATGTCGTAGGTGGTCTAATTTGCAAATGTCGTTTGCTTTTGTGGCTTTTTGTTTTTGATTAACATGGTACTTCATTGATCATTGAAGGAAGTACATTAAGACAACCCATTATGCGGTTTATTGGTACAAACTACAAGAGGACATTAAGTTTGTAGTCCAGCGCATGCCCGGCAAACAAAAATGATTTGAGGAAGAAGTGGGAGTATGCAACAGTAGTTATTACTCTGTGTTGCTCGAAAATTTTTTGATTTTAGGCAATCAAAGAGTAGTATGGTGTGAGGGGGTTTAATGCTTGTGTTCTTTAAGATGACTCTGTTTCAGAAGTTAACAGCACTAGTTTTTCTTTAGTTGCTTTTATTCACCTCTGCTCTTTTTGACAGACCGTCCAAAAAAGTTGTTTATACTATTAAATCCTTTTGGAGGAAAGAAATTGGCCCCCAAGACTTTGGCCAATGTTGTAAAACCTCTTCTTGAGGATGCTGGCATTCAGTTTGACATACAAGGTTTGAGGTCATAGATGTAAATGAATATTGCTCTTACAGCTTTACTTCATGTTAGCTGATTGCTCATGCAAAGTTTTCTACTGCAATTTCAGAGACTCAATACCAGTTGCATGCAAAGGAAGTTGCCCGTTCTTTGGATCTATCAAAGTATGATGGTATTGTCTGTGTAAGCGGAGATGGAATCTTAGTTGAGGTGAGTCATTTAGGTGCAGATACTAGATGTCATAATAAACCCTTGGCATGGTCGGTGACCTTGTATGAAATGGCTGCAATTTGTCAACTTTTCTTTGAAGGTAGTTCACAGCCTTTAACCTGTTTAGGAGCCACAATGATGTTATCTTTATGTGTCTTACATGGTAGTTAACAGTATCATGGCTCATTCTTAGGTGTTTGTCCTATTATTCTCTTCATTAACAAAGTTCTCAAACTTTTAGTAGGTAGTAAATGGATTGCTTGAACGAGAGGACTGGGAGGCAGCAATGAAAATTCCTATCGGAGTGGTTCCTGCAGGTTTGTTCTTTGCCCATGTTGTTGAGTATAGTAATTGAAGAAAGGATTTGGGTTTCATAGCATCCTTGCTAGATGGATAGTACAGATTATGCTTAAGTTAAAATAGCAGTCTTTTTTGTTCCATGATTTTCATTGGTGTTTCCTGTTTAATCGGTAACATCTTTGAGAGGCGTTGTTAGAGGTAACAAAATACAGGATTTCTGCTCTTTCTTTGGTTGACATGGATCTTGGATGTGTTGTTCCTGCATCTAACACATGTGGTTTTATACAGGTACTGGAAATGGCATGGTAAAGTCTCTTTTGGATTCTGTCGGTGAACCATGTACAGCATCTTATGCTACTCTTGCCATTATTAGAGGTTGATGTTTTTGTTTTCTTTGCATTTCAGCATTGTAGCTTTGCTTGATTCTTCACTGTCTGATGGTTTGTATTCCTTATTTTTTATTTTTCTTTGTCTTAGCTATTTGATCTTTCTTTTTAAATGGTATTTGGGGTTTGACTATTTATAGGACACAAGAAATCACTGGATGTGGCCACCATCAAGCAAGGCAATGCCAAATTTTTCAGCATTTTGATGCTCTCCTGGGGTATGCCGAATTCATGTGATAATGTACTATGTTTAGGTTATCTATATTGGTACAATTTGTTTTTACCTTTTCTCTCCAAAGTATTTCTCATAGTGCAAATACTCAGTCCTGACAATGAATAACAGGACATAATCTAGAGCTGTATAAAGCTCCATTCACTCTCGCCTCCCAAAGAGCCTGACTTCCTTGATTATGTTGATGCCATGAAAAGTTTGTATAGTTGGACTAGCATGCATTGTGGGCCCCGTATTGAGCTCATCATTTTTTGGAATAGAGAGGCAGGAAGGAAGTTATATCAGTGGCTTATGATCTTTTTATGAATGTATTTGTTTTGTTTCAGGTCTTGTTGCAGACATTGATATTGAATCTGAGAAGTATAGATGGATGGGAAGTGCTCGTTTAGATTTTTATGTAAGTTTTGGCATGACACTACCATCCCCTCTCTCTCTCTCAGACTGAACTTCAGTCCTCTAGCTCATGTTTAACTTGCTATGCTACTTGATCATTGAGGAATTTTTAACTGGCCAAAAGAAAAAACAGAAAGAAAGAAAATCATAGAGCACTTTTGTTTATGAAGTTAGTTGCAGCGATTACATGTAATACTTACATGTAATACTTCCTCGTGTAGTCAATAGCTACATTGCATCTAACTGCTATCCCTGAAACCTCCGATCACAATGTTTTCTTGCTAGAGAACTTAGTGGGAGATAAACCTACCAATTTTTACTTTCTCATGGTATATATCTCACGTATAAATGTCCAATATATTTCCCCAAGTTTATTGGTTTTTTTCCCCTGATTTGCATCCTTGCCATCAGTAAATTAGCATGGTTCTTTGTGTAACGTTAAGTGCTGGAGTATTTGATATTGATGGGATTTTGTGTAGGCACTTCAACGTATACTTCATCTGAGAAGATATAGCGGGCACATCTCCTTTGTGCCTGCTCCTGGATATGAAACTCATGGGGAGCCTACTAATTATAGTGGCAACTTTGGTGGAAAGGACATTGCCTTTGAGAAAAGTGAAGTAAGCTCTGCTAACGTTGAAGGACAAGGCTACCAAGGACCTGATGTTAAGTTGGAGGAGTTAAGCTGGAGAAGTATTGATGGCCCATTTATTTCAATCTGGCTCCATAATGTTGCTTGGGGTGCTGAAGACATTATGGCAGCACCTGATGCACAGGTTGGGATATAAAAGTTAATAGCCTTCTTGGCTCCCATGTGGTGACTCTTTAGTTTGGTCTTCCATAGGAAAACAAATTAAATTCCCATTCAGTGTGCAAAGTGAACATCTTCACAAGTTCTTATTCATATGAGCTGCATCATCACTTATTATGAGCATAGCATAAAGAAAGCACAATTAAGGTAAAGATGAAACCTTTAAAGTCTAAACACTTGCATATTACAGCACCAAATTGATGATTAATTGATCTTGCAGCTTGAGCAAAACGTGCTCACAGTACTGTACGAATGGTCTAGCTTTTATTTGCATTATGGAATAATGAGCTCCTTTCTAGTGTATATATGGATGATAATGTTCAACACTATTATAAGTAAAACACAAAACATGTATGCATGAAGTTCCTAGAACATGATACCACATCACACATTGAGTAGTTCATATCTTGCATACTGCTCTAGATGACCCATGTTCTTTTTCTAATCTAGTTCATGCGGCGGCAGAATGTTTATCTTCAATCTGTAATGCATAGGACCAGTTTTTTACTTTGAAGTTCATCTTATATGTTTCTAGAGGTGTAGATACTTTATAAGACAGTTGAGATATAAGTTGAACACGCATGATGTATGGTATGTTCAAGTTGGTCATAACATGCGTGACTAATTTATGAGTGTTTGAGATGAATGATGTTTTTACCCCATTTTGTGTTCTTTTAAGCTGCAAGTTAAATAACTTAGCATTTCACTTTCTTTTTTTTTTAAATCTTCTTTTAAGATTCACATGATTGAGGACAAAAAATGACAACCCTATTCTTTGGACTCCCACAGTTATCTGATGGCTGCTTGGACTTAATTGCTATCCGGGATTGCCCAAAGTTGCCTTTGCTATCATTGATGACCGAGCTAAATAATGGAGGTCATGTCAAATCACCTCATGTTACTTATATCAAGGTATGCTATGCTTTCGAAGAATTATAAACTCTCATGAGTTTTCTCATTTCTTTGCTCTTTGCCCATACACAAGACCTGAGCTCCATATAATTACTCTAAGTAACTGTCTCATTTTGTGAAATGGCAGAATATGTAAGCAAGCATATTTGTTCTTCCTATGCTGCAGGTCAAAGCTTTTGTCTTGGAACCCGGCCCACGCATTGACGACCCGACCAAGGAAGGCATCATAGATACGGACGGTGAAGTTTTGGCTAAAGGGAAGGGAACATTCAAGTCCGAGCACAAGACAATGATGGCATACGATAAGCTTTTAATTACTGTGGACCAAGGTTTAGCTACTGTATTTTCCCCCATCTGAAAAATTTCTCGGTCCACATTTTGATAGTTTCAATCAGTTATTATTCATTATCATCAAAAAGAATTTCCTTTTCTTAATTGTCTGACCACACGGCCTGTATTGATTAATTCACATAACCCTGATGGGCAATTATGCAAAAGAAATGCAACAGAACAATATTCGTGCTAGTCCCTTGTTGAACAGGCTTCATAGGCATATCGAGTGTCCTCAATGGAAGCGTTCCCAGTGTATCAGTTGCTTTCGGTTTGAATGTCTCTTACAATAGATTTTGGTTTTCACAAGCGCAGTTAGCATCCATCTCATTTGCTGAACAAGAGTGTCCTTCTCCTTCCTGAAGGACCCAAAACTGTAAAATCACGAATGGAGACTTTGCAGGTTGAGCTCTTGGAACAAAATTTAAGCCTGAATCGTAATGAACTTGGTCATCGCTCCGAAAGCTTTTAAAAAATCAAGTTACAACGAGTTCATATCGAGCATCAAGCTCCAAGCATTCGCATCGAGTCAAGTGTGGTTTAAAGAAATCACATCCTATTGAAGTGTTTAGAAATCCTACATCTATTTAAACATTTTATTTAAATCGATCGATAATGATCTCATTAAATCTATATGATATCATAATAAGATGTATGTGTTCAATTTTCTAATCCAATGATTAGCCTCCCCACTTTTCGTATCTTTTACACCCTAATTGTAGGCCATCAATACATAAGTTAGGAAAAACATTAAAATTATTGAATATTTCAACTTGTCGTATCATTTAGGAACAGGTCATTTCATAACTTTAGCTCTATCTTTCCATGGGAAAATTATTGCGCCAATATGGTGTACACGAGCACAATTAATTTTCACCGTCAAGTCGGGGGAAATGCGCTTGGGGATCTCGCATAATTTGACGATTGATGTAGTCTACTATCATGCGCAACGAGGTTAGGCAAGCGAATTTCTTCGGAACAGCGCCCAGAGGAAAATGACCCGATCCATCCCTCAGCACCTTCGAATATCTCCATTCGATTACTGTTTTGACTTTTGTTCCAACAACGTTGAGTGTTCTTTTTGTCGGATCTTGACTTGTCTAAATGTTTTTTGTTGACTTCAGGTAAGATTTTTCCCCATTTTGCCTTTAAATTTTGTGCTCACGCAATTTAACTCTTATTTAGCAGAAAATACTCAAAACGTGAAAAATTTCAAATAAAGATCCAAAGTGTCATTATTTTTTTATATAAGAGCCCGAAGTGGAGATTATCTCAAATAAGAATATGAAATAACCTCATTTTTTCAAATAAAGATTTGAAGTAGACCTTATTTCAAATAAATGTATAAAATTACCATATTTGTTTCAAAGAAAGGCTTGAACTCACTGTTTGGTGAAGGACAATTTCATCTTTTAAATTTTTAACTTTTTTTCCTTTTTCCTTTTCTTTTTATGTTATATCTTTCCATAAAAAAACTTGAAAAAATTAAAACTTAAAAAAAAACACACACACACACAAGGGAGGGAGGGCTCCCTCCCACTTGTGGGTGTTGCCCCATTGTCCGTGGGTGACGATGATAGCTGACAAGGTCGCCGACGCCCAGGCAAGGGCTGGTGACCCTCACCGACAAGGGGTGCCCTCGTAGCTAGCAGCGAGTTACGAGGGCACTAGGCTAAGGTCACCCATGGCCCCTCACCCAAGCACCGGTGACCTCGCCGACCATTGCCACCACCCCTTCGATGATGAGGCGATGGCCATAGGCGAGAGAGAGTCATCCCTCTTGTGTGTGTTCTTTATTTTTTTTTTTACTTTTTTAATCTTTAATCTACTATAATTTAAATTTAAACTGTATAAAGACAAAAATATTTTTAATCGATTGGAATTTTTTACCTGATAAGGCTAGTCCTTATTTAAAATAACAAAAACCATTTCAGGCCCTTCTTTAAGGTTGATATGGTCAATTCAGACCTTTATTTAAAATAAGATCTATTTCAGGTTCTTATTTGTAATTTTCCTAAATAGTTATATGATTTTTCTCAAACTTGATGAAACATATATTCGAGATTCGAGAAAGAGTAGGATTAGGTTAATCAAACAGACATAAACTCATAATTGTATTTTATATTTTTTTTTTCGAAAAAATTAAAAGCTTTCATCTATTTTGTAGGGTGTCATACATTTTGGCGGCATGGCTGAGCATAAGGCGGGAGATTGCAAATCCTTTTGCCCAGTTCAAATTTGGGTGTCGCTTGATCAAGAAAAAACTCAAAATCTCTTATTTCGTTTTGCTGATATAACTCGCTGAATTTTTCCCCAGTAGAAGCAAACAAAGTAAAAGGACTCTTGAGACTTGCTTGCTTGGTTCTAAACATCTAAAAGTTTGGTTCTCGAAAGCTAAAGTGCTCTAAATCCTTGCTCTAGGATTCAAGAAGGGTGATAGATGAACCCAAGGAGTGTAAAACCTACTCGTGCAAAAAAATTGTAATGTGAAGTCGATTCATGTGAATTCATTGTTAGATGGGCCGTTTCCGATATTTTTTTTTCAAATTTCTGATATTTGGATGACGAAAATCTAAATAATTCACAAAAACGTCTCCATTGACTAAAAACAACAAGCATAAATTAGGGGGAGGGGAGAAACAATTTTCTATTATAGTAAGAAGGAAATCATTTTCCTTGGACCACCAAACAAATAAAAATTAACTAATTTCCTTGAAAATGATTTTGTGTGAAGCATGGGTCAACCTAATAGGAGGAATCATTTTCCTTGGACCACCAAACAATAGATGGGGTAACATATAACCATATTGCTTCGTATAGTTGTCAAGTAATTAGGGATACGAGGTTGACAAGTCAATTGTTCGACAATTGTGTGAAGTATGGGTCAACCTAATAGGAGGAATTTCACATCCCTTCCCACCTTCACTATACCAACTTGCCAATTCTTCAAATAACCTCCTTAAGGAGGTTATGGTAGAGTCTACCCTCTCCATTTGAGAAGGTCTATTATTCCTAAGTAAATATTTTTCTTTCATGTCCAAGAGGGATATCCCCATATTTTACGTTCAGACGAAATAATTTAAGGATATATTCAAGTTCAAAATCATGATAAATGCGATAACATATATCCATATTGGTAACGCATCAATTATATTTACAAAGTTCGAAGTGATTTTTTCTCTCTTGTTTTTCCTAACTTTATTTTAAGCATTTGATGGCAAATTCGAAGCAAGATACTTTCGATGACTTTTGTGAGTGGAATTCTCAATCGACAAAAGTGGAAAAAAACCAAAAAGTGACGTCATTTAGTCCAACCCAGTTCAGAAGTCAACGAAGGCATCGATGGTTAATCCACAAAGGATCAATTCGCCTGAGATTTACTCAAGATTTATAGGTCTTGTCAAACTAGAAATATGCCATTATGCATGCGCTCATGCCTTCTTCCAATCTCTTTCAAACTCTCCAAAGCATCGCTCAGAATTTTTTGCTTATTACTATTTCTAAACCTTAGGCTTATGATTTAATTTTCACGGATTACACGTAACTTCTCATGCACGCACGTCCGACGTATATGATTCCACCGGTGATGAGCACGGCTCTCAGAATTACTATAATTGGAAGTCCTTGCGATTCTAAACATAAAATTTGTTGCATCTAGATTAACGCTTCAGTATGTATGGACGATGGAAATATAAGATAGAGACTGGCCATGTTTGTTTGACGGAAAATATATGATTTGGAAATCATTTTCCTAAAAATGACTGCTTCTATCGTTTGCAAAAATAAATTAACAAAATATATTTTCATTGTCTTCAAAACCAATTAAACATAAATTTTCGTTGACAATAGAAACATTTTCATTGACTAATTATTTTCAAGCAGTACATGCAATCATTTTTAAGAATATGTTTTTGAAATCATTCATTTCCCGCGAAACAAATACACTAAAATTCTCAGTTTCAAGTACTTCTTGAGGCCACTCAAACATTATTCTCAAGAAGAGAACACCATCATACTGTGCTCATTATAGTGTCATAATTTTTAATTGATTATTTAAGTATCATAACTATTAATAAGTTTCCATCCCAATGAGGTCAGTAATTTCCCTTGCCGGAAAATCCAATGTGTTTTAAAATTTCTAGCACTTGTGGTATGTTTGCTTTAAATTATGACATTTTGGCGAAAACTCAAATAGTCGGTCGAAAAGTTATGATATTATAGTAAGTATCGTAAAAAAATTGTAACACTTGTAGCATTCTCTCCCCATTTTTCTCATATAAGATGTTTACAAAGTAAATGATTAATATTGAAAGGCTTATCATATGGGAGTTCAAATCAACAATGCTCTCAGATCAATGAGGGTTGCTCCGCCTTTTGTCGAGGTGGCCGTGTACATGTTAGTGGTCACGTCTGCAAAGGTTGGTCCTATGACCGAGTCGTCCTAAACGACCAAATCGGTTCGAATCGCAGCGTCCAAGCAAGGACCAAGCCGATCGAAGTTAATACTCAGATAATCAAATCAAGTGTCGGCTTAGAATTTGGAGACCCGTCTCGGCATAGTTGCCAATCTTCCATAGCTTCGCACAGGCATCTAGATATATTCAATAACTGCATCAACTGTCACCTGCCGTGTCTTACGCCAGAAAACCAAAAAGAAGCAAGAAAACAGAAGAAGATAAGAACGGCGGATGCTTGCATTCATTAGAGACTTGTCCGTCATCGAATAGGGCTCGCTGCTCGCTCTTGTTCGACTCTTCTTTTGGGGAAAACCAAGAAAAAACCCAAAGCACCGTTTGGCGTGGCCTAGACACGTTTGAGTGAGTTCATCAGTTATCAGTGACTACAAAACGTGCATGGTGGTTCTAGATCTTATCATGCTTTGTCCAAACCCTAATCTAGCATTTCCCGATGGGTTGCAGAAGCAACCAAACTGATCGCGCTAGGTCTTAACGGGTCACCACATCGCATGCTCAATCTTCATGGCGTGGCCTACACACGTTCCGAGTTTGGCTGGCAGTTATCAGTAACTACAAACCGTGCATGGCAGTTCTTGGTCGATCCACTGCCTGTCTTGTCTTGTCTTGCTTTGTCCAAGCCCTAATCTAGTCTTTTACGAAGGATTGCAGAAGCAACAAAACTGATCGCGCTAGGTCTTCACGGGTCATCACATCGCAGGTACGATCTTCGATACTTTCTTGAGTCCTCAAAGTTCTTCCCTAGGCCTGCACTTCGATTTCTTCAGTCTTTTCAGACAAGACTTGTCGGTGTCGTGCGCGAACACGCTCGGTCGATTTTGTCGTCTTCTAGTGAATGAAACACGTGGTTTTCCCGAGTAGCTGATGCCTTCTAAGTTGACTCGCGGTTTTCACAAGGCGAAAGGAAAGAATATGATTTTAGGATATGACTTTTACAAATGCGGCTCGTGTAGCGACGGTTCTATCCGCCATCGTGGACCCGCTCGATCTTATCCCAAATCGAACGCGAACCCTCTTAGTCAATGAATATATGGGAACCTGTCCAGTACTCGAGACAAGTTCCCTATGCATGGATTCTCGAGCTTGTCACGATAAAATACATAACAACCTATCAAAACAGCCAACTATATACCCTTAGTCTCCGTCAATCTGTTAGCTTAAGGACATTCTATTAGAAGAGTTTCGGTATTATAATATGCTGGGTATCAAGTTACTGGCCAACTATATTATGAATTAGCTTCGAACTCTATAGTCCATAGGGCATTCTGAATGGGAAAATAGTCCAAAAAGTCATAAATTTATTGCATTTTTACCCTTAAACCTTGTGATATTATTATTTTTGTTAAAGTTATATTGCTAATTGATTCCTAAATTTTATCACGTTTTGCCAATTGAGTTTATCCAATTAATCTTGATTAGAAATCGCTAACATGAATGTTGATTATCTTATATGACATGGTCATTAATGATTGCCTTTGGCCGGTCGCCACCCCATTCCCAAGCCCCGACGACGTAAAATGGCCAACATCCATAATAAGTTCAAAAAATATTAAAAAAATGTGATTGGATTGACTTAAAAGATAAAATTTGATAAAGTTTATGATTTAATTGATAAAATTAAAAGTTTATGATTGAATTGACAAAAATGTAATAAATTTAGAACTTTTTGAACAATTTTCCCTATGTTAAACGAGATCTTAACCTTGTCTTACTACACCAAACACGACTACATCTTGTGGGTCCAAAATCCACTTCAAGTTGCCATCCCTACTTTCATACGCATACCAGATTACCTCTCGATGAAGAAATTTTCACCATCACAATTTCTTGAGAGGGGATTAGTCTTGCATGAGTCTTTGGATGATTCAAGGCAAAATCGAAGGCCTCTTCCCTTCAACGCTCCTCAAGCACGATTGCTTGCGTGCGCGGACGAGTCAAGGGCGTTTTGCTCAAGTATGGACGCCTCGCCTTTTGCCCCATCAAGACGGCGACGTCTCTCTCCTGCCCTTACTCTTCATTTTAAAATTTGTTGCATCTAGATTGACGCTTCAAAATGTATGGAGGATGAAAATATATGAGAGAGACTCATTAGTCCATGGATGTATCATAATCTTGAATTTCCATTGTGTTTGTTTCATGGAAAATAGATGTTTGGAGAACATTTTTATAAAAATGATCGTGCGTATTACTTGCAAAAGTGAACGAATAAAATATATTTTCATCGTTAATGAAAATAATGAGACATAAGTTTTGGTCGATAATAGAAATATTTTTCATTAACTAATTATTTCAAATAGTACATGTAATTATTTTTATGAAAACGTTTTTTAAAATCTTTCACGAAACAAATGCACCCAAATTTGCAGTTTCAAGTACTTCTCAAGGCCGCTCAAACGTTTCTCTCGGGAAAAGGATACTGTCATATGGTGTGCACTCTAGTGCCAAAATTTTTCAATCAATTGTTTGAGCGCCATAACTATTAATAAATGTTCATTGGAAGGAGGTCGATTGACAATTTCCCTTGCTTGAAAATTCGATGAATTTTAAAAATTATAGCACTTGTGGTACGTTTTCTTAAAATTATGACATTCGAGTGATCGACTAAAAAGTTATGAAGCTTAAGTTATCAATTGAAAATTTATGATATCAAAATGAATGTCATATTAACATTATAACATGTGTACCATCGCTCTCCCCAATTTTCTAATTTAAGATGTCATACAAAGTAAACGATTAATATTGGAAAACTTGTCATTTGGGAGTTCAAATTGACAACACTCTCAAACCAATGAGGATCGCTCCATCGTTTGCAGAGGTGGCCGTGTACACGTTATTAGTCACGTCTGCAAACGTCGGTCCTACAAGTCTACGACTGAGTAGTCTCGAACGGCCAAAGCGGTTCCAACCACATAGGACAAGCAAGGACCAGGTCAATGGAAGTGAATATTCAGACAACCAAATCGAACGTCGGCTTAGAATTCAGAGACCCATCTCGGCATCGTCGAAAATGTCTATAGCTTTGCACAAGCATCTAGATATATTCAACAACTGCAACAACTGCATCAACTGTCATCTGTCGTGTCTTGTCCCATGAAACAAAGGAAGCAAGAAACAGAAGAAGATAGGAGCCGCCGATGCTTGCAATCATTAGAGACTTGTACGTCATCGAATAGAGCTCGCTGCTCGCTCTTGTTCGACTCTCCTCTTTAGGGAAAAACCAAGAAAACCCAAAGCATCATTTGGCGTGGCCTAGAAAAGTTCGAGCTCAGCAGTTCTCAGTAACTACAAAACGTGCATGGCGATTCTCGATCTTGTCTTTGCTTTGTCCAAACTCTAATCTAGCCTTCCCCGATGGATTGCAGAAGCAACAACCCGATCACACTAGATCTTAACGGGTCATCACATCGCATGCTCGATCTTCATGGCGTGGCCTACACACCTTTGAGTTTTGCAATTATCAGTAACTACAAAACGTGCATGGCAGTTCTTGATCTTGTCTTACTTTGTCCAAACCCTTATCTAGCCTTTCCCGATGGGTTGCAGAAGCAACAAAACTGATCGCACTAGATCACGGGTCATCACATCGCATGCTCTCGATCTTCATGGCATGGCCTAGACACGTTCGAGTTTGGTAATTATCAGTAACTACAAACCATGCATGGCGGTTCTTGGTCGATCCACGTCTGTCTTGTCTTGTCTCGCCTTGTCCAAACCTTGATCTAGTCTTTCCCGAAGGAATGCAGAAGCAACAAACCGATCGCGCTAGGTCTTAACGGGTCTTCACATCGTAGGCACGATCTTCGATCCTTTCTTGAGTCATCGAAGTTCTTCCCTAGGCCTGCACTTCGATTTCTTCGTGCGTGAACACGGTCGGTCGATGTTGTCGTCTTCTAGTTCTAGTGAATGAAACACGTGGTTTTTGAGTAGCTGATGCCTTCTAAGTTGACCCGCGGTTTTCACTAGGTCAAAGGAAAGAATATGATATTAGGATATGATTTTTAGAAATGTGGCTCTTGGGTGGCGACGGTTGTATCCAACGTCGTCAACATGATCGATCGTATCCTAAATCCGAACCCGCTTAGGCTTTGAATATATGGGAAGCTGTCCCATACTCGAGACAAGTTCCCTGGATGGATTCTCGAGCTTGTCTCGACAACAACCTTTCAAAATGACATGATTGTGCTTTATTGGATATTTTTTCCCTCGTTTATCTCACTTTTGCTGCAGCACTCTGTTCCTCAAATTGTACATGTCGCTTTTAATCTGGCTTAAACGTGAGGATGATGTTAAAGTGTTCCATGTCGCCTGTTTACATGGTTTATATGTTCTTGGTTTCCCTCCACCTATTGACTTATGTTTATGAATTTAACATTTTGTTGGGGTTATCCCATATTGATTGTGGAAGGGGCAGACAGTCAATTTATAAGTATGAGAAAATGTTTCTCCTCTTGAATTAGCTTTTAGAGTGAGAGAGACCCAAGACCACTCAATATTGGTATCAAAGCTTAGTTTACCAACATGTTAAGACCCAAAAGACACTCAGAGAGGGTTGTTGTGGCTTCAACTTAAGCCCAATGAATGAGGGAGAGATTTTCGAAGCTATCCCACATCCCTCTTAAATCTATTGCACTTTTGATAACTCAGTTATAGATATTTTAATTTTGTTAATTTAGTCCTAAACCTAGTCCTAAACCTTTTCACGTTTTATCAGTTGAGTCTATCTTACCAATTTTGATTGGAAATTATTGATGTGGATATTGACTATTTTAGTAGGACGTCCAACGTTGACATTAACAATTTTTAGTAATCTTTTTAATTTTTTTTACTTCATTATTTTTCCTCCAACCAGTTGCCAGGCCTAAGTGATGGTTGGCAATTGGCCAAAGGCAACCATCGGCGAGGATCGTCCTCGCCAAATCCCTATAAGGGTGACTTTACTTGAGATTGGCAAGGGCAACCCTTATTGATTATTTAGCAAAATTAAAATTTTTAGGATGGAATTGATACAAGTGTAATATATTAAAGATTTTTTAGACAATTTCCTGCATTTGAAACAGGATCTTAAACTCGTCTCACTGTATCAAACATGATTACCATCTTATAGAACCGACATGGGTTCAAGCTGCCACCCCTACTTCCATACGCAAAACCAGATTACCTCTCAATAAAGAAATCGTCACCATCACAATTCCTAGGGAGGGGGTTAAGTTTAGCATGAATCTTTGGATGATACCAAGCAAAACTGACGGCCTCGTCTTCCCTTCAATGCCACTCAAGCGCGATTGCTTTGCGTACGCGGACGAGTCAAGGGCGTTTGCTCGAGCAAGGACGCCTTCTGCACCATCAAACAGTGACATCTCTCCTGTCCTGGTTGTCCTTCGTTAGGTGGTCATCGCCGTTTTCCTCAACCACTGTCGTTGAGACCGCCACACCTTCTAAACCCTCCATCGTTTTGTTCCGGAAACTTGTTTCTCTTACGTTCTCATTTGTATAGTCCGAGAGCACGAGGACAGAGATCTGAGTACACGGAAGCTCATTGGACATCTTTTATGGGATTTGAACATGTGATCTCTGGCTGAGCAATCTCCCGACTCCTCAACTAGCCAGACTGATCTTAAGGTTGGTTTGCTGCATCCTTAACTTGATGGAAAATATCAAATAAAGATATGAAGTGGGTCCATTTTCTTAAAAAAGAGTCAATAATTGATTATATTAAAATAAGGGTTTTAACCAATTCAGACCATTATTTGATGAAGTGCACTCTGGGTTCCTTTCATAAAGCCGGCCCTTATTTGAGATGAAGTTATAGCCAATTTAGAATCTTAATTAAAACAAGTTTTATTCTTAATCATCTTATCAGAAAACGACCTTACTTGATGTTCTTGCTTGATATATGAATCACTTTTTTTATGGACGGTACATCGATGTCGTCTCGGGAAAACCAATCAAATTGAAAGGCATTGATTGCTCCAATCACGAGGAGACCACGTTCACATGGACGAGGTTCGACAGCCAGACTCGTGCTCTTATCCCCTCCTTAATGTCTGTCCAAAAACGAAGAAGCGCAATCCCAAGATCTTACGTAAGGTGAAGAGGGCGAAACGAAACGACGTGTCGTTTTCCCCCGTCCGAAACCAAAAGCCCCGGAACGACGTCGGCGGCTGGCGCCGTGTGAGAGCGCGTGCGTTCCCACCGACGGAAGCAAGGCGTCGCCGCTTACGTGATTCGTGGGACGACCCCTCTTCCTCCTCCGCGGGCCCCACCCATGCATTAACGCCGCAACGACGTTCGCAGCGCGTCGCCCTCCGCCCACTCTCACTCTCGCGCGTGGCGATGCCGTCTCTTGGGTTTTCTTCCCGCCGCGCGTGGAGTTTGGGGGGAGGGCGGCAGTTTTGGTGAAGAGCCGATCGACGCGAGTCCCGGCTCCGGGTGAAATTACGGGAAAGCCCTTGCGTCGGTTTTTCGTTTGGATGTTGTTGTTGATGAAATGCGAACAAGCAACCGAATAAAAAATTGCCCGAATTTCCATGGATAGATTTTTGTTTTTTTATTTAATTTTTTGCATTTATTAAATGTATTTAATAAACGCTTTTAAGACAGCGGGAATGATACCTTTTTTTCTATAAATAAGTCTTGTCAAGTGGGTATATTTTTCTGTAAATTGATTTTAACTTTTTTATCGTTTTATTTATTTAACGTCAATGTTATGGCTCATGCACTATAATTGCTTTTTAAAATTGAGACCCCAAATATTTCCATATCATGTAAATGTCAACACGGAAATTCATGCGTGCCTTTTAATGTGTTTGAATATATTCATATATGTATATTTAAAAAATTAATATGCCAGTTTGATTTCAATTAAATTCAAGCAAAAACTGTATCTTTGATTTTGCCCCGAAATTTTA
This sequence comes from Corymbia calophylla, assembly GCA_014182845.1. Lineage (NCBI taxonomy): Eukaryota > Viridiplantae > Streptophyta > Magnoliopsida > Myrtales > Myrtaceae > Corymbia > Corymbia calophylla. The sequence continues at coordinate 40,564,194 of CM024697.1, read as the reverse complement.
AAATATTATCTAAATTTTAAAAAATATGAAAAAATTACATGCAAATTAGTATGTCAACATTAACATAAGTGTAATTTATTTTCCGCCTTTGTGTTAAGCTTCTAGGCCATCACTCCATCGGTACCATTGGTTTGCTATTGAGTTAGAGTGGACCCGTTACTATGACCAAAAACTAGTTTTGTAATTGACAAGTATTCATTATAATATGGTTAATACCATTAAAAATCTCACATTAATATAGTACAATACATTTTTTTCAAATTAATCTTTGTCTCACAAAAAAATTTCAAACACTGTACTCCCATTACACATTTTCCCATAAATCAATATCCCTTTCATGAAAAATTCCAAACCAGCATCTCGAATCCAAATTGATTTCTTGATTTATGGTATGCATGCATCAAGACAATTGAAACCACTCTCAATGTCATTGCTTGAACAATGTTTGCCACACCATTCCCGATTTCAAGATGACCTTGCCAAATCCTGAAATGCTCATCGCCCTTTAGACGATGGCTCATCATAGATGTTTGGTCTGAGATCAAAAAATTTTAGCCATAAGATACTTCTTGACAACTCATTAGAATAGACCATTCGCGAAAGAGTCTAGACCCATGGATGGTCTTATAGGAGGGTTCAACTTCATATTTGAGTAGGGATATTGGTCTGAAATTTTTCATAGCGTGAATTAGTTTGAGCAACTATTGTGCCCTAATAACCACCCTCTCCACATTGAAAGAGAGGGATGAGGGTTTAAATCCTCATCTTTCCAAATATTAGGGAAGGGATAATTAACTTTGGATATGGATTCGATTGGAGGTAGGACAAAAGTCCAAGGTTGAGTTGGAAATAAAAGAAGATAGATAAAAAAAAAATATATAGTTCAAGCAAGATGTGTCGTGGAATACTAATTAAAGATTTTTTTAATATTAAATTTTAAAAGAAAAAATGCTAGGGGCAAAAAAGCACTCGTCGAGGCGAGTCCCTATTTCATTGGTGGGTGCGGATAATAATGAATTCCGCTCTCTCGTCAAGCATGGACGGCGTCGTCGTTTAGAGAGAGAGAGACAGCGTTTGAAAAACAAAACACTGGAGAGAGAGAGAGTGAACCGAAACAAGAAAAGCATCAGAAGAGAGAGAGAGTAGAGAGAGAAAGAAGAGAGAGAGAGAGAAGGAAGAGAGAGAAACGCCAAAACTGAGGCACGACCGGACGTGCTTTTTAAGCCTCTCGCATACGCACAACGCACCCCGCACGCACAACTTTCTCCCTCTTCTTTCTCTCTCTTCGAAAACCCTCCCTCTCTCTTCCTCTCTAGCTTTCTCTCTCTTCTGTGATTGCAGATCAGGCTCGCACGCCACTCCATTCGCTCATCTCCGAGCTCCTGTCCGCGACGACTGTCTCCTCGCGCGAATTTGGGGGGGTTTATGCATTGCTTGCGGCCGCAGTAGGCCGCATCTTCCGCCGCGGCGATGGCGGCGCCGGCCCCCGCTCCGGCACCGAGCTCGGCCCCGGCGAAGGCCTGCTTCAACCCGGATTGCTCCGAGGCCAAGCTGGAGAGGCCCAGGAAGGGCTGGCGGCTCCGTGCCGGCGACTTCGCCGAGCTCTGCGATCGATGCGCGTAAGTCGCGCTTTTTTCTCTCCTTTCTTTCCTGCTCCTTGCCCCCACTTTTTCCTTACTCCGTGTTGACCCGTTTCGGCGTCGTTGACTCTCGTCGCGTGGTTGAGGCGTTTTTCTCTAAGTTCGGTTTCCTGGTCAGTGCGTGCGTGTGCGGCAGTTGAGCTGGGGAGTGACTGTTTTTCACGCGGTAGTTTTGGTTTCACTACGTTCGTTGACTTGGGTTGGAATTATTGCTGCGAGGGGCACTTTCGTGTGAGCTGGTATGGTCACGTGATGAGGCTAATTCTTGCGAAAGGATTGTGGGAGATTCAGTGCCTTTTGCGGTATGGAGTCTAATATGGAAAGAGTGTCATTGGAGTAAAGAGCTCAAGTTGTGTTCCCCCATCCGCTGTTCCCTTTAAATTACATTGGTCTCCTCTTTTGGAGCTGAGTAGAATTGCTGTCTTGGAATTTGAAGGGACTTCATCACTTGTGGAGAGTGTGTAGTTTACTGGGAGGCAGGCAAGTCATACAGTCTGTGGCATCTACACTCGAGACTATGCGTTGCTCCCCCCTCCCCCACCAAAAGATTAACTTTTAGTCCAGGAGGGCATCAATATAGCTCCTTTCGCTCTTTGAGTGAATTTTCTGGGCAGTCGTCTGCACAGGTTAATATAATCCATTCAGAATGGTATCTAGTTAGTCCAGATTGAGGAAGAGGAAGTGTGTTTCAAGGCGGAAAACAGTTGTGGCTAATGGGCATCATTTGCCATGTTACTTTCCATGGCCTTGTTCAGTTCCTTTAGCATTTTGACGACTTCTGTCTGAAAGTTTGCACTTTGCAGAGAGTTTGCGTTTCACTTGATATCAGTCAAAGCAAGTACTTGGTGCCTGGTTCCTCAAACTATTTGAAAATTTCTGGCTAAAATTCTTTTCTTTGATTGAATCTCGCTACCTCCATCAGAGGTTGCAAGCATAAGTATCACCCTATCAAACATTACTAATTGCAGTTTGCTGTTCACCATTCTCCATTCACCGTTTGACCATCATCTCATTCACCGTTTCCTGTTGCCAGTCCATGGTTGCCACATTTTGGTACTGTAACCACTGTCAAAGAAAAAACTGGTGGAAGGTGCACATGCGGAATAATCGCTTTTCAGTAAGGGCGAAATTGGAATATTGAAACTGCATTACTGATTGGAGTGGCTTCCCTAGAATGCTTTAAGGCCAAGGCAAGGGGAGACCTGCTTGCACTTTGGGCATTATCAAAGTGACTTTGAGGCTCATAGTCTTTCACATGGTGTTTCCAGCACCTCATTGTTTTTTTATAAGGATATTCGCAACACCTAATTGTTGTCCCAAAGAGCTTAGCGGGCTCAAAGCTCCTTCTTAAATGTTTTGCCAAACTTACTTTAAACCAGTTTCTTGACAAAAATAGTTCTCTGTTTCCTTAATTTCTTTCTGCTATTCGGTTTGTGTACTTGATATCTTAATCATGCATAGGCTTGCTATGAGAATTTTCTATTTCCTAAACTTCTTTCTTCTATTCAGCTAGAGGACTGCAAATGGATTTTTCCCTTTAGATTTATGATGTTTGTCTTGATTTAATTTAATTTTTTTATGTTGTAAACTTGAACTTCATAAATTTTACCTGTTCAATTTGATCGATTAGTATATAAAACAATTTGACTAGAGGGTGTGAATTGGGAGTGGACAAATTCTGCTGTGATCTATGTAAGATTTAGTCACAATATTACATTGACTTTTTAGTTCATTCGGGATGGTGAAAACACAAAAGCCAAATAGTAAACGTGTAACCTTGATCCTAAAAAAAGGTGTCTTAAAAGGATATTTCTAATTGAAGTTCCTTTCTAATATTTGGGGGCACTTTATAGTTAAGGTTGTCTTTATTTCAGCAATTTGGATATCTCAAATAATGGCTTTGTTGAAGATCTTACTCCAAGTTCCTCTCTGCTTCAGGACTATTTATGAGGAAGGCAGATTTTGCGAAGCTTTTCACCAAGATGCTAGTGGTTGGAGAACTTGTGAATCATGTGGGAAGGTGAGGAGAAAACTAACCCCAATGATGTATGCTACTTAGTTGATACAAATGATGTCAAATCGTGGTTTCATTCTGTTGTGTTAGATGTCACAATGATTGCTAAATTTCTTTTGCAGAAGGTACATTGTGGATGTATTGTCTCAGCTCTTGCATTTGCCCTGTTGGATCCTGGAGGAATTGAGTGCATGTCATGTACTCGGAAAAGCTTAGTCTTGGTAATTATGAATCTCACTATTATTGGGTATCTTTGGCAACTCTAACTTATAAACCTTCATCTTCTCATCTATCCACCAAAAATGGAGAGGTACTAAAAAATTCTGATCATATTGTGTGGTTGTCATGCTTATGCTCACCATTGGTGAATACTTTCTCTGTTAGTGTTTTGCTGAGAGCAGATGTTGAGATGAGTTTTTTTTGTCACCAATGTCCTTTTGAGATTTATCGGTGAGAGCTGAATTGAACATTGTTGATGCACAAAGACTCCCTTTGGTAAACTAAGGACGGAGGAAATGAAAGTGGGTGAGGAAAATATGCATGTTTTAAAAATTTTTGTGAGAGAGATGTGAAGGGAAAATTTTTAATATATGCCAATTCTCATTCACCACTCCCCAAATTTTCCCACCTCTCGAGTTCCTGAATAAAGCATAATAGTTGAAACTACAGAGACTGAAGTTCGTCAAATTGGTGGGATATGCCTGGTCTTGTAGGTCGGATCATATATGATGTTGGTATATATAACTAGCAGTTTCATCGAGCATCACAAAGTACATAAATACAGTTGCAAAAGAAAAGAAGAGTTACTGGTGTGGTTTTGTCTCAGATATGCCATTTTTCTATTTTTAGACTGGTATCGACTTATCAGCTTGGAGAACTGATGGACAACTTAGCAAGATAAACCATGAGCATCAGTTACAGTTTGATAAATGTTGATTATATTTTGAATGTCTATTTGTAGCTTAACAAGTGAAGCTTTTCCAAACTATGGTGCTTTGTTGTACAGTGATTATCTTGCCATCACAAGATGTCATTTATTATCATGTTTCTTGCTATATGACTGAGGATCAAACCAAAATTCTGTTCACTATGAGTTCACGTGTCTACAGCTAATATTGGACATATTCAATATTTTTTTGCCCTTTGCAATAATTTTTTTAGCTTTATGTACCAATTAATAAGGTCCTTGTTCTTTGGTGATGAGAAAAAAACTACTAAGCTATTATTCCTGCTTGGACTTCACTGCCTCTCTCCCCCTCCACTTCTCTTCACAGTCCTCTAGTAAAGCTAGAAGTATCATTTCCGTAGATCATCCAACTTTAGTGGAACTTTGTTTCTGGCATGAGATTGGTATATGGTCATTTTTATGTACCATTTGAACAGCATGTGTGCATGATATAATCCTTCCTATTCACCATCCTTCAATTGTGTGACATGACATGCAGAAGATGATGCCTCTTCTAACTGAAGTACCAATTCATGTTTACCTTTTCAGACTCCTCCAAATCCAGCATGGTCACCTTTGCTTTTCCATGCACCTTTCCCTTCTGTGAAAAATTGGAATCAATTAGCTGGGTCAGGTCCTGTACCTTGGAAGCAGGCACCTACTCTGTTCAATACATCCGTTTCCCGTCCTGAGCTGCAGCCTAGGCCACCACATGATGTATCCACAGGCATTGATCGATTTGGAGTTGAACGGTATTCTATTTCTTCCATGGACAATAGGAGAATAGAAGACTTCTCCAACAGATTTATGAATGGAAATATGAAGCTTGGTCCAGTCGAGAAACTTGAAAATGGCATTGCAGGTATTGCTTTTCATACTCTGATGATCATGCAAGGACAATCTAGAGGATTCTTGAGATAAACTCCCGCATTCAACATTTTCTTACAGGACCTAATGGCGACGAGCACCTAAATCCATGCAAGATCAATCCACAACAGTTGACCTCTGTGAAGGAGGACCCATCTACTCTGCCATATGGATTGGCTGTGCCACATGCTTCAGGCAATGAATCAAATGGTCACATAGGACTTGCAGGGCCACATTTTCGGCCTGCTCCACCCCCTACGCTAGCAAAGCATTTCTATGGAAGTATGCTCAATGATGCTAACTCATCTGGTGAAAGTCATACACGTAATGGAAGGCCTAGAGGAGATGCCAGGGGAAGGAATCAATTACTTCCTCGTTACTGGCCCAGGATAACAGATCAAGAGCTACAACAAATCTCTGGAGAGTATCCTTTTGTTCTATGTGCTTTAATTGATTTATAGCAGCTTGTGGAAAGATGAATTTATGCCTTTCTCTATATTATTGTTTTGGCTTTTTCCCCAAGAAAGTAACTGTAATGTGTCAATAGAACAGGGTTACGATTTCAATAGACTGGATGAAAATGACTTTTGGTGACTTTTCATTCAAAATCTGACTCTATAGCTCATCACGTATTTTGCTTCTATTACTTGTTCAGTATAATATCAGTGTGGTGTAAGGTTCAATTTCACCTCCTCTAATAATTAGCATTCATGATGCTATTCCTTAACTTTTATAAGCTCAAACTCTGTAATCACTCCTCTGTTTGAGAAAATGTTGAGTGCTAGTGATGCAGGGAAAATTGGGCGTTTAGTGCTGCCAAAAAAATGTGCTGAGGTAAGACCTTCTTGGCTAAATTCCGATGAAGCTTTTGTTGTTCTCATTTCGCCTTGGAGAAACATTTTGGAATTGAAGTTCTTTGTATGTCTTTTAGATGTTCAGATTTCTGTGTGACTTACAGTCTGAGATGTTTGCCCATTTTCTTTGGACTTATCTTAAAACAAATGACATGAAAAACTTCAGCTTGCTGGAATATGTTACTTTTGTGTTTACATTTTTTGCATTTTAGTTTATGTAGTGCACCCGGGTCTAGGAATCTTTTGTTTGAATGATTAATGAGATTTCATTATGTAGGTATCAAGGGGGTGCCACCCCTATACAAAGTGACTTTGAGTAGAAGCCACCTACATACAAAGTTATGCATGAAAGACTGTTTCTAACATTTCCAATAAACTAGAAGTATAAAATTGAACTTCCTGCTTTACAAGAAGCGGAGAGATGGGGAATTTTTCCATTGCGATGGTACATAGGCATTATTTAAGCATTTCCTCTGTTGCTTTAGACTAGTGGTTGAGCTTGCATATTGAACCAAATTTAGAGTTGAGGTGGTTAGGATGGCTTTGGTCTTTAACATTTTGTTTTAGCTTTTAATTGAGCATTTGGACTTTGACTTTTATTCAACATTAATACCATAAAACATGAAAACATTATCATCTGGGATTTTTCCTTACATGATTTTTCAAAATTACAATTATTGTCCTCCATTTGACAAGACAGTAAAAATATAATGAGAAAGATGTAACGAGTCCTTTTGCTTTCACTTCCCTTGCAGCCTCTTAGATAGTTCCAACTTACTCCAGGTTGGCTCTAGTTTGTTCAATGAAGGTGATTAGAGGAACTACATGTGGAGCAATTAAGGACAAATTGTTTCAACTCTATTAATGATCGCTTATGAACTTTTTTTGAGATTACACTCATCATTGCAAGTTGTAGATCGAACCAATCCATAAGTGGGAAGAAAATTCAGTTATTTGCGCCCTAGAGGATTAAGTAGGCAAACTGCTGGTTTTTGGATATCACATATTTACAGTAGTAACTTTGGCCTTGTTTGTGCACAATTTTTGGCGGGAGATGCTTTATAAATACATGACTGATAAGAATAAAGTTTAACATAAGAAGGGAAAAAAACAAGCAAAGAAAAATTATGGCATTTCAAATAGTCTTTGAAAGATTGTTTTTCTAAAGCCCCCAAAAAGAGAAAGACCTGTAGTTCAATATTTAACATTTTCATTTCGAAATCATTTTATTTTCCATTATTGGGGAAAATTGCACTTAAGGCTCTCAACTGTGGTCAATTGCAAACTGCCTCCTATCTTATTGCAACTAATCCCTTGTGTATTTGAATTGTTTGAGAAATAGAAAATCTGATCCTAATATTTAACTTAGTTGAACTTCCTGAAGTTGTTTTACCTCTAGTGGGCATGTGCTATGATGCAACCTCTATGACATATGAAGCATCATAGAATTACATTTTATTTTCCATAAGTAAAGAAAAATTCACTGCATCAAGAAGATACTAACCCTTATGAGAAAAGCTCAAAGCCAAATGAGAGCTCATTTGCAAGACAATAAATCCATGGTTTAATTTATAGCATTCATAGCAAGAGTAGATCCCCACTATACCTCTAATTCAAATCAACCCATCCCCCACAATACCAGAAGTGTGGTTTCAAAGCAATTTTCATTTAGTGTTTGGATGGAAGAATTTTCTCCTTTGAAAGGTCTCCTGTTCTGGTCTTTCCAGACCTCTCAGCAAACAGAAATGGGAATTGAGGAAAGCCATGTTATCTTATGACTAGGGATCTGATTACCCTTCCATGCTCTTAGCTCTTGCTTAATAGACCCCCCACAATGACCCAGCTTGGAACTATAGAAGCATAATCTCAAGCCTGGAAAGTTTAGAAGATACATCACAGTTTCTTCTTCTTTTTTGTCAAATAAAGTAACTGTTGGCCAACACTTATCTTAAAATTTGCTGTACTTTGGGTTGCCAAAGAAGGCAGCCCAAGGTGTATCATTAGTTTGTATATTAATTGACTAAGGTATTAAGGTCCACAGATATAAAGATGTATGATTACTGGAAATTATGGAGATATTTGGGTTAAGGAAGGGGGCGTGAGGTGATTCCATCTAATTAATAGCCCAAGAGGGAGTTTGCAATGACTTTAAGGGTACTTTGGACACTTAATGATCTGGGTGCCTATTTACAGTAAATTTCAATGATGGATAATTGAAGAATTAAAAGAACAGGGGGCAAAATTGCAATTGATCCAAAATTGGGTAGGGTGGTTTTGCATTTTTCCCCCCCAGCAATGGAATTCAAGTTGTAAGAAAAAGCCACAATGAGGTCTGAACATAAAGAATAAAGGTGGGGATTTGTGCTCACGCAATGGAAGTTTGATCATTGGAAAATCTGCCATTTTGGAAAAGTCTCTCATACACTGTTAGGAAGTTTTGTAATTCTATCTGGGTTGTTTTTGTCAATTTGTCCTATCAAAGGATGTCAAAATTGCTAAAGCCACCAATGGATAGCATGATAAACACAAAAGTGAAAAAAGCAGTAGGGTTTAACCATTGCTGGGCCATGTGATAAAGAACTGGTCTAGACAATACTCAACTTGAGTTATGAGAATACAATTTTTTTTTATAAAGCAAAAGTTATTGTGCTTGTTTCAAATTTAAATAAAAATAAGGGCTTTTTGAGAACTTTGGAATGTCTCTTGCATTTCCAAACTTGGAACATCTGTTGTTTATGATTTGAATCATGAAGGATATCTTCATCAAGGTTCTTGGGTGTTGGCATTGCAAGTCCAATTTGAACATTCATTTCTGAACTTTCTACAGTTTTTCCATTTCCTGAAGTTGTAAAATGGGTTGTTTGTCCTTTGGACCCTCTTCTGAAATTTTTTGTTTTTACTTATTGCAAAAAAAGTTTACAAGTGAAATTTTGGAACTGTACAGGCCTATTTTCCACCTATCTCTCAGCCTGAAGGATTGCCTCTCAAAGTTCAGGATGCCAAAGGCTCAGAGTGGATATTTCAATTTCGATTCTGGCCCAATAATAACAGTAGAATGTATGTTCTGGAAGGAGTCACGCCATGCATACAGTCCATGCAGTTGCAAGCAGGAGACATAGGTAGGATACTTACAGTTGCGGAATGGGATGCATGAAACTCGATATTTTACTCTCTAGGAACTTTACATGATTGGGTAGTGCAGTACTACTATTATTGAAACTTGTCTGGCATAATGAGTAGGAGCAATGTTGCTGTCGACAAGACCTTTTGTTGAGGGTTACTGCTACTGACAAAATGTTATTGCCTTATTACACTGAGTTTAATATCCTTCTGGATCTAGGGCTGAGTTTTGATTTTGTTGCCTCTCAGTAACTTTTAGTCGGTTAGAACCAGAGGGAAAATTGGTCATGGGATTCAGAAAGGCCTCAACTGCTCCCCCATCTGATCAGGTCAGGACTTGCGCAATAATTGACTTTTCCTGGCTTTTTTTGTGTACATGCTAGACCTCGGAGATATCATTTATCGGCTTCTTGTAATGTAAATGAAGCTTATTGTTTATATTGCTTAGTTATGCAATTGATTATCTGAATCCTATGCCAATCTTTTTATTTGAATATTCTAGAAGAAATAAAAGCTTTATATAGCATGTTTCTTTCAATATGCTTCAGATTAAATTGAAATGTAAATTGTTATTTTCATCTTGCTGCAGGAGAATGAAACAGCTAAGAGTAGCAGCGGAATTACTGTGCAAGACGTGAGTACAATTCAATGGTTGACATTTTAAATTTGGGATCTCTTGTTCCAAAAGCAGTTCATGAATTTTAAGCCTTTTCCCCCAATCTGGCAGGCTGAATTGGCAGATCCTAGTTCATGGTCTAAAGTTGATAAATCTGGATACATCGCAAAAGAAGTTCTTGGGGCTAAATCTTCCTTGTCCAGAAAACGGAAGAGTAGTACCTTGGGTTCAAAAAGTAAGCGACTGAGAATTGAAAATGAGGATGTTATAGAGCTGAAACTAACATGGGAAGAAGCTCAAGGACTGCTTCGTCCGCCTCCTCCTCCTAATCACATTCCTAGTGTAGTGGTAATTGAGGGCTTTGAGTTTGAGGAGTATGAGGTAAAATACTTAATTTATGTTCTTTCATATGAAATGAGCTGTTATCTATTTTACACATTGGCTATGTACATGAATGCTTTCCCCTTTACCAAAAGGATGGAGACCACTCTATCGGATAATAGTTCTATTGGAAAGCCAGAACTGTCGAGAATCTAATTACTGGCTGACCAATTCCCTGCACTTTGTCTGTTGTGGTTTGGGTGAACTGAAAGGGACCAAAAATTGAATGAGGATTTTGGTATGAGAGTATTGGGTTGTGTGCAGCGGTTCTTTTAGTTCTGAGATATTACACAGGATAAACTATGCTGCATGGAAAGGCTTCATCCTTGTTTGGAGATTGACACGTTTGTTATGGCAGGATGCTCCAGTACTCGGGAAGCCAACAGTTTTTAGGACAGATTCTGTGGGGTAAAGTACTCTGTTTAGAGCTCCAACCATTGCTTTTGTTTATGTTAATGTCAGAATGTTGTTACATGAGTAAACTGCTTTGTTTAGTGCTCCAAACATTGCTTTTTTTACTGTTCATGTCGGAATCTTGTTACATGAGTAAATGGAGTTGGTGTTCTGAGCACGTAGTTTAGAGATTATGGATGTATATATATGTGATAAGTATGGAAACTAGTGAACATCAAAATCTAGTTAGCATAAAAGCTTGTAAACCTGAAACAATAGTGGCATTTTTTAAAGATCACTATCTTAAATGAGAGATTTGTTTAGGCCCTTCATCATCCCTATGAATTTCTTTTTTGGAATGCTGCCGTCTCTGCTGAGAGGGAATTCCTATCACTCTATTTATTAAAGTAATATCTAAATGGTTACTGTTTTCAGTTTGTCTTTGTTTTGGTCAAATATATTCTGAGGCATGTTTTTGTATTTCATGTGTATCAGTAAAAAGATTCAATGGGCTCAATGCGAAGACTGCTTGAAATGGAGGAAATTGCCAGCTGATGCCCTTCTTCCCTCAAAATGGACTTGTGCTGACAACAGTTGGGATCCAGAAAGGTACTGTAGATTCCACTCTTTCCTTGAAATGGGTTATACAGCCATCATGCCTTAGTCTTAATGTTCATGCATAATTTCAACATACCTGTGAGCTGTTTGAAATTCTTATTTATAAATTGTAGGATACATTAGACTCGTAGATTTACAGTAGTTCTTTTTTCTCTGTGGTGGGGACTGGTAAGCTATTTGCAACTCTATTTGCAAATAGGGAGCTTCGAGTGATATGATATTTCTTTGATCGCTGATCTATAACTTTTTTCCTAGTATTGTTTTTGGAGTCTCTGGTTCTGTTATGCCATACTCATTAGAGAATGTCTTCCCTCTTTCAACTGTTGGTCATTTGGCCATTGAACCTTCACATTTGATAGAAAAATATATGTATTACCTTGCTTATTCAATCCATAGCTCTAAGTATTATGTTTCATCAGATCATCTTGCTCAGCGGATCAAGACTTGACAGCAGAAGAGCTTGAAGATATGCTTTCTAATAATAATCCAGGTATGATTTACTTGGAACACTGATGGATAGACTTCCTGTACTTTGGTTTAAATTAGACAAAAAATTATGACAATATGACTGCCTACACTCTTATTAAATTAAGTTTACAGATTGCCTCTGTTGTGACCTATCACTTTGTCATGTTGTCTTTGAATGGTGCCCCATTTTTAATTGTGGAAATAGACCCATGTTGCAATGTGCAAACAAAAATGAGCTAGATCCTTCAAGGTGGGGCAGTTTGGATATGTTTGAGAAGTTTTTCCATGGCTTAGCCAAATATGCACAGAAGAAAATTGATTTGCAACAAACTGGTTTTCGAACACAAAGGATTTTTTTTTTTTTTTCGCCATATTCATAGCTATGTGCTAGTACAAGTGCACATGTATCTAAAAGATAATAACAAGTCTTAAAAAATTATCTGTTTCATAGTATTATTCAGAGCCTGAGAGAGCAAAGACAGAAATCTTAGCTGAAAGAAGACCATATTCTTCTATTATGCATATTTAATGTCCTGTTAGCATAAGTACAATTAAGGTTCATGCAGATTAATCACCGTTTGCAACCCAGGGTTCATTTTACCGTCAACCTAATGGCAGTTGAAGGGTTCCAAGCATATTACTATTGTTGAGTCATCTGGGGGTAGCCCGTGTTGAGTGACTAGATTAACAAAAAATGGAGCTTTTCTTGCAAGAAATTATCTCAGTATATGGACCTTGGCCTAGCAGCAAGTTCTCCTCCTGTGACTGGAAAACTTGCAGATTTGAGACGTAGAAGCCCCTTTGGAAAATAGCAAGCGGAGCTGCAAATAATGGATAACCTTTGCATGGTGGGGATCCTCATGCATGGGTGCTATTTCTAGGATCTTGTATGAAAAGCCTGACAAAATTCCTTGACAGTAGCTCACTCACTTCCTTTAGTTAAGTAACATGGAGTAAGAACTCCCAAGCGAACGATGTAGTGGGGACTGTGAAAGCACAGATCAGGGATATTTGGTTGTTGCATAGCTCAGGTCAGAGCAAGGTGCCACAGTACCTTTGACCCTGATTTATCTTAAATTGATGGAAACTTCTATATGGTTCATTAGAGAACTGGCCTGGGATTCTGTTGAGGGGCAGTCCAGAAGGGCTTGAGTAATAATAGTATAGGGTCCAAATCCAAACTGACGGAATTCCATCAAGCCTAACATTTCTTTATTCTAGTTAACTATGTTCAACTGAGATTTTTCCCCAAAGGATGGCCGGGGTATGTTTAATTTTGTGTTTTGTTTTCTTTTTGGTCTTTTTTTCATGTGTAGGAAATTGACTTAAGTTTGGTATATTGAATTACTTGTACCTAATGGTTTGGTGGTTTTTTTGACTTTGATCTGATTTCTTGTAATCAATCCATCGATATGGTTTTGCAGCACCTTCTAAAAAAGCCAAGGCTCCTAAACAAGAGAATATGGAAGCACTGGAGGGGCTGGATACTCTCGCCAACCTAGCAATCTTAGGAGAAGGCGAGGTTCTCCCATCATCTTCTTCATCATCTCAAGCCACAACAAAGCACCCCCGACACCGACCAGGGTGTTCGTGTATTGTTTGTATACAACCTCCTAGTGGAAAGGGACCAAAACACAAGCAGACATGCACATGTAATGTCTGTCTGACTGTGAAGCGCCGTTTCCGCACCTTGATGCTGAGGCGTGAAAAGAAACAGTCAGAGAAAGAAGCGGAAGGTTCGCGCAAGAAGCTGCAACATCAGAACCCATCACTCACGGAAAAACCACTGGAAGATGACCCTTTGCAGTGCAATAACAACGCTGCAAATAGCATCCCAAGTCAGAAAAAGGTGGGTAATGATGGTTCCGATGACGAAATGAACAGGATTAAAAGCTCGGGTTCACCTTTTAAAGGCCAGATTGATCTTAATATTCAGCCAGAGAGGGAGGAGGAGCTCTCGCCTGGGTCAGATTCTGGTGGTATGATGAAGTTGCTACATGATGCCAACCAGAAATGTCTCAGGCAGAGAGTTTTGACCTCAGACAGCCTTAGGAATTCCACAGGCAATCCTACCGAGCTGGATCTAGATGGGGCCGAGAGGCTTGTCAGTGACGCGGTAGAGAGTGGTCAGCAAGAGGCCAACGAGGAACGAGCTAAAGCTTTGGCATCAACGGTGCTTAAATGAGACATTGTGTACCTAACACGCATTGCTGTATTGATCCTGATGTAGGGTTTTTGCTGTGTTTCCAAGGCAGGTCTGGGACAGGTATTTGTAGTTGTACATTCATCCATTTTGAGATTGGGCTATTTTAGTTCCTGTACATAGGAAGAGAGTAGGAATTAGACCGAATGGTTAAAGGCCATTCATTTTGCTAATTAATACACGATGTTGTTGCCCCGTTTACTGTAATATCAGCCGATTTCCGGAGTTTTTAAGAGCAAAAGTGATACACGTACGACTTTTTCTTCTCGAGTGGCGGTTGCGCTTGCTCGAAGCGACGGGGACCTGACCAGCCCCATTTTTCTGACCTTTCAAGAGAAGGAATTAATACACGATGCTGGAAGCATAAGCGATGTGGTTTCATGTATTGGCTCAGAGAAATTTGGACTTCTGCATCACTGTAGTTTTTGAGAGAGAAAACCGGCATTCACAGTGCCAGTGCCGTGATCATGTTACAGTAGATACGATGAGTAAAACCACTGAAGAATTGCTCATCTATTTTTCATTATAGCTGGTTGTTTGCCCCATGTTTCACATGCTAGTGTGACGGAGCAGAGATTTCCGTGGTCAATGGGGCATTCGTGATCGAGGAAGAACGACCAAAATGCTTCTCGAAGGATCATGCACTTTCGGAATATTCCTAGGGGCGGGATTTTCTTGAGTCTTCTAGAATATTCCAAGAATATTTCTAGGGGCAGAAGATACAGTAATTAAGGCAGTTGGGGGAGATACGATCTCTACCGTTAGATCGAGAAGAGATCTACTGATACGGTTTTGCCTGCATTTGTATAAATAGGGATCTCCTTCCCTCATTATAATCATTGCATTCTACCAAGTAATAGAATCCAGAGCTTCTCTAGAGTCTCTACGATTTAGGTGAGATCCGAGGAGCAGCTCGACCCGGACTCGATGATGTTCGAGACCGGATCATGGAGGTTGAAGGCTCTCTTCGCAAAGACTTGACGGACGCCATCAACAATACGACGGGCCCTCTTTAAGCGAAGGATGATGACCTCGAGACAGCGCAGGATGATACCTCGAGACATCGATCGACGACTTGAGGTCCTCTTTAAGCGAAGGATGATGACCTCGAGACAGCGAAGGATGATACCTCGAGACATCGATCGACGACTTGAGGGAACGTGTTCGCGCAATGGAAGAGGAGAACCCTGATAGGTGGAGATCGAAGCCATGAAGGTGGAGATCCAAGAGCTCAAGGTGGAGCTCGCCCTGTGCAAACTAAGCATCGCAAACGAAGCAATGCCTACCAAGCAGAGGTGGCTTCGCAGTGTCCGTTCGCGATGCCTACCAAGCAGAGGTGGCTTCGCAGTGTCCGTTCGCGATGCCTACCAAGCAGTGTCCAAGATAGAGGTGCCGAAGCCCAAGGAGTTCAAGGGTGATCGATCTGCCAAAGAGGTGGACAACTTTGTATGGAGCATGGAGTTAAAGGTGAGAATGTTAAGGTACGAACTGCTGCGATGTTCCTTACTAATACCGCAATGCTGCGCAATAGGGCGATGCCCATCCCATGGAGAGGATGACTTTGTGAAGGAGTTTTGGGAGTATTTCTTCCCTGAGTTCACTCAGAACCCCTTACGGTCGGTCCGAGAGTACGTGAAGGGATTCACTGAACTCAAGCTCCAAATCAACAATTTTGGAGAAGAGGAGGCTTTTGGAGCATTCCATCCAGCAAGGCAAGAGCTGATGTGTCGGGATGTGAGAAGTCTCTCGGCCTTAACCGTTGCCGAATCACTCATCGACCTCAACAAATTCGATCCATGATCCAACGAAACATCGATCGAAGGATTGGAGGTCAAATCGGTCCTCCGAAGATGAAAGTGGAAACAACTCCCGTGGTGGCCGAAAGACTTGGGGAGAATGGGGAGAAGGCTCGTCCAAACAACCCGTCCATGGAGGTCGACTACCAGCGAACTTCACAAGTAAGTACGATCAACCTCCGCTCGCCGCTCCTAGCTTCATTTGCAAAGGAAACCATTGGACACAAAGTGTCCTCACCGAGTCAACGCCATCCTCTCCGTTGAAGATGAAGAATGGCCAAAGGGTTGAAGAGGGAGAAGGCTCGTCCAAACAACCCGTCCATGGAGGTCGACTACTAGCGAACTTCACAAGTAAGTACGATCAACCTCCGCTCGCCGCTCCTAGCTTCATTTGCAAAGGAAACCATTGGACACAAAGTGTCCTCACCGAGTCAATGCCATCCTCTCCGTTGAAGATGAAAAACGGCCAAAGGGTTGAAGATGAAGAACTGCCAAAGGAGGAGAAGCGCCAAATCCGACTTGGTGGGATGACTCTCAACTCTATGCGCCCAAGAAGAAGGAGCAAATAGACATGTACTTCGTCGAACCGGGTGCGTCCAACGTGTTCCGGGTGCGTCCAACGTGTTCATGGCGACCGAGGTAGCGAAGAAGTTGGGCTTGGAAGTGATGCCGACCGGAAGGCGATTCAAGACCGTCAACTCGGAAGACCTTGCATGGTCGAAGTCCAAATTGGCGGATGGAAAGGTAAGCTCCCGTTTGAAGTAGTCCCGTCAACTCGGAAGACCTTGCAAGGTCGAAGTCCAAATTGGTGGATGGAAAGGTAAGCTCCTGTTCGACCTCATCCTGGGAATGCAGTTCTAAGAGCCATGATCAACATGGGTCCAAGTGCATCATAGTGCTCGACCCGAAGTGTCCGTCCATGGTGTTGATGCTCAAAGGAGCGATGAACACCAAGACGATTGCTACGGTCCATCTCCTCGACAAAAATTGAAGGCGGCTAAGCGCATGGACGACCAACAATCGAAGACACCACCAACTGAGAAGCCGAGAAGCCGAAGGTAGAGTTGGGATCTCCTGCGCCAACTCACAACATGCCAATTGAAGCCCTCTTCCTCGAAGTGGAGTACGTGCCGCGTACCGTATGCCCAACTGATCGTGAAGCCACTTATGAGCGCATGTTGTGAGCACCGAGGACGTTGATCGTGAAGCCACTTATGAGCGCATGTTGTGAGCACCGAGGACGTTGCTCGAATGAGGCATTCATGATCGAGGAAGAATCAACAAGAAGCACTCTCCCCTGTTATGAGCGCATGTTGTGAGCGCCGAGGACGTTGCTCGAATGAGGCATTCATGATTGAGGAAGAATGACCAAAATACCCTCGAAGGATCATGCACTTTCGAAATATTCCTAGGGGTGGGATTTTCTTGAGTCTTCTAGAATATTCCAGAATATTCCCAGAATATTCCAGAATATTCCTAGAATATTCCCAGAATATTCCAGAATATTTTGGGAATATTCTGGGGCAGAAGATACCGTAATTAAGGCAGTTGGGGGAGATACGATCTGTACTGTTAGATCGAGAAGAGAATGTTTTGCCTGCATTTGTATAAATAGAGATCTTCTCCCCTCATTGTAATCATCGCATTCTACAAAGTAATAGAATCCAGAGTTTCTCTCTAGTTTCTCTCTACGATCTGGGTGAATGAGTGATCAGACGATCCGAAGAAGGCAAGTTGCCGCACGGTCGCGATCCCAAATGATCGGCTCGTGATCCCAAGCGATCTGAATTAGGTGACCTGTGATCCCAAGCGATCCGAATTAGTCTAAGTCGCCGCACAATCGCGATCCCAAACGATTGGCCCGTGACACTAGGTCGATCGATGATGTCAATGGCGTAAAAAATAATGGGTACTACATGAGCGTGATTACAAGCAAAGCATCTCAACATTCAAATTCACATATTACCCCTCAAAAAGATTCTTGATCAGCCATTCGACTCTCTTTCAGCTTTACATTTTCCCCGAAACGCGTATCTTCATGCATATCTTCACCAAATTTCATGATCCAACTGGTTTCAACATTGCTTTCCTTTAACAAAAACCTTACATCTGAAATTCGCTGTACTGTATGTCGGCACAAATCCAAATCAGTCTCACGGGAGGGACGCTGTCATGAAGAGCAGAAGGCAATTACAATCTTCCTAGCCAGCTGCAGCATAAGATTTTTTTTTGGAATTTCTTGACAAATCAAAGCCGAGATTTCATGAAGTTTCAGTACCGCGTCTTCAAGACATGCTGTCAGCAGAGAAACATAAGCCCCACTAAGGTTTCGGCGGTCTCGACCAGGAACTGTTAATGCCCTACACGACCCAAATTGAAGCTTTTCTTCTCAGAGAGTTGACATTGATACGTGTGAACTTGTATTGCTATGAGCTAGCATTAGGGGGTCAGCCGGGTCAATCCTAGCTACTTCCGCATCTATTTCTTGCAGTCTCCAAAGGGTGTATGCCCACACATACACAAATCACCCACAAGGCCTCCTTAATCAGAACCTCAGATCCCTAAGTTGGTCAGACTGAAAAGAATAAGCAGCTTAACGTTTTCTCATTTTGCATTGCCTGGTGATAGCTCCGTTCTTCCATCCTTCTTCCTAGAGCAGCATAAGTACAGAAAGCGGAGAGGAGGATCATTTCCTACAGCCCCCAGCCATGCACCGTTAGTTACTCCAAAATTTCTGCACTGCCAAGAATACACTCAGATCGACTCCATCGCAAGAAAGGGCGCAAGAGGGTGACGAAAAGGTTTGGTGAAGATGAATGATTTGTTCTCCAATTCATTCAAGCGATACACCGACCTGAAGGAGCAGGTGTACCTCGATGACACTGATTCCAAGAAGGAAACTGTCAACCTTGACATGTTCTTTGAAGATGTTGAAAGAGTGAAGGCGGACATGGCTCAGGTCGAGAAGCTCTACAAGAGATTGCAGGAATCGAATGAGGAGAGCAAAACCATCCATGACGGCAAAACGATCAAGCAGGTCTGGGCTCGTATGGACTTGGATGTACAGCAGGTCTTGAAACAAGTCAAAATCATCAAAGGCAAGCTCGAAGCCCTGGAATGTTCCAATGTGGCCCACCGGAAGCTTCCTGGGTGTGGCCCCGGTTCATCAGCGGACCGGACCCGGACCTCGGTGGTTATTGGGCTGGGGAAAAAGCTCAAAGATATGATGGATGATTTCCAGGAGTTAAGGGCAAAAGTGAATGCGGAATATAAGGAAACTGTGGGGAGAAGGTACTTTACAATCACGGGACAGAAGGCGGACGGAGAGACCATTGACAACCTCATATCAAGTGGAGAAAGTGAGAGTATTGTTCAAAAAGCAATTCAGGAACAAGGGAGAAGTCAAATCCTGGACACGATATCAGAGATTCAAGAAAGGCGTGATGCAATTAAGGAGATAGAGAATAACCTGATAGAGTTGCACCAGATATTCTTGGACATGGCTGCACTGGTGGAGGCACAGGGTCACCAACTGAACGATATCGAGTCTCAGGTTCTTCATGCCAGCTCGTTTGTGAGGCGAGGAGCAGATCAGCTTCAAGTAACTAAGGAATATCAGAAAAGCTCTAGGAAGTGGACGTGCATTGCCATTATTCTTGGTGCTGTCATAGTCTGCTTCCTGATAATACCAATCTTAACATCAATTAGTCACTAACAGAAATAAGAAGAGGAATGTGAGTGCAAAGACCAAGTTAAGTCGCACTCTGGAGTTTTGAAGAATCCAAGGGGAGAAAATCTCTCAGAAGGTCCATTATGATCCGTTCATTTCTTCCAATTCTCTTTCCTGTCTAATTTTATTTGTTTCGTCTCCTCTCCTTCTGTAATTCCCTAGATATCCTGATTTGTTCAATTCTTTGCCAACTAAACGTGGACAGAGCATCTGAATTTCTGTATTATCCTGCAATTGCAAATATGCAAGTTTGATATTTGGCGTTCAATTACATCTCCTCTTTCTTTGCCAGTTTGGACTTTTATCTGGTAAAACCAGAAGATAAGTCACTGAAGCCAGCAACTGAGATATGAACAGAAATGACATGTTTTACTGAATAAAAGATCAGTCTACTTATCAAATATCATTAACCAGCTTAGTTAAGAAAAGTGCCTAGTGTGATATTGGGTGATAGTGAATCGTTATTGATGCTATTGCCATAGTGGAGAGAAACAAATGGAAACAAGTCGATCAGAATATAACCAGAGTATTTCCTCTGCTGCTTTAGGCAGACGATGGTTTTTCTTGCCCTCGGCAAGACTACTTACTGCAAGATGCAAAATTATAGCCTTCCTTTTCAATAAATATAAATCCAGAGCATCAGGTAAAAGATGGCCTTATTTCTCATAGGTAATAGACCCATGCTTCCTATAATTGCAACGTATAATGATAACCTATCAACTATCATCCAAAGCCAGTTCAAAGCAAGGTAAGCAAGGTAATCCTTTATGCCATCCATGTGATTACAATGGAAACGTCTATGAGCTCTGGCAGACCTCAAGTACAACACTTGCAGACATTTGAAGACTCAAACTGAGCAAGCATGTCAACACCCCTGCAACCTATGAATTAAGCAAAACCACCAGGCTCAAGGATTTGTGGAACGACCAACTACAAATTTAATTTTCTTTTGGTACGACTTCAACTGAAGCCAAGATTCTCCTGAAAGGAAAGTGCCACAAGTTTCAGCACTCAGACAAGGATTTTATCCATGAAGAAAGTGTCATCTCCCATTATCTATCAAGCAGAGGAAAATAATAATAACCATGCAAATCAGACGAAAGGAAATGATCTCATGGTGCCTCTAGATCAATAATACAATCATTCCATGGGTCACATTTTACAAACTCAAAGCCATCCAGGCGATCACTTTCTAATGGTATGATACAAGAGAGGCCATCACTTTGTACATCCAAGAGTAGTCCAAAAGTATAACCATTATTCACAAAAAGGAGAAAATGCCCGACTTGTTTTTCCAAGCAAAAAGATATCAAGTACCAGAATTCGGCAAAGCCGCCATAAATGAATTGTATGAGGACTCCAAATCAAAGTGGAGCTGCCGGGCCTGCTGCTCTGTCAGCTCATCTGCTGCCCCCATCTTGGAGAGCCTTGAGATCCACTCCCTCATCTTTGTCTTCCCCTCAAAATCTGGAGGCAGTATGGTCAGCTTATTGAGAGAAGCAGAGAGATCGGAAAGCAGTGGATGCACCTGATCCACAGCCACCATATTCAATTTAAGCGAATCCATTGCTGTGATAAAGTTCTGCACACATTCTGCAACGATGGCAGCTGAGGTGGTTGTAGATGTAGCTGCTGCAGCTCGATGCTCCACCGTAGCAGGGACACCCGACACCACCAGGCGGTTTATGGCTGCAGGACAATCCATCTTGTAAGTGTCAGCAAACCGTTCAATGCTGGGAATTATGTCTTTCAATGTGGAGGCCAGGGTTTTGAAATGCGTAATGAGCTTCTGACACTCAGTCTCGTACTCGGATGGAGGTATTATGTCGCGAATATACGCCTTTTCTAACTTCTCGGTGGCTCGAATTATAGCGTAGAGCTCAGCAAAGTTCTCATACATATCCCTTTCCCGCTTGTCATTCCATAGCTTCACCTCCATTTCAGGTGGATAAATTGGCGTGTAGATTTACTCGTTACGCAAGAGGGTTAATAGAGCAAGTGGGAATCCCTGGCAGGGGCAAAGGACTGGAGAAGATAACAGGACACGCGCAAAAACCAAGCCTTCATCAATAAAACAAATACCAAGAAAACAGATTACTACCTCGCTAGAAATACCAACAATCCATATGCTTGATAAACATAAATACTATAAGCAACACAGACATCCATATGATCCAGCAAACCCAATGGCAACAACGTAAAACAACAAATCTTCATTTCTTCTGGGAAAAAGCACAAACCAGGGCAAAAGCAAAACAGAACCAAGCGTCGAATGCTGGAATCAGAACCTTGCCATGTCATCTCAAGCAAGCAAAGCCGACCCACATCACCACTCAGACACACCATCAGCGTGATCATAACCAGGCGTAAGCTACGGAGCGAAAATCAACAAAGGGCAATGATATCGATTTCAAGAAGAAGCACGAGACAAGAAAACCCAAAGAAACGTCTTTCAACCTCAACCCACGTCTTGCGCACCACAAATCTTACGACCATCAACCTCTATCACCACCATCGTCACGAGACATCGGAGCTACGTCAAACCCAGATCAAGACTCATCCGAAACTGAAGACTCAGCTCATACCATCACCACCCAAAAGAAAATTCAAAGCCCAGGTGCCCAAAAAAACGCATCTTTCACACGACCGAGAGAGAGAGAGAGAGAGAGAGAGAGAGAGAGAGAGAGAGAGCTTACAGAGAGGGGGAGGGAGAGACGACACGGCTGGGACGTCGCCAAGATCGCCGTCGTGGGAACTGCAGAGAAAGAGGGACAGAAAGAGAGAGAGATTGCGTTGCGTGTGATTAGCGGAGGCGATTAATAACGCCGCCGACGCCATGTTGGGGCCGTGGACGGCGCAGCAGTTGGGGTGGAAATTACGTTTGTGCCCTCCGTTGGGGGAACCGGTGCGGCCCCGGCAATAGAAAGGCGGCCATCTTACTTTGTTGCTACGCCACATTGGACTCGACCTTATTTTATCGATAACAATCCCTTTCGATAAAAAGTTAGATTGATCATCTTAGAACCCTTCGACCGACATCTCACAGTGAAGTGGTTCCGATCTCCGCCGGCCTTGGATTGAAGTGAAAATTTAAATGGGTAAAAAATTGAGGGAGGTAAATTATATCGGTTGCCCAATTTGTAAATCCCCTTTGTTTATCGGTGAAGCATGGTTTAATCATACGAGACATGGTGCAAAAGCATGATTATTTATGTGTATTATCTAGTCTCTCAAAAATTTTGTTAAGAAAAATAGTTAAAATGAATATCTGACTCGTCTCCTCATTATGATTTTATGATGACGTTGTCTTGAGTATGAAGTCAATATCCCATTCCTTTCAATAATTTGTGAAGGCCAAAGAGCTTCTCCTAGGCTTCGATGGATTCATCATATGTGCTATAATAGGGAATCGACCTATTCTATGATTAGCAAGTGTAGTAAACAAATACTAAAAGATTTTTTCGAACGTGTTCTTGGACGAAAAGTTATTTTGATGAAAAATAATTTTTTTCTCAAAAATTATTGTTTGATAATGAGATGGAAAAATGTTTTTGGTGTATACATCTTACTTTAAAAAATTAACATTTTCATGATTATTATATTTTGATCCTAAGATGATATTATAAATATATAAGTTACAAATATTAATGTTATATTAAAATGAAGCAACCTAAAAAAAGGTGCCAAAAAAAAGGAAAATGTAATAATTAACAAACTTAATGTTTGAGTTCTCATAAAACCCACATCCACATGAGAATGGTTCACCATTCCAAAAAAAGTAATCGAAGGACGATACCACAGTAAAAAAAACAAAAAAACAAAGAGGAGGGAATACCAATAGAGAGAGAGAGAGAGAGTAGATTGAAGTTTCCCGTGAGGGTGCGTGGTAAAAGGATTTCTTCTTTTGCAAATCAAAAACATGAAAGCGTTTTCCTCAACAAACTGAATAAATGAAAGTTTGAAAATCATTTCATGAAAATCTTTACATTGTAAATTAACCACTCCCTGAAACATATTGTGATTTGGTTTGCACATCAGACATAAGAGTTTAGTAATGATATGATAAAATCAAAAGGTTAATATAATAAAAAACTGCAAACTGATATACATATAGCAAATTTATGTCCAAATTAATTTTTTGATAATGAAAAACTTAAACCGGTATATCTGTGGCAAATTTACTTAAAATAATAAAAAAAAAACCCCAAACTGATATAATTGTGACAAATTTACCTCCAAACAAATTTTTGAACCACCAAAAACCTCAAACTTGTACATTTATGACAAATATATCGCGTGTTTAATTGGATTGATGTCACAAAAACCACAAAATTGGTATAATTGTGACAAACATAGGTATATTCCCAAATTAATATAATAGTTAACTATTATGTATCATCTAATTTAGCAATTTGACAGTAAAATTTAATGAAAATTAATGAGAGGTAAATTTATCACAAATATATTGATTTGTAGTACATTTGTTAAATGTGTACCAATTTGGGGTTTGGGGTAAAATTTGTTATAGATGTACCGGGTTGGGTTTTTCATGGTATTAATCCAAAATCAAATAAGGATGTATTCCAATTTCAATACATTAAATTTTATGATAATCATATTTTCCCAAAATTAGCAATTTATAGTGCATTTGTTTTGCTGAAAATTTGCTCATAAAATAAAATATTTTCCATTGATTGGTTACCTTTGTTCAGTGATTTTCCTTTCATTTTTTCTCAATCTAAGTTAAAAACGTTTTTCGTAGATCTTTGTTTTCCGTCTTCCAAATATCGTATTTCCTAAAAATAGATTTTCTTCAAACAAATGGACTATTTTAATAACACATTGCATATTTATGGAATTATAGAAAGGTAACAGACTCAAAAGTAATTGGGATTAATACTGCAAAAAAACTCCAAATTAGTATGCCTATGATAAATTTACTATAAACTAATTTTTTGATTATAAAAAATTTAAACTTGTACATTTATAACAAATTTACCCTTCACTATTTTCTATTAAATTGAATTAATACCACAAAAACCCACTAATTAACATACTTGTGACAAATAGAGGAAAACCATCCAATTATAAAATCTCTATTGGGATCTGATAGAGCATTTAGGAAAAAACTAAATCTTTACAAGCTTGCTCATTACCTTGGTAGATAATCCTGTTCTAGATGCAGATTGGAAGTGTCTAATATGTAGTTCCCAAAATTCATTAGGAAGAATTTTAGGATCAAGGATAGATGCACTAGCTCTAGTATCAATGAGTGTGACAATCTAGATAGGCATATCGTAATTGGCGGGTGTGATGTGTATGGATAGATATGGATCATGAGAGGAGGTGATTTTAGAACTGTCAGGGTTTTCCAAGGGTTCAGGGTTTGGATTATTAGAGGTGGTTTCAAGTGGTAGGTTTGTAGGCTCCAGGGGAAGTTCTGGATTGAGAAAGTATAGGCCATCAATGTCATTGGATGTTTTATCCTCACTTTGAATGGCATAGATGGTGTTCTTTGATGGTTTATCTTCAAGAGAGTAAATGGATTCAAGATCATCATCGTCAAGAGAAATACCTAAGGTTTTCTCAAGCTTTTGAATCATTTTGATATGGTTATTCTTCTTAGCTACCTTAGGACACCTTCTAGCAAAATGTCCCTTTTGTTTGCAAATAAAGCATATGTTTCCTTTCTTCTTGGAAACTTTGATCTGTGGAAGAACTTATATATTTTCTTCTTGGAAGATTTAAATTTAAATTTAATTTTCCTAAAGTGTTTCTGCTTCTTTGTAAAGCATTCACAATTAGCATGTCCTTTTGGACATTTGATTTGCAGCTCTGGCTTCTAGCAAGCTTTGTTGAACTAGGCATTAACTTAGAGGTCAGATTTGATGGTCTATCTTTTCTGGCACAGAATATCCTACTAGATTTACCAAGCGTAGCATCCAAAGTTCTTCTTTTAATTTGAAAGTTTCTTTCAACGGCTATGGCAAGCTCTTAATGGATGTTAAAGAAGACTATCTTGAGTGCCAGATCGGTTGATATATCATAAAAGGGCTTAATTATTTATTTGAAATGTCGATTCAGATTTTTTCTTTTATAGAAACAACACATCCTATCAAATAATTCTTGCTGTGTCAATTCCTTTTGGTCATTGGTATCACCAAGAAAGAATTGGTGACTCAAACTGAGGGCATCGTACAAGTCTTCAAATGCCAGGAAACGATTTCGGTCCTTTTAGACTTGTAGTAAACCCACTAACAAATTTGGATAAAATATCCTATTTTGATGGTTCTAGGTCTAGTGATCTAGTAGTCATCCAAGTATGAAATTCTTGCAACCGATCTATTCACTTTGAGTATGGAAGATCATTCAAAGTAAACTCAACCTGTGGGGAGGCTGTGTTTCTAGTTTTTGCTTGAAAGTCATTGAACGAGCTTGGTTGAAACTGTTATGTAGTTGACTCCATGTCTTCATCTTCATCTGCCATTATCACCCCACGCTGGACTAGAGTATTTTGTGAGGGTAATGTTAGGACGTTTTGCATAAAGTATCCGAATCATCACTTGAAGGAAGATCATAAAAGATGAAGGAAGATCTCCATCCTTGGATTCTTAAACTTTCCCTTTCTCATTCGCATCTTGAACATGATCTCGTAGAGTTCTGATATCATGGCATTGAGGCGCCAAGTCTTGCCTATCTAAGATCTTTGCAAATATATTTTCAGAAGAGCTCTAATAAGCTGCATAGTTGGGGCAATAGTTAAGGCAAGAGGATCGGCTAATTGCTTCAGATGCTCGGGAAGACCATGCTCTTCAAGCTCATCAATTTGCAGTTTCACCTTCGTTATTTCTTCCATCGAATTTCCCAAACAATGGTGCTGCATTCTTCCAGCTTCAAGATTAAAAAGCCTTTTTTAAAAGGTTTATAAGCATTCCTTCAATCTTGATGGAAGTTTCGACACTTTGGTTAGTTCTCTGGTGTACACGATTAAGCTGTTTTTGCATCGCACCTAAACCTTCATGCATGGTTCCAAGAGTTGTACCATTTCTCTAAAGAGTAGTGGTGTGAGAAACAAGCACCTTGTTTTGAAGAAGGGTATTCTCAATCTGTCAATTTAGGATAGCTTTTCTTGTAGAAATCTTCTTGAGATTTCCACTGGCATCAACCCCTGAAGGATTTGCTATTTTAACAACATGTTTATACCTCTGGCTAGAATTAGTTGTTTCGAAACTCTTATTCTAGTTGTGAGGTAGGAGCCAAAGGTGGAAAAGCTATAAGAGAAAATACATACGTATTCGAGAGTTGGCCATATGGTGTTCAGGCTCTTGAACCTTTTGAGCATTTGGCACTAGATCAATGGGAGGGTA
Organism: Corymbia calophylla; assembly: GCA_014182845.1. Classification (NCBI taxonomy): domain Eukaryota; kingdom Viridiplantae; phylum Streptophyta; class Magnoliopsida; order Myrtales; family Myrtaceae; genus Corymbia; species Corymbia calophylla. The sequence goes on along the minus strand of CM024697.1, from coordinate 40,537,181 downwards.
GGCTTCTCTTGGCTTGAGTGGTTCTGAATTATAAGAGGAATTTTTCTCGATCCACTTGTAAATGGGTTGCTGTTTTGGCTTTATCTTCTAAGGCTTAGACTTTGGTGGTTCATAAAATTTATGATCAGCTATGGAACATGTGCTATAGTATTCTTATGAGATTTCTATTTCTTTGAAGGGAAATCATTGTCTTGCCATGAGTGGAAATCCCCACCTTGAAATTGCTTAATCAAGGGTAGATATTCTAGTTACCTTAACTTCATCAAGTCCCTTCCGTAGATGTGAATCCTCCAGTATCGATTGGTTTTATGAGGCATCCTACCCCAATCAAGTTGAGAAGATCTCACCTATGACCCACTCTCTTGTAAATCCTTATGTTGCTTTTACTAGACAACCTTCCTCTTCCTCTTTTTTTTGCCTATCCGTTATATTAGATGGTCAATTTGTCACACTCCAAAAGAGGTCAAGGAATATGTGCGGTCTACATGATTTGATGAGCACCCTAGTCCTACTACCTGGGAAGAGCAATTTGTTAGTCTTCAAATCCCTCATGAATTTCTCCAACAATGGAGTTAGCAAGGATACACCCATTTACACTATGGTGCAATTTGTCTATCTCCCAGTTGCTGCCCGAATGACTCTTCTAGACACAATTTCTTGACTATCAACATGTCTCTATTGGGACAATCGAGATTATTGTGAATGTTCGTAAATGCTGATGTCACGTGTTTTTCAATTAAATAATTTGACGATAAAATTTAATCGTAATTAATTGAGGATAAATTAATTTATTATAAGTGTGTTATTTTGATATTTTCAATGATAAAAAAATTTAATTTGAGATAAATTCATAATAAATATATTAATTTGTGTTTTTATTCGTATTAACCCCAGATAATTGTGCTGAAGAAAAACTGGGAGTAGCACTCCCACGAGCAAATCGCCAGAAATCCCTCCATCTTCTTCCCGCATTTCGACCGCTGTGATATAGAGAGATAGAGAGAGAGAGACGCCATTGCTGCGGATCCCCAAATTCATCAACCTCCTCGCCGGAAAGACTAGGGCTTTTCCACGCATCGGCCTCCTCTCCTTCATGGGGCGCCGCCGCCGTTGATTCGCCGGCCTCCGCCCCCGTTCGCCGGACTCCGGAAGTTTCGATCGAACCAGGTCCCGCCTACTTCTCTCTCTATCTCTCTCCAGGTACAACTGCTGCAGTTTCAGCCCTCGAGCTCCCGCCGCCGCGCCGGCACCGTTCGAAAGAGGGTCGCTTTCCGCTTCATCTCTCTCGGGTCCCTCGAGGGTTTTCTGGGTTTTCGGGTTTTCGAGTTCTGCTTTGCCCATGTCGATACCCAAGGAGCTGTACCCGTCGCAGGACGACCTCCTCTACGAGGAGGAGCTCCTCCGGAACCCCTTCAGCCTCAAGCTGTGGTGGCGCTACCTGATCGCCCGGGCCGAGTCCCCTTTCAAGAAGCGCTTCGTCATCTACGAGCGCGCCCTCAAGGCCCTCCCGGGCAGCTACAAGCTGTGGCACGCCTACCTCCGCGAGCGCCTCGAGATCGTCCGGAACCTGCCCATGACCCACTCCCAATACGAGACCCTGAACAACACGTTCGAGCGAGCCCTGGTGACGATGCACAAGATGCCCAGGATTTGGATAATGTACCTCCTGACCCTCACGGAGCAGAAGCTGGTGACCCGGACGCGGCGGACGTTCGACCGGGCGCTCTGCGCTCTGCCTGTCACGCAGCACGACCGTATCTGGGAGCCGTACCTGGTGTTCGTCAGCCAAAGGGGCATGCCCATTGAGACTCCTCTCAGGGTTTACAGGAGGTACTTGACGTATGACCCGACTCACATTGAGGATTTCATTGAGTTCTTGGTCAATTCTAGCCTTTGGCAAGAGGCGGCGGAGAGGCTGGCGTCGGTGCTGAATGATGATCAGTTTTTCTCGATTAAGGGGAAGACCAAGCATAGGTTGTGGCTTGAGTTGTGCGATTTGCTCACGAAGCATGCTACGGAGGTTTCTGGTCTTAATGTTGATGCAATTATAAGGGGTGGGATTAGGAAGTTCACTGACGAGGTCGGCAGGTTGTGGACATCGCTTGCCGAATACTATATCAGGAGGAATTTACATGAGAAGGCAAGGGACATTTTTGAAGAGGGCATGAAGACGGTGATTACTGTCAGAGATTTCAGTGTGATATTTGATGCTTACGCGCAGTTTGAGGAGAGCATGCTTGCATTCAAGATGGAAAACATGGATCTGAGTGATGAGGATGAGGAAGAGGGAGAGGGGGAGGATGGGGTACAGGAAAATGGGTTTGAAGAGGATGAAGATATCAGGTTGGATGTGAATTTGTCGGTGGCTAAGTTTGAGAAGAAGATTCTTGATTGGTTCTGGTTGCATGATGATAAGGATGTGGATTTGAGGTTAGCTCGATTGGAGAATTTGATGGTGCGCAGGCCGGAATTAGCAAATAGTGTTCTCTTGCGACAGAATCCCCATAATGTGGAGCAATGGCACAGGAGGGTAAAGCTGTTTGAGGGTAATCCCACCAAGCAGATTCTTACATACACAGAAGCAGTGAGGACTGTAGATCCAATGAAGGCTGTTGGAAAACCTCATACACTTTGGGTAGCCTTTGCTAAGTTATATGAGAGCCACAAGGATATTGCTAATGCGAGAGTGATATTTGACAAGGCAGTGCAGGTCAACTACAAGGCCGTTGATCATTTGGCCAGTATTTGGTGTGAGTGGGCTGAGATGGAGTTGAGGCATAACAACTTCAAAAAGGCACTTGAGTTGATGAGAAGGGCTACTGCGGAGCCATCAGTTGAGGTCAAAAGAAGAGGTACTCTCCTTGTTTTCTTGTCTACTTGTATACTTTCCAAATGCGTAAGTTGAGAAGAGACTGTCCTATGCATATTGTTAAATACCGAGACCACTCTGAGAAAACAGTTAGCACCTGTCATCCAAGGAATCATGTCATAGGCACTCTCCTAGGTTATCTACATCCTGCTTTTAGAAACTAGTTTACCATAAACAAGTATTTTTGGATCCTGTGATGTGTCAGAGAGACAAAGTCCTGTTGTTTGATAGCTAATATGGCTTAAGATGACAAGCATAAATTGGTTTTTTCCCCTTTTGTTAGCAAAATTTAATTCTCTTTTTTTTTTTTTTGGTGAACCTCTCTAGATGGCAAACCGTAACATTCTGAAGCACAACATCATTCTCTCTCATTATTTCAACTGTGAAAAAAAAAATGGGGCCCTCTTTAAAGAACATTTAACTTTTCATTTCTGAGAAACCATTGTCAGGACAATTATTGGTGGTATTGTTAGAAAGGAAAATGAACTTCTGTCAATGCCATATAGGGGCTCAAGATCGGCAAACTGAATCTAATTGGTTTGATTTATTTTTCTTGCAGTGGCTGCTGATGGGAATGAACCAGTTCAGATAAAGCTGCACAAGTCATTGAGACTCTGGACATTTTATGTGGATTTGGAGGAGAGCCTGGGTACCTTGGAGTCCACGTGTGCAGTCTATGAGCGTATTTTAGACTTGAGAATAGCCACTCCACAGATAATTATCAATTATGCAGTTCTGTTGGAAGTATGAATTCATTTTGACTACTTACTTCGTCTCTCCTTGCTCTTATCTTTGGAGACATTATGCTAATGTATTTTTTGATGTGCAGGACAATAAATATTTTGAAGATGCATTTAAGGTATATGAAAGAGGCGTCAAGATATTTAAGTATCCTCATGTGAAAGATATATGGGTCACTTATCTCTCTAAGTTTGTAAGAAGATATGGAAAGACAAAACTGGAGCGGGCAAGAGAGTTGTTTGAGCACGCTATTGAAATGGTATGTGAATTAATTTTTCAGATTAGTGCGGTTGGTCCATATTTTTGTGTTATTGAGATGTAGCTACCCTGCTGTTTAAATTATTGAGCAATATGGTGGTGCAGTACAGGTTTTCTTTTTTCCAGCTTTTTCTTTCTTTGGTCTTCCTTGAGTTACTTGTTGGAGGGGTTTTTATTTTATATAAGGAAATACTGCTGAAAAGATTGTTGTATGATAGATGATAGTCTTAGGGAGTTTTACAAAGCAAGCTAATAATTTGGATGTAGGTACTTTAATTTGTTTGCTATTGACTAATTTTAATTAGATGAAGAAATTTAGTCTTAATTAGGTGGGGCTGTGAGTCTTATGATATTGTGATGATTCAGTAGGACAGTTAATTCATAGGAAAACTTATTGATAAAAGAGACAAGTTCATCCTGATTGTGTTGGTTTTGACTTGTAATTTGAATCACTGTCCCATTGTATTCTCATCAATCTGCAAGTATTTGAATTATTAAGGCAAAGATGAAAGATTTGACTCCACAGACTGAGATGATCAATAGTCTCAACTCTCTAGTGATGTAATTCCATACAAATTGGTTTTAGTTTCATTCGTTGGAAGAATTCTGTTAACGTCACACCTTATGCTATGATTGCACAAGTCATTGTTTCTTGATATATTTGTTTTCAATAGCAAATGAATTTGTAGCATACAAATCTTATTCATTTCTTTAAATAGTTTTAACTGTTTGTTAATTTAAGGGTGAATTTGGCTGTAGAGCTATCAAAAAATCATTTAGCAAATCTCTGTGTATGTTTGTTTTCATGAATTCTGTTTTAATGGTTGAGTGATGTCATACAATGATTTTTTGTACCTGTAGACATTGAACTAATCCTGATTTCTAATTATATGTCATTTTACTTCTGCCCATTAGACCCCTTCTGATCAAGTAAAGCCACTGTACCTTCAATATGCGAAATTGGAAGAGGAGTATGGTCTGGCGAAGAGGGCAATGAAGGTGTATGATCAAGCCACTAAGGCCGTGCCAAGCAATGAGAAGTTGGCAATGTACGAAATTTACATAGCACGAGCAGCTGAGATATTTGGTGTCCCAAGAACAAGAGAGATCTACGAGCAAGCGATAGAAAATGGGGGTCTTCCTGACAGGGATGGGAAGGCAATGTGTTTGAAATATGCCGAGCTTGAGAAAAGCCTGGGTGAAATAGATCGTGCTCGTGGAATTTATGTGTATGCATCCCAATTCGCCGACCCAAGATCTGATGTTGATTTTTGGAACAAGTGGCATGAATTTGAGGTGCAGCATGGGAACGAAGATACCTTCCGAGAAATGCTTCGTATTAAGCGCAGTGTTTCTGCAAGCTATAGCCAGGTATGTGCTTATAAACCTTTTTCTTCTCATGTTTTCTATTCTTTATAGATGAATATTTTCTTCTGGAGAGCGTAAGACATTGTTCTTTTGCTCTATTGGCCACTATGATGCTTGCTTCTGTTTCTCTTTAAATTATGATTATCAGAAGAAAAATGATTTTTTCCAAGAAGGTGGCTTCAGTCTGTGATAAACTGAGTAGGTAGTTGCTTTTTCTGGGGGAAATAAATAAAGTGCTTGTCATGCCAAGCAACTGAAACAATTTGGGCTGTTTTCTGCAGCAAGAAACCATTTAGCATCGAAACTATCAATATTGCCAAATAATAATAATAATAATAACAACCATTTTCTGAAATAAGTGGCAAGGAGGGGGAAAAAAGAGTCAAAGGCATGATTTAATTCAAAATGGCTTAATATGGGACTCAGAAGTGATTTACAATCTGTTATATGACTAACTTAATTAGCAAATCTCTCTTTCTTCTCTTATATTTTGGAGGGTTAGCCCCTTTGGATACTCCTGCTTGCTCTCTGTTCAACATTGTCTTATTAATGGAAGTCAAGCTTTTATAACAATTATTTCTGCCTTTCCCCTGTACTCTTCAGACACACTTCATTCTGCCCGAGTATGTGATGCAAAAAGACCAGAAGATGGATCTTGATGATGCAAGAGACAAATTAAAACAGGCTGGCGTTTCGGAGGATGAGATGGCCGCTCTTGAGAGGCAGCTTGCACCTTCAGCCAATGACGTCGCCACGAAAGAAGTGAGCCGAAAAGTTGGCTTCGTGAGTGCTGGAGTGGCTGGAGTGGAATCTCAGGCAGATGGAGGGATAAGAAGTAATGTGAACAACGAGGACATTGAACTGCCAGATGAAAGTGACTCGGAAGAAGAGGATAGAATTGAAATCACACAAAAGGATGTGCCATCGGCAGTTTTCGGTGGGTTGGTTCGGAAGAGGGAAGAATCTGAAAAGGAAGAGGAAGGCAAGGATGGTGAGAGCCGTCTTGGTGCCCTGGAGAGAATGAAAAGACTTAAAAAAGCTTCAGGCTGATGTAGCGATCGACTTGAGCATGTTGGTATTAGATGAGATTTTTTATCAAATTATGTAATCACGGGTGAAAATGTGTACTAGTGTTCGCTCCCCGGACTGAAATTTTTAGATGATGTATTTGCTAGAGCTTTGTTATGTCTAATCCTTACTTTTTTTCTGGTTTCATAGTTGTATACCCCTCAGGTATTTAGATTGTTTCTTGGGTACATCTTGTGAGGACAAAACGCCTCCACTATAACAATTTTGATTTAAAATCTGTTGGAAATTTTATCTAGTGTAATCAGCTGTTTTACACCTACAGGATGTCTAAGCATGTCTAATGTGTACAAATCTGAAGTTGGCAGATCCTGTTCAGTTTTTCTGATGAAATCGGATTAAAATGCTAGTCCATTCCAAGTCAACAGTTCCCTCTTTTCGATCTTTAGATCTTTGCTACGAGGAGTTTTCGGCTCCAAAATTGGCTCGGAGAATCCACTTTGTGGAGTCACGGTTCATGTTGTTTTTTCCTTTAAACGAAAATGCTGACGTGGAATTACATGGCATAACGTTGGTACTGACTAGACTAATCGGTGCTTACATGGAGTGATCGCCAACGGTCGTGCCAACCGTGTTATGCTGGGCCTAGTTTCTATTTCTTTCCATCTTTTTATTTAATTGAACAAATTCTTAAATGCATAAGTATTAATGGAATTTCTCAGGAAAAAAAAAGTTCAGAAAAATTAGTAAAAGTTCATGGAGATTTTAATTTCAATAATAAGAGTTTCAAATGTCAAAGGTAGATTGCTCATATGAGATACATTTTCTTCTTAATATAAGACACATTAGCCACGCATTTACAAACATAAAAGTGTGAAATTTGATATTTTATGGCTACACTTGATTTGGTGGCTCGAGTCTATGTACACCTCCTCTTGATGGCAACGACACTGTTTGTGCAACAAGTGCATCAGTCCAGCCCGCAGATCATAAAGATAATTCTTTCAACCCGATTTGCACACTGTGCAACAATGTCAAAGAATTCCAATATATCTCTTCTTCTCCTAAGTTGATTACCCAAATCGAGTACATTGTCGTTGACACAAACTGCAAAAACGGTCTACTTTGGGCATTAAGCCATACGCAAAGAGGAAAGGAAGTAATTGGAATCAATCCTCATGCAAAAGACCTCAAAGGTTCAATCTGACATTCGACATTGTAAGACTGCGTATACATATTTGTCAGAGGAGCTTATAACAGAACAGAACCAAAGCCAGAGACATCAACAAAATGTCCTCACGAGTGATACAAAGCGCAAAATGTACGGAGACACCAAATTAAAGATTCCCATTTTCTGAGGGTATATTCACCGAATGTGAATGCGAGATCACCACAACATCGCTAATTCTATGGTTTCTATAACTCGCCGGTTATGGAATCATGTCTTTGCAGAGCTTTAATTCCAGCACGGCAAAAATGAGTTCATTATCTATGTGATCAACTGAAAAGACAGATGAATGAGGAGTTGGTACATCTGCTGGTAAACGCCTCCCTCGTCAATAGCAAATTCACTTGCAAGATATGAAAAATTGTCTCGCAAATTGTAAGGTAGCATATGAAACATCCTACACTCATTGGAAGTTGTGCGCCCTCTTTGCTGATGTGAGAGTATTAGAGAGAAGCATTGCTATGGTCATTGGGCCAACTCCCCCTGGAACAGGAGTGATAGCTGATGCTACTTTACAAGCCTCCTCATAGCAAACATCTCCAACTAGCTTGTAACCCCTAGAGCTTTTTGAATCCTGTTAGAAGTACCAAAGACATAGGTCACCAAACATGAAAACTTGAAAGTGTGTCCAATATGTGCTGGAACTATGCAACCCTTACAGTTCCTGTGACAAGTTGGCTTTCAAAATGATAACCCAGTCCCAATACTCATATAATTTAATGTCTATGCAATTCGAAATTTATCTTTACCACCGCATGTATCCCTACAGACTGATCAAGCCAACAACAGCTTCCATGCTAATCTCTTCACACAATTGACAGAAATAAGCTACAATAGTGATCTTGTAAATGGTAAATGTGCCAAAATTTCATGATGAGAACAACTACCTCGACTGGGTTGATCCCGACATCAATAATCACCGCGCCGGGTTTGATCCAGCTCCCTCTCACCATGTTGGGTTGTCCAACAGCTGCGATAATGATATCTGCCTCTCTTGTGATTTCTTCAGCATTTTGTGTCCTGGAATGGACAATGCTGATGGTAGCATCTTCCCTCTAGAAAAAGAGGCAAAAGATATATGGCAGCTGAAGAAAGATGAATTTCTTAAAGGTGACGTTATTTGACAATAGGAGTGTACCTGAAGCAGCAAAGCAGCAGGCATCCCAACAATATTGCTTCGGCCAATCACGACAGCTCTCTTTCCCTTAATACTGATACCATATCTATGCAATAGCTCTATGCAACCTTTAGGAGTGCAAGGCACAAACAGCGGCTCTCTACCTCTCATAGCAAGTCGACCAATGTTGAGAGGGTGAAAACCATCCACATCTTTCTCAATACTTACTGCATTTAGGATACTCTGCTCATTCATATGCTGGAAAAACGACGACTTAGCTGATACAACTCTACGCATAACTCAATAAAGCAATATTAGGCTATGAGGGGGATCTAAAAGTTCTGACCACCCCAGCATCCTCGGCACCAAAATAAAAAGAAAATGTTGGTAAATGGACTAGTAAATATCTAGAAACAGTACTAAACAAAACTCACAGACTAATAACATCAAAGTTGAAGCATAGAGTGTGACGTTCTCCATGAACCAGAGCACAAAATGTCCAAAGAAAAAGCAGTTGGTTTCAATAAAAATAACATTTAGCAAGTCACGTCCACATGTAAAGGTCATTGTAACTCCTCCGACAAGAACATCAAAATTTTACCTTTTTTAATGAACCCTCCTCTTGTGAACAGTAACAATTCAAGCAAAGAAACTCGAGTTTGTTCACTCTACACAGATTAATTGGGATGGAAGCAAAAGGAGTTAGCATTGGAACTTACTGAAGGCAATGGTAACTGAACAAGAATGCCATGAACCGAAGGATCATCATTGAATCCTGAGATAAACTTGACCACTTCTTCTTCTTTCGAGTCCTCAGGCAGATGCACTTCAAAGGAGTTAATCCCCACAGACTCACAAGCCTTCTTCTTGTTGCGTACGTAAGTTGCAGAATCCTTCCTTTCGCCAACTAGGACCACTGCCAACCCTGGCACAACCCCAATCGCCTCCTTCATTCTTGATACTTCAGCCGATACCTCGTCTCTGATTAGTTTCGAAACATATTTCCCATCAATCACTTTGGCAGAAGCCTCACTTGCCACTGCAGCTTCACACACACGATCAATTAAGAAATGCTTCAGAGTTGCATCCTCCACACACATAAAAATCCGCTCAAAATTCAATCGGAGAATAGGAACAAATTTCAATCTATATGCAAGGAAAGCAAAACCCTTTTATTCATTCGGTCCAAGAAAAGTTCTCCAGCTTCCATTATGCTGAAAACTCACCAAAATCGCGGCTTTGAGAGCCGTGTCGGTAAAATCTTGATGGGTGATGAAAATTTTTCAAATATGTCAGCAATTTTACGTCAGGAAATTCCACTCTCTTGCTACATTTCACGCACTTCTACTCTTCGTGAATTCTAAATTCACAAAACACAGTAAATTTTCTTGAAATCCACAACCGAAACGAATTCTACCATGCTACTTCAACGAGCATCCAAGAAGCTCGAACTGAAGCTCCATCACAAGATCAAACAGAGAAGGCAAAGAAAAGGAAAAAAGACACGAAAAGGACGGAAAAGGCCACCGACCCGGAAGTGGGTTAGAAGCGCGGACGGCGAGGGTCCGGAAAGATTGGACCTTTGATGAGGCACAAGAACGGCGGGGCAGCGACAGCCGGCGGACCAAGACGCCGGCGGCGTCCTTGCGGAGGCGGTTCATGGGGAAGAAGCGAGGCGCGGTCGAAGTCGAACACTCGCCGATCACCATTCTTGCTGTACGTCCGCAAGAACTGCTTCGCAGTACGAGGTTTCAGAGAGAGAGAGAGAGAGAGAGGAAGTTTTACAACATTCGAGGGTTCCGAACGGTTGCGGCTGGTAAAAATGCGCCTGAAACTTTGTTGCGGAGATTATAATTGAGTCTTTGAAGTTTTTTGGAAGGTAGAATTGAATCTTGAAATTTATCAAATTAGTAAAGTCGAGTTCCCTCATTATTTTTCATTAAATTTGTTAACAAAAAGCGCAGATATAACATTTTATTATTTTCTTAAAGCAAGCGGCGCATCTTTAATTCCATATTAAGGAAAAAAATTGAAATTTTATGAAGGTGGTTTGACTCTTTTGAGTCCAATGCAGAAGAACGATATGGAGAAGGAGAATGGAGGAACAAAAATATACTTGACCACTTTGATTTACAAAGTGTTTTGTGGTGTTAATTCAATTATTTTGTTCTCAACTTTGTTGATTATTGACAATGGTTTTGGCTACGAGCGAAAGATTTGAACTCGTAAAAATTTTCATGCTCTTTCTTTCTCAGAAGAGCTCATATCGAGCTCAAGGATTGGCCACAAGCTTAAAGAAAGTTTGGAAACTGAAACGGCCATGGCCGCGAGCTCACATAAGCTTGATTGGTCAAAGTTGCAAGCTCGAAGAATCCCAAATGGGAGCGGCCAAGGCCGGGAGCTTAAAGAAGCTCGATCTAGAATATATTATGACTCGATAATAATGTCATCTTGATCATCTATTAAATAGAGTTATATATAGAGTTGCCAAGTGATTTGGGGTAAATTCAAGTGCTTAAACACACGGCATAGATAAGATTTTTTTATTATTATCGAGTACAAATGATTCAATGTTAAGGCCACCAATAGGGATTTATATCTTTTGACCATGACTCACTTCTTTGTAATTGTAACGAAATATTTTTTTTTTCCTTGAAGTTGTTTCAAGTGATATTGCACTATTTATACCTTCGGATTGACTTTTCACTCCATTCAATTTCTTGAAAAGATAATAGATCATGGTGACGGCAAGTTGCGCACATGACCTAAGAAAATATTACTGCTACAGATATTTAGAACTTGGAAATACTCGATTTCTCTCACCATAAATGTCCATGAAATTGGCAGGGCATTTCATGAATCGTGGTTTACACCTTATTGAGACGGACTTTTTTTTCCATTCGTACTACCTATATTCTAATATTTACTCCTAAATAAAAATTTTATATCTGGTCCCCTCCTAAATTGAGTTTACTGCAAACTTTTTTTCCTTACAAACATGGCCGCCCCTCGAGTCTTGAGGCTCGAGAGGCGGATTTTGCGGCCTTGGCCCAATACCGCCGCCGCCGAGCCGAGGCGAAAGAACCGAGCTGAAAAGTCCGACGTGGAATTATCATTCACAAAATTCCTCCTCAATCTCAAACCGTCACAAGCCGATTAAACGAAATAAAATAAGAGCAGAAAATAATAAAAACAATAAAAATTTAATGCCCTTTTTGAAATCAAGCTCTGCACTGACACTACAAGGCCCGAGTCATCAAGTCATCATGGCCTTGTACTGGTTCAACGAATCCTGCCTCTGCAGCCTCATCTCCTCGTTGAACTTCCTTATGAACGCCTCCACCCGCCGGTTCAGCTCGTCCTGGCTCGGCGACGCCTTCCCCGGCGACGCCGACGCCGACGCCGGCGACGGCGAGGCCAGCTCGTTCGTCCGGTCCTTGAACGTCTCCGACTTCCTCATCGCCGGCCGGGCCAGGGGCTGATCCATCGGGTCACGATTGTCGTTCTCCCCCCACGTCTCGGACTTCCTCAGGCGGCGCCTCGCCAGCGGCACCGGCCGGCCGTCGGTGATCGCCTTCCACGTGTTCTCGAGCGTCTCCTGCCGTTTCGGCTTGATCACTCCCAGAGCTTTACGAATCGAACAACATCATCGTCAATCAATCGGCATTCCGTATCATTTTTTTTTCTTGATTTTGAATTTGATTTGAATCGAGCAGAAAGCGTACCTTCGGGGCTGGCCTTGGACGGCCTCTGGTGAACGAACCTCGAAGAAACCAGCGGTTTCTCCGGCGCGGGGAGGCGCTCCGCCGGTATCTCCGGCGAGCTCGTCCTCTTCGCCGTCGGCGTCCACGCGGCCCTCGAGATCACGAACTCCTCCTCTTCCTCCTCCACGCGGTCTCCACGTCCATCTCCACCTTCAATAACCGAGCCTTCCGCACGCTCCGCCTCGGAAACCCCGGCGGCCACGCTCTCCTGGTAAACGACGTCCTTCCGCGGCGAGAAGCAGTCCATTCCATCAGGAGGCAAATCGAAAACATCGCCGCCGCCGCCGCGGGACGAATCCACCGCCGATACCACCCGTGCCTCCTCCGCCTCCGCCTCATGGAGGTTGCCGTGGAGCCTGGAGGAAGCGGCGATGGTGACGATGATGCCGTTGATGACGAGGTAGATGTAGGGAGGCTCGAGCCACGAGAGGAGCGAGAGCCACAGGAGAGGGATCTGGACCCTGGCGAGCTCCGCCACCGAGGGGGCGGCGAGCTTCAGGGCCAGCGCCACCGCCAGCACGGCGGCCGACGCGGCCGCGACCCTGGCCGAGAGCGCCCAGGCGCCGGAGTACGCCGCCATTGCTGGTTGCTGAGTTGACGAGCTCTAGAGAGAGAGAGAGAGAGAGAGAGAGAGAGAGTGGAGATGGGAAATGCGTGAAGTGGTGCTGTTGAGTCGCGTCGTAAAGTCGCTTTGTTTTGTTATGCGCGAGGCTTCGAGTGGTTCTTGGCCGTTGGATGTGGTAGTTGGACGGCGGATGATGGAATCTCCTCGGGAAAAATTACGAAATTAATTTTTGGATTTTTCTTTTCGTGAGACGTTGGAGTTGCATTAATAAATGTGCCTTCAGAATAAATGGAAATTGAATTTATTAGAATTTTTTTTTTTTTGCGTTTATATTTCTTTTTGGTCGGTTTTACATTTATATGATGATGATGCATATTTTGTCAAGCGCCAACGTCTTGCAAAGTAAATTTGCATGTTTCACCCCTTTTTTTTGCGAGGCGAATTCATGTCAGTTTTCTTATTTTCAAATAGCATGAAACCCACTCTCAATGATTAATCTCCAAACATTTATTTTTATTCGAGGAACAAGAGAACGATCGTTGTCATATTTTCTGTTTAAAAACAATCTTACATGACAATTGATGTGAGATGCATGCATGATAAGGTAATTGGGTCTTTCTATTATTAACAAAATTAAAACAAATACACTATTCGACCAAAAAAATAAAGATAAATTAAATACACTAAATTCAAAGACAGAAAATGATTTTCAATCGAAGATAAAAGAGGAAGAAGGAGATGGTTGAAGAGGGACACAGATTCGGGCCATCCCTATCTTGGTGATTTTCCATCTCCGGGGTAAATGGTAGGGGCATGTAAGCCTATGCTCAATAATCAATTGAAACCGGACCATACCATTATGGATTTATTAATAACCCACAAAAACACCAGTTGAAATTAAAATTGAAGAGAAATATTATGAATTTTACTGTCACCGTCTTTAAATAAGGTAAATTCATTTTTTTCTCTAGCGAGAGTTTAAGACAAGGATGCAAGCATTTTTTTTTGTCTTGTTAATTAATTAGGTTATTTTTTTGGTCGGAATTAATTAATTTAGTTAGCCTAAGTAGAATTTTATGCCAAGTAATTAATTAGGAAGCCGCTTTTGTTGTAGCGGCTAGCGGAGACTTTCAAAAGGACGGTGGGGAGAATTGTCGGTACCTCCCAGCGAGGAACCGCAACGGTCATTTTTATGACCGTTGCGACGCCACCCCCAATAGCCGATGGGCCTTTCTTTCTTGATATTTCAAATCGGGTCACGTGCTTCCTCACGTGACGCGAATCCCCCTCTTCCGCGTATTGAATGCTGCTCTTTGTTTCCCTGCCGTGCCCGAGACCGGGGGAAAATTTTGACGGATTAGATATGTGATATTTTATATTTGTCGAGAAAAAAATTGGAAAAGATGAGAAATTCCTGTGATTAGTTCCTGATTCAATCCGATTCCAAAGTAAAATTGGGAAGCGGCCCGCTTCCCAATTTTAGGAATTGAGGACTTAACGATTTGGTTTTAGGATTGGGAATGGAATCGGATTGTCGGTGCAGTCGAGTTTTGATCTAATTCAATGGAACAAGCCACTTTATTTTTTCCACTAAAAAGTGGTTGTGCACAATAAGAGAGAAATGTGTTCATTTTAAATATAAATTCCGACCAAAGTTGCTAGATATATGATGTCCCGGTCGTGGAATCTAAGTTCCATTGATGGTGAACGGTATGATAACCCTAAGTAAATACTTAAAGATTGAGATGTTAGCTATAAATGACCTCATGTTTCCAGTGATATTGTACATGAATAGCACGTATCTTTTTAGACCAATTGATTAGTAATTAATTCTGAAGATAAATATAGACTCCTTATCTACAATCAGATCGATACCGTAAATCTCCTATAATATATCATAGTAATATTTCACTCTATCTACTACATAGTGGCAACATGGACGCATAATCAGATATTGGTGAGCGTATTGGCTATGTCAATGACAAATCGATATCGAACATCTCCTCTGGCAAGTCGATCCATAGCTTTGTTCACATAATCCATTGCAATAACCTCCACATTCGACGTTATATTATGTTTCGCTGCAAAATCCATCATCTCTTGCGTCTCTTTGATTCCTCCGCACATGCTTCCCACCAAAGACTTCCTCCCTGCATTTTCAAAATTTTCAATTATTTGGGAAAAATGGGTCAAAGTATTGGAAGTTTATTTACATCAGATGGATCAAAGTAGCTTAAATAATTAACATAAAATAAAAACAGAGACCAATTAAAAAGAGATTTGAATATTTCCAAATTACCAAATAATGGAAAGAGCGGCACTTGAGCTGGTGTGTCCAGATCAGGTGCGCCCAACATGATGAGCTTCCCATCTGTTCTCAGTAGATCCAACAGCGGCTTCAATGGATGCGCCGCCGAGACCGTGTCGATGATTCCATCCATTGTTCCGATAGCAGCCTATAATTATTAAATAAAATCAAATGAAAAACACAAATAGAAAGGAAAAAATGTATATATATGAAGTAATTAGTGGAAGTTTTGCAGTTTTGCATACCTGCATCTGGTTCAAGTCATGGCTCACTATGAACGAGTCAGCCTTCAGTTCCTCAATCGCCTCCTGCCTCTTCCTCTCCGAACTACTTATGACGGTGACCCCAGCGCCGAACGCCTTGCCGAACTTCACCGCCAGATGCCCCAGCCCTCCGAGCCCGACCACGCCGATTCGCTTCCCCGGCCGATCCAAACCGAAATGCTTGATGGGGCTGTAGACCGTGATTCCGGCGCAGAGCAGGGGAGCGCAGCCAGCGAGCGAAATGGTGTTGGGGATACGGACCGCGAAGTGCTCGTCCACGACGAGGGTGTCGGAGTACCCGCCGTGGCGTTTGGTGTCGCCATCGGAGTTGAAGATCGTGTACGTGTAGACCGGCTTGGGGCAGTAGCTCTCCAATCTGGCATTGCAATTGTCACATTCTCGACATGAGCCGATTAGGCAACCGACGCCTACTTTGTCTCCGACTTTGAATTTGTTCACTTTGCGCCCGGCTTGAGTCACCACTCCTACAATTTCATGGCTATAATATGCCCGCAACAGAGAGTTAATATCACGAAAAATTCTCAATTAATATTCATTTGATAAATTTATTTCAAATTAATTTTTTGATTATCAAAAATCTCAAACTAATACACTTATGACTAATTTACTTTAAACTAATTGTTTGACTAGCAAAAACTCTAATTTGGTATTTTTATGACAAACCTACCCTCCATTAGTTTCCTTTAAATTGGATTAATACCATGAAAAATCACAAATTAATACATCTAAAACAAACAGAGGATGAAACCCCAAATCAATATACTTGTCAATTGTCATGTGTCATTTAATTCAACAATTTGAAATTAAAATTTAACAAGAACTAACAAAGGATAAATTTTACTAACCCAAATAAAAGTCAACCTAGAAATGAACTTTGCTTAATTAGAGGGAAGATCATTGCCTCTTTGACTTACGTAATCCTAATGCAGCATTTTGCCGTTACAATCTCTACTGCTGTAATCATGGAGCAAGTTATCATGTGAGTATCGCAAACTCCGAAATCACCTCGAATAATATTGAGAACAAGCTCATGAATCAGAAAAGTACCCGGGAACGATAGGGTAGCTGGAAATCCCATGTTCGTTCTTAATGACATCGAGGTCGGTATGGCAAATTCCACAGTATAGAATCTTCATGGTAATGTCACGATCTCCATTGGGCCTGTGACGCGAAACTGTTAGCCATAGTCGGGTCGCCGGGCACGTAACAGAAGTCGAAAATAGGTACTAACCTTCTGGTGAAAGAGAAAGGAGAGAGGGCTCCTGAAGGGTCCCTGGCTGCATAACCAAACGCTCTCTGCATCTGCTCTTTTTCAATGCACGGATGAGTTTATGTTGCTGTCTTAGATTTCTTGATTTGGGTTGATCAAATCTCGTGACAGCATAGGAGGTTTATATAAGGAAATTGTCTGGTCGGATGTCTGCGAGTTGATTATTCTTAACTCTTCTCCAAGAAAGAGGACGAAAAGGAGATTAAACAGTGGGTTGAATATTCCAAAGGGAGGAATCCAAATTTGATTTTGATGCATTTCTTTGGTCTTTTCATTATCGTGTCGTGCAAGTTGTGGTTGACTCGTGAAATTTAGATTTCAATCATGGGAGGTGCTGAAAATTCAATCTCTTTGAGGATTTGATATAACGAGTTCCGAGTTCGAAGATCTTTTGCGACGAATAGAAATGGCAATATAATAGCAGAAGTGCAACAACCATCTCTAAAAAGTATGCCACATCAACTTTTGGGTGAAATTTCATGGGTCATAGCGAAATTTTCCATGTGTATATAATGAAAATTACCAAAAAAAAAAAAATCTAAACCTTTTACTTGTACGAGTACTGCTGTAAATCTTTTAATTATATCAATTGAGTTTTAAACATTTTTTGTGTTTTGCCGATTAAGTCTATTTGATCGATTTTAGCAAAAAATCGCTAATGTAAACGTTAGTAGTGCCATGTAGGACGACCGGCGCTAATGTGAATTTTTTTATAGGGAAAATTTCAAAAAAAAAACTCAAAGTGATTTATTTTCTCAAATAAGAATCCAAAGTGGCTTTTGTCTCAATGAGGACCTTTTTGGCTAAACCAGTCTCAAATAAGGATCTTAAATCGTCGGGCAGCCAAATGTTCGCTGGCCGGCAAGCGTGTGGCATTTCTGGTGGCCGGAATAAAGGCAATTTTGTCAAAAAAATTGATAGAAATTAACAAATCCTAAAAACAGAAGCCCCAAACTCTTCACGCTCTTCTTCTTTTACACTTCATCTTCTAAACTCTTTGTCTCATCTTACTCGGAGAACCCAAATTCTTTATTAATGGAGCAAGATCCTTGACTCCTCGAGTTCTAAAGGTACGTGCCAGCACCTCCCTCGCCTACCCCTCTCTCTCTCTCTCTCCGTGGAAGTGAATTTGCATTGTGCCCAAGATGTGGGTCCTTGAGATCGAGATGTTATGTGTCTCTTGGTTGGGTTCGTGGAAGTGGATTCGCATTTCACCTCACTCTCTTGACTCTCGCGATCCTCCGCAAAACTCCCATGACGGAATCGAGCGACTGAGCTCGCCCAAAGATCTCTCTGCCCAAAGGCAATGGAGACGATTCGCCACGGCGGCGGCGGCTTGCTGCTGGCGGCGCCACTGCTTCTTCTTCTTCTCCTCGTGGCAATACTAAGCTGCACCGTGGCGTCGCCAGTGGCAGCGAGCTTAGCCTCTGCGACGTGTGAGCTCAGCTTCGCCGACCGCGACAGACTTTACAACGTGAACGGAGAAGAAGAAAACGTGAGAACGTGAAGAGTTTAGGGATTTTATTTTTAGGGTTTGTTAAATTCTATCAATTTTTTTGACAAAATTACCCTTATTCTGGCCACCAGAAATAACACACGCTCGTGGGCCGGCGAACATTTGGCTGCCCGGCGATTTGAGGTCCTTATTTGAGACTGGTTTAGCCACTTCGGGTCCTTATTTGAGACAATGGTCACTTTGGGTCCTTATTTGAAAAAATAGGTTCACTTCGGGTCCTTTTTTGAAATCTTCCCTTTTTTTTATATAATTTTTATGATTTTAAAACTTTTTGATTTTTGATTTTTTGATTTTTCTTTTTTTCTTTCCTTTTTTTCCTTCCAAGACTGGTGAGGGTGGTAAAAAAAAAAAAAAAGAAAGAAAAAGAAAAGAAAAGAAAAAAAAAAAATTATAAAAATAGGACATTTTTCAAAAATTATAACAATTGTCCACTTTAATATCGGCTAACTTGATTGTCTTGGCCGTGTCACATAGGATGGCTAATATCCACATTAACAATTTTCAATTAAAATTGAATGAATTGACTTAATTGATAAATCATGAAATGGTTTATGATTCAATTGATGTATTTGAAATGTTTAAAATTAAATTAGTATAACTACAATAAGATCAGGATTTTTTTTGTGGTAATTTTCCCCGTGGAAATACATGGAGGCATGCACGTCAGCCGTTTGCTACTACAATGTGTACGACCTTTTCATTTAAGCTTAGGCAGTTCGAAAGTCTTTTCCTCGTCATCTCACCGGTGGCCTTTAGCCTCATTTCAGACTAGAGATTGCTTCACTGGGCTTGTCATAGATCCTCTCGAATAGCCTTCGAATCTGTTGCCACGGTTCCTGTAAATTAGTGAATTGCAAGCTCGAGTCTCTGACAATCCCTGTGTCGATCCTCTAGTTAAAGATTTGCATTCGCATTTTGTTTGGCGCCTCCCATAAGTACATTCCATATGTGACTCGACTCGACTCTACTCTTCACCAAGTCCATTCCCTGAAATAGCGCCCCTCATGACCAGTCATGACAGAATATGACATGAGTAACGCGATTTCACCCGCCCCTAAATGGCGATCATCAGACTTCTAGGATGCTTCATTTCCATCAGATGGATGAGTTCTAGAGTGCACTGATGAAGCAACTGCAATGGCATTTTATCTCTGAATTAGCAGGATAAGCGAATAGACCACTAACAAACAGGATGCTCTCGCGCAGATCTTGCCATATCAATTCACCTGCAGAAGAGCACCCGATAAAAGAAAGAAAGGAAATGGAGACATCGACTTGCAGACAATCAAAGCATCAATAAGCTTCTCTTGCGCTTTTCTTCTCCAAAAGAAAGGCATAAACTTGTTTCGAGAGATTACTGTAATTACTGCGACAGCTCGAGGTCTGGTCTATGATCGACTATTTCTCCTTAAGAGTCATTGGAAGATGCATCGAGATATGTGGCCGAAAGCTTTGCCTTCATACTCCTGTCGTTACAAAAAGAAAAGAGAATTAGGCCAGCTCATTGACATGCAGAACAATGATCTTAATTTAACCTCGAGCTCATAGGAGGCAACCGTTCTATAGAATGGGGGAAGAAACAAAACCAAACATGACTGAGAGGATTCTGGGTATGTGAAGCACACACAGAAGAAGATCCCAAAGTAATCAATCACATAGTCAAAAATGTGCTAAGCAACTAAGATTCTGGATGGGATTCCTAAAAGATCTCAAGATCAGATTGCGCTCCTGAAGATATGATGTGATTCCATTATAGAAATCTCTTTTCCCTCAGATCAAAATACAATGGGTTTCATCCTTTTTTCAGTGCAGAAAAGCTGAGTGAAAGAGAACATTTGACAAACTGCAACCAAATCTATGTGCAATACACCGTAGGAATTCAAGTATACAGGGGCAAGTAACCTGTCGTGGATTGCTGCACGCTTCAGATGAAGCTTAATGTATGACTGTTTATCTAGCTTATCTGTTTCAACAGTTACCACTAAAAAGTTACCTTCAAAGATAAACATTAAAATTTGGGTTGCCCCCTATTTGTTCATAATTCTCATTGTGAAATCAAGCAAGTTCTCTTATTTTCATTATTAATAATGAGATATGTAAACTTGGATCCCTTATGAAATTTTTGAAAATCAAACAAATAGATCATGTATCATTATTATGCAAGTTTAACATGAATTTTATAATGGGAATCCTACTTGAAAGAACCCCACGCCAATGACCCTGATTCCATTCTATTCCGCTCCACCACCTTCGATCAACATCACCTAAGAGAGGAGAATAACAGCTAAAAAGATCCAGGAACTTAATAAAAGTGGAGTAAGACTTAGAGATCAATATGACGAGGGTTCTGCTGCAATAACATATGATGGGAATGCATTAGACAAATTTGTATCTTTTAAGTTGGTCGGTTGCTTTTCATTTTCATGTCATGATCTGTGAGCCCTATCTATGTTTCCTATTATCTGGTCACTTAAATAGTTACTTTTTTTAAAGAGGGATGGTGCATCCAAGTCATTTAGAAACCAGTTTTTGCATCTTCTTGTTTTGCCATGAATCTCTTTCCCTCTTTTGGTTTAATTAGTATGTGACTTCTGACGATACCTAAATTTTGATGACTCGATCATTCATTGCATAAAAAATTAGGAATTAATTTTTAACCCATAAACAAAAATATTATAATTTAGGGTGCGTTTGTTTCGCGAAAATCGTACCATTTTTAGAAAATGTTTTCTAGGAAATCATTTTCCATGAAAATGATTATTTTTCCTGTGTTTGGTGATATGTGATTAAAAATGTTTTCAGGCGTTTGGATCGCATTTGGAAAATGATTGAATAACATTTGAACTAATAAAAAGGGAATGACCTAAAGACCTCATAAAGAGGGAAAATGTTTTCTCCTTTCCATGCATAGGAATTCATTTTCCTAAAATAATACATAATATTTATGTTGACTGGAAAGTATTTTCCATTGACCAAATCGTTTATGGAGAAATAAACAGCGGAAAGTCTGGAAAACACTTTCCAGAAAACTACTTTCATTGAAACAAACGTATCCTTAATTGCATAACATATAGTGTCAGGAGCATTTATTATTTAATTTGTATTTTCATTGATCAAATTGAACATAATTAAATATTTATGGATCAAATTGCATATTTAGTCAAAGTTCAGTATGTAAAGTTGTCCCAAATAGGAAATAAAATAAAGAAGAAGCAGAACGTGCTCGCGACCCTTCGTCAACTAGGGGTGATCATGGTCCGGGTTGGGCCGGGCCACCCCCTAACCCTAGGACCAACCCGCACAGTGTTGGTCCTCAAATTTTAGGACCGAGGACCGACCCTATTGAGCTTGGGACCAAGGACCGGACCGACCCAATGGGTTCGGTCTGGTTCCAGGGTCAAACCGGGACCAACTAATAATTTCTTTTTGTTTCATTTTTTGCATTCTTCTATATTTTTTTTCCCTGTGTCAAGCCAGAGGAGGTCTCACTTTTCCTCTCTGCGTTTTTTCGAGAAAACCCCCACAAAACTCTCTCCCTCAAGCTCCTCTTTCTCTTATGTTTTTCTTTCCCCTTTTGTTCCCCCTCTCTCCTTTGCTTTGTTGACCTAACCCCCTCGATTTTCTGCCACCTCTGATCCCTCTGCCTCTGACCTGCACCTCAGTTTTTTAGTCTTCTTCTGCAGGTGATGTTCTATGTGGGCAGAAAGAAGGGAGGAAGAAGAAAATGGGCCAAGCCCGTGTGGAAAAGAAAAGGGAAAAGAGGAAGTGGCTAGCCTAATGTCGTGAGTCTTATGGTCAACACTATTAAACCCATCTGATTTTTATTTTCTCTTTTGATTAAAAAAATTATAAATAATATTTTAGATATACTATATATATATATATATATATATATTATATTATATATATATATATATATATAGGGTTGGTCCGGGTTGACCGACCCTAAACTCCTGGGACCGAGGACCAACCCGCACGCGCGATCTTGGTCTCGGAATTTCAGGACCAAGGACCAACCCAGTCTCCCTAAGAACCGGACCGAGACCAGCAGGGTTGGGCCGGTCCAGGGTCGGTCTAGGGTTGACCCTGGCCCGATGCTCACCCCTATCGTCAACGAACTGCTACCCTGTTGAGCTGCTGCCGACGCCATAATCTGACGTGCCCGGGGTCGTCCCAAGCTCCCCTGACGTGATGCCCTCCGTCCTCCTCGACGTGCTGCATGCGTGCTGATCCTCGCCGGTCTGCGCCTGGTCCGAGCTAGACGCTGCTGCCTCCAGTCCACGCCGCTACCTCTCGCTGCATTGACGCGGCGGGACGACGGACGTTGCTGCTAGTGCCTCTGACCCCGCCCGCGACGTCCTCGCCACTGATCCGAGGAGGCCCGCATCGTGACGACAAAGCCGCCTGTGATCTTCCACCGACTGCAGCTGCTCCATCTCGTCATCGACGACGTCGTGGCCTTGAGTTATTTTTTGTTTTGTGGCTCTGCGGGCTAGAGGAAAACTCCAAACGGTGGCTTTCGAAGAAACAAATTTATTTCCTTGCTGAGGCGTGACTACGTCTTTAGCCACCGTGACTAACGACACGTACCACCGCGACTAGCCAGCTAACCGTGATCACCGCTGACTTTGCCCCAGGACACGAGCACCATCGAGGCCGGGCACACCGCAGCTGTCCACTGCGAACGCCACCAATCACCGGTCGCACCGTTTATCATCCGCCATCCGAACCGCCCTTTGCCGGTTCGATTTGGAAACGGAATATTCAAAAGTAGGTAATAATTTTTATCCAATTCCGTTGAATATTTTATTGCCTAATTGGAGCATATTTGAGTGATAGATACTATTCATTAATATTTAATATTTGATTCTATCTATAAGGCTTTGAATCTTTAAAGTTGATCCAGCGGAAAAACTTTTTGGAACCTCAGTTTCTTTGGGTGCCGTATTCAGTTCACATCTTCGACTATTGCCCCCGTTGTCCTCTTCGTGGACTCTTTTTAAGAGCTGCAATGGCTCTCGAGTTGCATAGCAGCTATAGACGACTGTGAGGTCCCACCTAAGGCTTGAGTGGATCCATAGTTGTTCAGACTTCAGATTGGAGTAGCCCAGTTGTGCCTAATCTTCACGGCCTCAGGTATCCGTTTATAATTGCCGGTGCAACCTATAGTCAATGTTCTTACGAGATATTGTTGAACCTTTGCTCTTCTGCTTACAGCAGCTTTCCATTGTGATAAGATGAGATCTATGTTAGTGATCCAGCTGTTACTTGTTTGTATGTTGTAGAGTTCTCATGGGTGCTGAACTAGCAGCAGATGTGATGGATGAAAAGATACTTGCAGAAGCTATAATATGAAATTTATTGCAGCATTCACATATATCATCGTGTGCATATATTAAGATCAAATTTTATTCAGCAAAAGCAGCAGCTGTAACAATTGTATATGGAACTATTTCTATGTCAAAAGAACAGAACTGAAGCAGATCAGTTGTTAATGTTGGAAACTAACATAAAAGCATAAGCTGATCTTATGGACCCTTTGGCTTGAGGCAATCATCATATTTCTGAGATGACATGTTTGTTTTTTATATGCATGTGTAGTTTGATATCTGTGACTGTGGTTGCCAAACAATGGGCATCTTTGTTTTCGACACGTCTAAATTTTATGTGGGCAATATATTGAGAAAATTGTAGTTTCATAATGGGCAAATTTAGAACACACTTGTGAGCAGTTAATTTCTTATAAATCACGGTGTTGATAAAGTCTCTATGTGGATGTCAATAAGACTTGATGCTTGTAACAATGAATTACTCCTGCAGAGATTGCATGAGGAAAATTGGAAACTATTTGATGGACTCATGGATAATACTTCTTTGACCAGTTCATCCCAAATAAAGTGTTATTGCTGTTAATACTATAATTTCACCTAGCAGTGCCATGATGCTGGGGAAAAACTGTTGATGAACTTTTGTAGAACCTCAGTTTCTTTGAGTGCTGTATTCAGTTCACATCCATGACTATTGCTCTTGTTATCCTCTTCCTTGACTCATTTTAAGAGATGCAATGGCTCTACGGTTGCATAGCAGCTGTAGACCACTGTGAGGTCCCACTTAGGGCTTGAGTGCATCCACAATTGTTCAGACTTTAAGATTGGAGTAGCCCAGTTGTGCCTAATCTTCACTGCCTCAGTTATTGGTTCATAATTTCCAGTGCAAGTCAGTAGGTTTGCCTACAGTTATTGTTATTCAAAGATACTGTTCAACCTTTGCTCTTCTGCTTAAAGCAGCTTTCCATTGTGATAAGATGAGATCTATGTTAGTAATCCGGTTGTTACTTGTTTGTAAGTTGTAGAGTTCTCATGGGTGCTGAACTAGCAGATGTGATGGATGAAAAGATACTTGCAGAAGCTATAATATGAAATTTATTGCAGCATTCACATATATCGTTGTGTGCATCAATTGGCAATTTCTTTTCTTTTTGCTCTCTTTGGTTAGAGAAAGTGTTTTCTGTTCTCTATGCAAGAATGAAATAAAATTTCTGGTGGTCCATGTGCACAGATAGGAGAATGTCAAGTCTTACCTGGTGTCAGTTTGATAGCATTAGAAGCTCATGGTTTGAAATACTTGTGAGAGTGTGAAATCTGCTCATGGTAGTTTAATCCATCCTTAATCATTTGTATAGCTGCCTGCTCGGTCCAATATATATGATTTGGGGGTGTATAATTTTGGTCATGAAAAGGGGTGTAATTCGGGTCATCTTTAGGTTAGAGCTGCATTGACGATGAATTTGGCAATAATATGTGTAAGGAAACTTAAATTCGTTTAGATGAAGCCTTCGAACACACGGTAAAATTTCATTTGAGTTCATCCATGCTGACTAAGAATCAGCTCATCCTCTTTTAACTCGTGGGCTAAAGTGAAAGGCATTTGACTTGTCTGCTGCCTCTAATGTTTTCATGGGCTGTATTGGCTTTTCATATTTGGAGGGTTCTACTCTATTGACTAAGCTTTTCTATATCTTTGGGTGACTATGCAAGGTGCTGTTCAGTTTACTTGTTTCTTTTGGTAAGGATACTTTCTCAGATTCTGACATGCTTGTAAATGTGTTTTAGAAATCAAGTCCATTATCAGAAGGAAGAGCAAATATGCGATCTTGGTACGTTTCTGGGGTGAACCTTGCATTTTGTTATTCTAGCCTACAGCATGTTTCAGATTGTCCATTATTCCATTGTCCGTTTTTCCAGGACAAATAACAACATTGTTGGAGATTTTCGCGATGTTTTTCCTTGGCCATTTACTGCTGAAAGTTCTGCCAGTTCAGTTGCTCCGGTCAGAACAAGTTCTGCGAAAGTTAAAACTACGCCAGAGAGAGAAAAGCTGACTGCGGCATTGAATAACCTTGATCCGGAACGGTTCAGTCTCGCTACCTTATCTGAAAGCGGAAACAAGCTTTTGGTGCAGGTATGCATACTTAATGATATTCCTATGCATTTGAAAAATAATGAGGGCTTAATCACGTGTTGGTTAAGCGGAACGGAAAAAAACTAATGATGAATTGTTCATCATGGGTTTGTCATTCAACATGTATGAAGTTATATCTTTTTGTAAGTAGTATTTTCATGATCGAATCATTGTCAATTGGTGTGCTTTGTCTTTGGTAAAGAAAATAGTGATTGTTAATAGTTTGATACTTTATTTTCTAATTTTTATCTGATAATTGTTCATTTGCATTTCTCATCGAGTGTGTTTCCGTTCATTTTGTGATAGATCAAAAAGCAGCATTTGGTTTTCTCTTCTAAATAGTACATTTTCATAATTTTAGATGATTCTACATGACTTCAAACGAATCCAAATGCCGATTTTATGTCTTTAAACATTTGATGTGTTCAACATCAAATAAAACTCAAAGCTCAAGTGCTAAGACAGAAGTATAAGCTAAAAGCTAAAAAGAAGCAATTGCAAGTACAGTATATTTCATGAATATGCAATTTCCGGTCTCCAAAAATTTGGGCTTGAATGATAATTTTTACAATTTTAGAAAGAATTACAGCATGCTGGTGACTGGATGTTTCAAAAATAGAAAGATACCTTGGCTATGTATGACATGTTGTTAATCTAATTTAGTATTTATTCCATTCTGCATAATTTCGTTATTTCTGTTTATAATGGTCAACTTCTTAAATTATATCATAGTTAATTGCCAATATTATGGTAGTGCAGGTTTTAGCTACTGTCATCAAGGCTGGTCCTTCCAGAGAGCATGAGATTCTTGCTGAAATTAGAGATGCCGTTTTTGCATTTATTCTTAAAATGGGACCGAAGAGAGTTCTGGATACCACAGTTGTCTCACATGTCAGGTTATTGTATATTCGGTCTTTGCTTGCTAGATCACCAGAGCTACAGTCTATCAAGGTAACAATTTCTGATATCTCCTTTACACTCCAATTTCCACCGTCAGCATTTTATAATATTCATGTTATCTGGATTTTGATACATTTAACCAAACACTTTGTTTTACCCCTGGTGCTTGTTGTCACTCTTTCAACTGTAGGTTTTGCCTGTTGATTGCTTCTTAGAAAAAGCAAAATCTAGATGGAGTAGAAGCTCTAGCCGAGGTAACAGTGCTGGGAGATCACCTGTATGGTATGTTGAGGAGCAGATCCAGGGCTTCAAAGTCAACATAAAGCCTGAGAAAAAGTCTAAGTTTTGTTCAACTGTCTTAAAGCTTTGAGGTATCAATCAGGTTTGTGCTGTTCTTCTAGTGTTGCTAGTCTTTTGAAAGACGTGAAAGACACACCTGCCACCAATCTAAAACCAAATAGAAACTGACGATGAGAAGAGAACTATGTTGAAGGGCATCTTCAGTCTGGCTCCATTTAACTTCATATCATGAGCTTCTTGTTCATATTTATTCCTATATATGGCTATTATTTGGGATATTGCTCATGACTTCTCCATATTTCGACCTTTCACTTTTTGAAAGAATGCATTAACCTTTTTAGGAAACTTTGTGGAAACGTGTCAGAAGATAAAAAATTAGAGAAATAACTAGAGAGGCTAAAATCTTTTCCACTGGAAAAACCAAATAGAAATTGACAATAAGAAGAGAACTACGTTGAAGGTCATGTTCAGTCTGGCCCATTTAACTTTATATCCTGAGCTTCTTGCTCATACTTATTCCTATAGATGGTTATTATTTGGAATACTGCTCATGACATCTCCGTATTTCAACCTTTCACTTTTTTACCGAATGCTATAACCCTTTTTAGGAAACTTGGTGGAAACATGTCACAAGAGAAAAAATCAGAGAAATAACTGAAGAGGCTAAAAGCTTTTCTGCTGGAAATAAGTCCCTCGCTGCCCTTTTTGGGCATACTCCAGCTGCTAAGTTGCAGCAGCAAATTAAATCTTGGCTCGCAGAGAATTTTGAGTTCCTCTCTATGACTGGAGATGATGCTATGGAAGGAACAACTGATCAGTTAGAAAACTTCTCAACTGCCATTCTGGAGGGTTGGATGGCTGGACTTGGCATTGATATGCCTCCGAGAACAGATGCTCTCGGTCAGCTCCTAATAGAGTATACTGAGAGATTCTATACTTCTCAATTACAGCTCCTGAAGGTAGGTGTTGATCAATGGCGGCCTTCATCAATTGGATGCATCAATCTTGTCGCTGCAGTGTAATTATCATAATTTTGAATGAATGACTGCAATTATCTAGCAATTTTAAGAATTGTCATCTGATGGGCAGCTGCATGTATTTCACTCTTCCCATTTCATTAGGCAAGTGTTGTAGCTCCTGAGAAACATTAGTTGTGTTTAGATGCATGATTTGCTAGCATCTGGGATGTGTAATTGGGTGCTCATGTGAGGGAAGAAAGCTTCCTATAACCCACCCGTTTGAGGATATGGAACTTGTACTTCAACAAGTGACCAGTTACTTTATAAGGAGAGTAGTCCAATCCTAGAAAGAACAAAACTTGCCATGTCTGGGTCGTCTAAAGGAACTTATACTTTGACCAATAAACGCTTGTCCTTATTATTAAGATGATGTTAATCTCCATGGCTTACATCAGGATAGTGCTGGAATCTTGGTGAAAGAAAAGGCAGAAGACTTGGCACATGTAGCAAAGCTTCGTTCAGCTCTTATATCTGTTCTTAATGAAGAAAGAAAGGTATTCCTCTTTCATGTCACTGCTTGGGCCTATATATACTAATTTAACATGATTATGAATGGATATATGAAGTCTTAAATAGCAGTCAATCTAAAAAGTATGCTTGAAAACTTCGGGTGTTTCCATGGTCAAGTATGAAGTCATGCCATATTGGTGCACACTCTAAAATTTGCTGATTTTAGATAACACTTTGGTTTGATAATATTGCAAACCATTAATTGTGAATAGAACAGTTGGATTTATATGAATTTTTATCTAATATCTAGCTGATTATTGGAAGAATTAAGTGATTTATGATTGCTTAATTGGTGGGGCTGTTTCCTCTCTCTTTCTGGCTGCAAATGCACATTTTCATTTTCCTGAACACCCAAAATAAATTTGAGATAAATTATGCCCAAGCCTTAAATTGTCACACCTCTCTTTTCTGTCCTTTCCTAGTCTTCAAGCCATCATGTTCCTATTCCCATCTATAAAATGATGTTTCCTTCCGTTTTGTGTTTCTTGGGAGCGTAAGATGAAGAAAATTGGCTTCCTCCACCCAAGAAAGGTTTAGGAAAAGAACCAATTGGAATTGGGGAGTACTTTGGTAGAAACTGTTCCGGACTTAACATGTTTGTTCTTCAGTTCTTAGCTGTCTTAAGATTAAGGAAAGATGACCAAAATAAGAGAAAGAGAGGGAAAGAATAGAAATAGAACTGTAAGGGCCCATAGATGGACCTCAAAGAATATCCAGAGAGAGGGAGGGAAAGAAAGGGGTGAGGGACATCTATGCTTGGTGAAATATAGAATGATGGTTTTTGTAGCTGATCTCTTCTGTCCTTGGCGGAGGATTAGGTGCAGATCTATGCATGTATCAGTGGTCACCAGACTTAACGGTTGTCACATCTGTATTGAACTTTATCCTTGGATGCTTTGACTTGATTGACTTAGTTCTTTCTGTTTTTTTTTTTTTGGTAAGGCAAATATGTATTAACTTTCAAACCAACAGCTATACATCAAAAGGAACCGGAACCAAACTTGCACTCACCAAGACAACATGTCATGTGAGTGGAAGGGTGCCAAATTCAGGAGCAAGAGAAAAACAAACGAACAACCTTCAACTCTACAAAATCAGTTGTTATTTTCACTAAAGATTGAACTTAGTTCTTTCTGTTTGCTCCTTCTGATTCTTAACAAAATCAGATTCGGCGACAAATGCCCCTATCAACACTGGTAGTGGAAGGTGCTGGTCCACCCATTCACAAATCTCTTTCTTCTCTTGATGGCAGATCGAAGCAAGTCAAGGTTTTGAACTGTTCTTTGTACTTATTTCTAGTTGTGTGTCTCCAGTCTATGTACAAAGTAAGGATGCTGGTTGATTTTGAGCAGGATATGAGGAGATTATCATCTGTCAACACCTTGGGAAGAAGTAACCGGGCAACAGCTGCCCCACCCATTCCCTATATTTCCTTTGATGCTGAATGTGCAAGATTAACATCTCTTATTTCTCTTGATAGCACATTGAAGCAAGTCGAGGTTTTAAACTTTTCTTTGGACTTATTTCTCATTACGTGTCTCCAGTCTACGTACAAAGTAAGGAGGCTAGTTGATTTTGAGCAGGATATAATGAGACAATCCTCCATCAACACCTTGAGCAGGAGTAAGAAGGCAGCAATGCTAGCATCTTTGGATGAACTTGTAGAGCAGATGCCTTCCCTCCTCGACATTGATCATTCTTGTGCCCTTAAACAAATCTCCGATGCCCGGAGTGCTGTTGAGGTTTGTCAACCTTCAAAAAACCCTCAATTCAGTAGATTCCTTCTTTTTGGGTTACAGTGGATTCATGCACATGTATATCATATTGCTAAGAACCATGTAGGATATCATAAAACCTGGTAATGATTGTCAGTATTTAGTAAAATTAGACCAGTAAATAAAATGTTGGATGATTTGGGAAATGTCCCATAGATCTGCAAAACAATGAATTACAGAGTCCTTGCAAAGATTCAGACTACAAGTTTTCGATGGCAGAACTTTCTGATGGTCAAGTGTTTGGTTGAGATGGTCCTTCAGAGGTTATTATGGAAACTTTTATGCTCTCTAAGACCTTGCTTTTGAACTTAATCTTGATAGAGGGATAGTCACCCTCACTCAAGACTACTATTATATAGAGGAATCCTCTTATTGCTTACAACTATTCATGCCACAAGAATGTGATAAGGATTTACACCTCCTCATTAATACGACAAAACAGACCTTGTTCATACTGGGTGATTCATTCTTTGGTTGTGCTGCTGCAGTCGAAACCTGAAGAAGATGAGGCTCAGTGGTACGACGTGCGGTTCAACGCAGGCTCAAGGACTTCACTCATCATCAAATGTGGAGCCAGTTCTAACTCAGAATTGGTTATCAAAGCAGCAGACGCCCTTGTGAAGGAACCCAGAGGTGGTGAAATCGTGAGGGTGGTTCCCAGGCCATCTGTTCTGGAAAATATGAGCTTGGAGGAGATGAAACAGCTCTTGTCCCAATTACCCGAGGCTCTAAGCTTGCTCACCCTTGACTCAACGGCAGATAAGACCCGTGTTCGGTACTATAAGCTGTTTTGGGCCTTGGCCAAGAACGTGCCATCGCTTAGTAATCTAGTAGAAGAGATTATTGCATAGCTCGATTCTTGGGGGATTGGTTTGTGACTTCAGATGTCTCAAATTCATGTGACCATTTCAATTCAGAGTTCGTGTTGGAATGATTCATTTAGTCAATTCGTTCTCAAATTATATTTGCCTGGAGCAATCGTAAAATTTAAAAATTGTTGATCTTCGATTTTGTTATTTGAAAGTTGTAATGATGATAATATTATTATATCGTTAATAACTTATCAACGACAGACAAGGACAACTCTCTGCCCAGCAAAGCAAATTTTGTTTTTCTCTTTTTACTAACTTCTAACGGGGATTGGTTACTTTTAGGAGTAATAACGCCATAAGTACATAAACTTCCGCCTTTTTACTTGAGTATCTCGATTTTCTCAATCTGCTCAATGTGAGATATTTGTTAAATAAGTTGTCACTTCATGTAATTATGCTGAAACAACTCGCTATTTGTGAGCGGTGAGGAGAGAAATAACACCAACTAGGACGATCTTAGCTGTCAAATGTCTCTATTTATGCAACCTCTTCTCGGAAGACCACTATGGATGTCAATATGGATTATATATTATTGTCTGTTTTAGCATTTTCCATCCATAATTTTTTAACTGTGGCTCCAAATCGACCCATACATGAAAATTCAAAATAAAGATCAACAATGAAATTTATATGTACTCAATTGTCAAATGGGCAAAAGTTCAAATAGTTACCACGTCACCACCTTAAATTTACCAAGGCACGATAGTGTTTCGATCCGTTGAGCATCCGACTATGGCATTTTGCTGTTTATTTTAAATCTATTTGTTTGAAGGAAATTTTTTTTTTTCGTGAATTATTATTTTCAAACTTTTTGGTACTTGGATGATGAAAGATTAATTGATTTACGGAAAATGTTTTCTATGAATTGAAATTTATTTAGATCGGAGAAAACGATATTCCTTCACTTTTCCTAAAGCGCAAAACAAATAATAGCCCTAAACCCGCCGATTGTAAGTAAATCGTAGGTATTCATTTTGGAAACCATTGATTCTATATATCTCTATTCATTTTGTCGATTTACGGTTCATTATATTTCACCTATTAAACAATGTAGTTTTTATCGTAGTTCATTTTTAGTATAGTTTCACGACAAAATAGATGCGAATCCATAAACTATAGACCCGCCGAATATATCACATAGACACTCTTTCTTCTTCTCTCTTTAACATTCGGATCACTTACTTATCATTGAGACATATTTACCTTTGATCACGGGCACTTGAAATCGACATGCATTTACCTTTGACTACGAAGTTTCCCTCAAGCTTATCGTTTTCCAATTTTTTGTCAAAATACGAGGAGTCCACGGGTAGATTAATGCTGTAGCACACCGTCATATTCACTTTAAATATCATTGTCACCATTTCATGTATATCTCAATCGGTACCTTCATATAACTTTTTGCTAAATCGTGGTCAGAAAAAAAAATCACAAACGTGATATTTAAGCAAGTTTAAAACTAGAGATTATTTCTACTTGATAAATCTTTTAACCAACAGCTTTGGAAATTGTCATATTCCCCTAAATTTGCAAATTATTCAAGTATATAAGCACCTATCATGACCTTTCATTGATTTCAAGCCTTCTCGGAATGCATAAAATGGATCAACGCACAAACCTACGTCTCCACTTTATCTATTGTAAATATAAATTATGTTGTTAAAATTGCCGTATATCAAGATAGTCAAGTCAAATACTATAAAATACATTGCTGGCCCATTTCCTAATAATTTGAACTTTTAAGATAGTTTGTCCAACATGGTATAAGACGAACCTCAAATATCAAAGCATGGGTCGAGGATTTAAATCCCGACACTCCTCAATTTTCGCTTGCTCATTGTTCTCGTTATTCTGTCTATTTTTCTTTTCCATGATTATCCTCTTAAATTGTATGCTATAGATATATTGACAGTCCACTTTCTAATAGCAGAGGTTACCGAACTTAGGCGAGGGCTGCGCTCGTTGGCTTCGGGTGAGGGCAAGAGTCACTTGCGCTAGCGTCAGGCAATGGTGTTCCTCATAAGATTTGGCAAGGGCAATCCTCACCCTCGTTACGCCTTGCTAACCTAGACAAGGACAACCCATGCTCGACATCGACGAGGGTGGCCCTCACCTAAGGCTGGTGGGTTGTCGATCGGCGAAGACCGAAGAAGGGGAGGCGAATAAAGAAAAAAGAAAAGAAAAGAAAAGAAAAAGGAAAGAAAAGAAAAGAAAATTTTTAAAAAATGTAGCTACAATTTTTTTGGTCTCAAATAGCCCTTCTTCGATGGTTGGAATAGTCACCAGCCAGCTAAAGGCCCTTATTTGAGACGATTTGGCCACTTTAAGCTCCTATTTAAGACAATTTGACCATTTTAGGCCATTATTTGAAATAATGTTAATCTTAGACCTTTATTTAAACAAATGATGACACTTCAGGCATTTAGTTGAAATTTTCCCATGAGAATTTGCATTCGGACTAATTTTAAAGTATTAGCACGATGTGCATCTAATCTTTCATTTGTTAATTAGCAACTGAAAAAGCAAGATAGATTATCACATGCATATTATAAGTATTGTTAGATTTTTAACTTGAGTGTATTAATTATCTGTACGTCAACGCTCTTGGCTAAGTGTCGTAGGCAAATTCAATAGGGCCTATTTCCTATAAAAGAGTTTGATTAGTACTTTTCTATGATCGGGTAAACCCATCATTCAGAAGGGATGAAGGCTAGGGGTGATCAGTTCCCAGTTACCATTTTTTTTTTTGGGACAAGTCTGGTCCAATGAAACCAACCATTTAGCAAAATAAATAAATACTTAAAGATACAGCAGTGGCTTCTTTTGAAAGTATTTATGCCACAGTCAAATAGTTTTGTCGGAGGCTCCGATGCCATTTTGTGAACTAGATCTGAAAATCTGCTGACATAGATTTGTTATTGTGTTCAAGGTGACCAAACCATCAGTTTCAAAGAAGTTATCGGCTCTGTTAAGTTTGTCAATGTAGGTTTGCTGCTGCTTGCCGATTAGGTTTAAGTCCTTAGTAACTAATAAATAAAACTGACCTTTCCCCCCAAATCTTGGTTTTGGCAGTTGCAGTTGTGCCAGGCAGGACACACATTTTAGTTGAGAATTTAGAAAAAAGATAAAAATTGAACTGTACTGAAGATCAGTCAATCAATACACCTCCTGAAAAACCCGCACTGGATAAAACCCCACCCTCTCTGGCAGAGAACGTGGAAAAGAGTGACCGATTAAACATCATTGAACAAAAGGCAACAAGTATGTCATTCTCATATGGTAACCACTGAGGATAGAACGCCTGTTTCTCTTGTTCACGGTACAGAAGATCAGTCAACTGTAATGGCTCCTTAAAGGGAATTATCAGCTGAAGAGTCAAGTAAAACTCCTCCATTGCTGATTGGTGATTTGGAAATCTGTCATGGATTAAATTTCAGTGAAGATAAGGCAACTAGTTTGTCTTCTCAGACAGTATTTGAGGAGGATAGCAAAGCCTCTACTCTTATTTGCAATTTCTGCAGAAGAGACAGATTTAAAAGTACTTCTCCCCTGTGCACCACAGATGAATCAAGGCTTTGCCAATTGGGAAATCAAAGGTGGATTAAATGCACCCTCTGCTCTTGTTTGCAGTGTTTGAAAAAGAGATATTTATAATTACTGATGATACAACCACTGTAATGGTTCATCAAACTGGACTGTCAACAGAAGAAGCACCAGTTGTTTCAGTTGAGATGGTTGAAAGGAAACAATTATCCAACAATGTAGAGAATCCGCTAAATAATGTGCTCCCACTCTATACCTCCCAACAACGGTACAAATTTAATCTGTTTAGGTGGCTAGCATCGATTTCATGATAGTGTATATTTTGTTTCCTGTGTTGTTTATCATGTTTTTCAACTCGCAAGTAGAGGAACCTCAATCTATGGGAAGGTGGGAAGGGAGTCAGACTCTGTTAACCTTGAGGATGTCACTGAAGTTCTATTGGGAAATCATGAAGTTCTCTTAAATACTCTCCGTTCTTGCTTGACAAAGCTATGGTAAATTTAGCTGTTTTTGAATGTTTACATAGTTGAGTAAGGCTAATTTGCATATTGCATGTCACTGTCTACTTAGTTTTGTATGTTGGCTTCCTTAAGCTGTAGCTATTCCTCTAATGACTAGTTTTTTATTACCCACCACAGTCTGACGACTTGTTGGGTAGGGTTAGGTCTACTAATAAGGGTTGCATTTATGTTAGCTCCATTGGTAATACTTGGAAGACATAGCATTAGTAGAAGGTATAGCAATTGCAGCAAAGAGTGATGACTTAATGCTTCTAAATTCTAATGTGTAGATCTAAACACTGAACGGACAGTTCAAAAGTCATAGAAAAGGGCATCTTTGATTGACTATATGTTACTTTGTCATCTGCACTTTTACTTGGTAGTTGCCTTGACAATTTTCTCTTGTATTTCCAGTAGTTCAGCATTTCTTTGAAAGGAAAGATACGGAAGGTGCTATCAACGCATTGAGGAAGTTGCCAGATCATTCTGTGGGTATCATCATATGCATTTTTATCCTAAGATCCCTGATAAATGATAATTTCCTTTATTTTTCTGAGACACGTGATTGTGATTCTAGTGCAGGTGCAAGCAGATGTTATCAATTCTCATGGAAAAGATGGAGATGCTGAACTTAGATTTATTTTCTTGCTTGCTTCCTGTGCTTGTGGGTTTGCTGGATAACATAGAAAGGTAATGTGTTATACATATGCTAGTCAGCTTAGTTATGGTGCTAGAGATAGTCATCTGTTTGAAATGGCGTTTTAACCGTCTAATTGCTGGAACACTGCAGTGGGAATTATGAATGGTCATAGTATCTATAAAGGAGTAATGACATGATTCTGGAACATTAGTTATTGTATTTTCAGAACTTAACATGAATTCGTCATTCTCATGTGTGTTTGACCTTTGATACCTTAACTCATTTACTCACTGAAGGTTTCGTGACTCAACGATCTCTTGATTTGCTCTTTTAAAAGGAATGGTTGATGCCTAGTCCTTTCAATCAGCAGCCTCACTAAAATCCTTTCTATAGATTATGTACAATTGTCAGCAATAGCAAGTCCCTGGATTTGGCGGCTATTCATCTTCTAACCAATTTGACCTTTTTTTTTCTCTCTGAATATTACAGGCACACGTGTGTCTCTCGAGATGCTACTGAAGCTTGTAGCAGTTTTTGGTTCAGTCGTTCGCTTGACGATTTCTGCACCTCCGACTGTAGGTGTTGATCTACATGCTGAGCAAAGGTTTTCTTCGTTGGGCTTTGGGCACTTTCTATCTCTCATTTGGCAGTGTTCTTGGTGCTGGGTACCGACAGATTTGAATGCTATGATCTCAGGCTGGAATGCTGAAACCAGTGTTTTACAGGGCTGCAAAAGATCCAAAAAAATTCTGCCTTTGCTTGTGAGGTAGGGATGTTGGAGAGTTGTCGATGAAGTTTATATCATCCCTTTTAACTTGGAAAATGTGTAACCACTGTTTTAATGAAAAGTAAGTTTCTAAACCCACCCTTAAAGCTCTCACAAGCGGGGTAGGGTTCCTTCCGTTCCTAAGTTCTAACGGACTAAATTTTAAGCTCCTCGGAGTTGGTCATCTTCCTCCTCTCCTGTGTATCTTTACGAGTAAGACTTGTGCAGATTCGTCCTCTTTTGAATCCGCTTTAGAGAGAGAGAGAGAGTTTGGGGAGCGCATTTAAGGATTTTCTAAATAGATGAATATGTTTTGAATTGATTTGGTATTTTGAGTGGGTCCATAGCAATCCGGTAAATAAACTATTTATTATGAAATAGGGTATGGTATGTCCAAATAAAACTGCGATGATGCAGACATGTATATTTGAAAAAAAGAGAACGAAAAGTTATATCGTGTACCCTGCATCTCGATTGGCTTAAGAAATGAGTCTTCATCAATAAATATTTCGTGCGTTTGTAGAACCAACCATGGCAAGGAAGCAAAAAAATCAACGCTATGATAATGAATTTGATGGCTATGATTTTTCATTGGAGGAGGTGATGAAGTATTTCGTAGGGGTGTCAATGGATCGGGTTTTGATGATACTCAACCTACTATGAAACCCTACAGGCACGCTTGACCTAACATGAACCCCATATGTGAATATTATATAATTTAAGAAAACAGGCAAAGTCAGGTTGGTGTCAATCAACTGGGCTGAGATCTATGATTCTGTCTTCGTTGTGCACATCTAGAGAGAGAGAGAGAAAAACCCATGTCGGCCCGGCCTGACTTGACCCGATCCTTACCCAAACAATACAACACCTAAAAAGGCCTAACCCCAAAATATCTCTAATTTTAGTATCGGATAGGGTCGGGTCGGGCCAGGCTAGTGCAAATTTTTTTGAGATCCTTAATGTTTCAGGCTTCTATGGCGATGTTTTATGGCTAAGAGAATTTATGTCTCGAACCGAAAATAGTGTCGATAATTAGATAAATGAAATTGCACTTCAAAAGTTACGCGGAATAAACAAGAGATCGCCCAAAAAGATGCTCGAGCGATGAGGCATGCAATCTCGGAGTTTTGCCCTCTCAAACCACTTGCAACGGGACAAATAGAAGGAGACACGTCCTCCATTAGCTTGATTCCTCCTTTGATTCCAAAATTTCCAAATCCCAATGTCTCTTGCCGCCTCCTCTCTCTCTCTCTCTCTCTCTCTCTCTTCGTGATAAAGATCCATCCATTTGCGACCTTCAAACTATAATAATTTCCGCATCACTATATCTTGTGAAGTATTTCATACGAATGGCAGATATTGACACGTAAATTCACATCTAGTTATCTTGTAATTCTTTGAAATTTGGATAATATTTCAAAATCTAGCACCAAAGCCAAAAAATAAAAATAAAAGCATAAAAGACGGCCTCCATAAATCCGGTCGTGATGGAATTTTATCCATAACGAACGTAATCTTTAAACAATTGCACCCTGGAAAGGGAAGGCAAATTCCTTTGATGATGAGATCAATCAAAATACGATTCATCAAGCAACAAGAAGGTGACTTATACTTGATCATCAACAATTGATACGCCTCTGATAAGTCAAGAATGCATGAAGCACCAAGTAATGCCAAACAAAACTAATAAGCCGCTAACCTCTCTGTGTCGTCCCAAATCGGGCATCCATGCCTCCACATCAAACTTTCGATAAGTAGGTGCACCTACATCCGCCATTGCCATATTCAAAGTCCTGCAAAGAAGCTCGAAATTCATATGGCCTGACATGAATTGTTTATATGAGTGTTCTAAATATTATCACACAGCAGAGAACTACAGGACTTGATCGTAGAGAAGAGAGGTTATAGCGAGAAACTACGAAATGGACAGACGCATTAGTCAGTAACAGTTGAACATGGTTACCAAATATCGACATGGCAATGGTAAATTAAATATTACACTTTCCTGTCGTTATACCAATTTCTGATATTTCAAAACTAAATCAAATGAAAATCTTCAACTTGCTTGGCAAAGATATCAGACTTTGGGATCTTAATTT
Organism: Corymbia calophylla; assembly: GCA_014182845.1. Taxonomy (NCBI): domain Eukaryota; kingdom Viridiplantae; phylum Streptophyta; class Magnoliopsida; order Myrtales; family Myrtaceae; genus Corymbia; species Corymbia calophylla. The sequence goes on along the minus strand of CM024697.1, from coordinate 40,498,482 downwards.
GCAGTGCAAAACTGATAGAAATGAGAACTTAAAGAGTTCCACTTTCAATTTCTGGCCAAAGACAAAAGTTCCACTTTCCAATGTTTCCATCACTCCACCAAGTCTCCCTGCATTCAAGTACGCACATCATAGGCTGGGGCTACGTATACAGCCAGTGTACTATCTACATAGGGAAAAGGACGAAAGTGCCCCCAAAAGTGACAGCCCAAGTTCCTGAAAAAGAAGCAAACTTCTCACTAAAGTGGGAAGAGAAAAAGATGGGCAATGCTCCAATCCAGAAAAAAAACAGAGCACCGCTCTTTCCTCGCACCACTTATTGGATCAGCCAACCCTCTACTCCAGTGACAACACTAGCTTTCCGACTGACACGAAGAATCTCAAGGCCACATGCTATGAGTAATACCATACTACTGATTTCTTTACCAAGATCACTAACGTTTAGCAAGTAAAATTACCTAAATCTATCAGAACACCAAATCCAAGAGACAATCGGCAAGCTAGAGAGAGATGGCACAACCATTTCTTCAATCTCTGTCCAAGATGGATACACCTGTTTTCTATGTTTGACACAATGATATAAGCTTGAACAAACATTTGAAGGTCCCAACTACACCTAAAATGAATCTAGGAAGTCTTGATCATATCGTCACTGTAACCGAAGAAAACATAGAGTGCTGCCCTTGCTTGCCAAGTTAGTGTTCGGCTTCTTTCAAGAAACAAACTTTCATTTAGCCTATGTAAACAAATAACCTCTTTGCCAGCTGTGATTTACAGTGACATCATAAATCATAAATCTTATTTATGAAGAAGAACTCAAAGTTGAAAGGGAAAGAAAAACAGACCAATATAGGTGGGGCCATTTCTCCCATCTTGTGTTTTCTTTGGAAATGACAGTTTTTCTATTTCTCCTGACCAGATCTTGTTTCCTCTTTATCTTAACCTACAATAGAAAGGTCATGCAGAGACATTTGTGAGGGCGAGCAACAAGAGAAACAGAGCAAATTCATACCTTTGCTCTCGATGTTACCAACACAGACACAAAGGGCAGAAACATCTCGGTGGATAGTTCCCAGGAGGCAACCTGCAACAACTTTCCACAAGTTGGGCATAATACCATCTGTCGTTCCTCTGCACAATACTCATCATCACAAGGACAGTGGAAAAACTTAACTCCTGTGTTGGAATATGCGAGCCTCAATGTCATCAGTTATTGAATTTGCATCCTATAACTGCAAAAGAAATCTATTTGCCTTCTAATCAGAGGATACGAAAGTTCAGGTAAGAACTTCAAACTCAATTCAGCAACAGAAATAAACTTTAAAGTAAAAAAACTATAGTTATAAACAGATAGCACAACTGAAAGCAAGCACCAACACCCAGTTGTGATAGCACATCCAGGACAAAATGTTGGTCTATCAACTGAACTGGAAAGTTTGGTATATAGTAGTAACTCAGTCATAAGCGAAAACACGTCAAAAGTATGACTATGAGTAAATGGAAAAATAATTAAGATTATTGCAAATGCTTCGTGAAGATACAAAAGGAGGATCTCATATGCTTCCCATTTACTCTTCTTTCCTTGTACCATTGTCTTTTCGAAATCAAGATTCTATGATGGGGTCAAATTTACATGAATGATGATTACATGAATGGTAAGAATATAACTGAGAATAAGAAGATACATCTGACTACATCTTTACAGCTTGCTATCCAAAAAAATCTCCCAGTTGTATACTTTCACATCGAACCTGGAGTCACTTTGAAGAATCTCTCTTAATTCCCTGACACAAGCTTCATTTCTGGCAAGTAGCAATGCAAAACCACCACCACCTGCTCCTACAAGCTTGTAACCACAGCAGTATGGATCAGCAAGAGTAAATAGACTATCAACAAATTCATTGCTACAATAGGGATCCAACTCCTGGTGCAGCCTCCATGCCTCCGACATTATTTCTCCAAGCTTATCAATGTCACAGTTCATTAAAGCTTCCCTCCCTGTTTTTGCTAATTCAGTAAGGCGCTTGATGCTGGAAACAAGGAGATTATCACGTCTTAGATATCGGGCCACCACCTTTTGCAATACTTGGTGTGCTAGACGAACCTGCACGACGATCCGTAATTGCAGTTCTCATCACAATCCTCCACATATTGAACTCAATCACGCACCAATTACCCAAAAGGTTGGGCAAATGAACTCAGAACAAATAACAAGCCATAATTGACAACTACTCATCTCCGTACTAATGCAACAAAATGAATAAAGATTTGCATCAATATATCAAGACACGAAAATACACTCGGAAGCAAATGATAATAATCATGAGACAACATAATTGTTTTTTTCTAGTTACAAACAATATCGCACAAAACCACCCGCTGTGGTGGCGTCGTTGGTTTGAGAAAAAGGTGCAGGTTCAAATCCCGTACAAATTGCTAGTGTGAGTGTGGTGGCTACTTGACCAGTGAAAACAACCAGTAACCTCTGCTGCAAAACTGGAGAAAGAGGCAGGAGTACTGATATCAACCAGTAACCTCTGAGATATCAAGCCAAGCCAAGAGGGGAACAACTTGAAGCTGTAATGGAACTCCAGGAAAACTAGTTGTAAATTTAATCCCAGGATACAAACCTCCAATTTGATCCTGCCAGCCACCTCCTGTTCCCATGATTTGTTCTAATACCAGAACAAGCCTGGCAACATTTTCATTGCTTTCATCTCCATCAGTTATCCGTAAAAGTCCTTTAACGACGGCAGCTGCAAGGATGCTGGAAGTACCCAAACCACTACCACGAGGAACATTGGCCCAAGTTTTGATCTGCAAGCCCATAGTCGAGAGTGTCTTTTGATTAAGCACTCCAGTCACAAGCAATGCAGATTTAACTAGGCGAAAAGGATCGCCACTATCAAATGGTGCAACAATGGAGGCAAGATCTTGCACATATAACTGGTTTCCAGAATCATCGTTAAGTGATACGCCAGCTTCTTTTGTTGTTTCTATGATAGTGCCAATAGGAAGAGAACCTTCCAAACTAATTGCCATATTCAGAACAAAGCCAGCACGCTCTAAGCTCCATGGGGGAGTGTCACTCCAACCTCCGACAAAATCAACACGAACTGGTAACTCCACTTTTATGGTTTTAGGATGGAATGTCTCCTCCAGAGATCCACTAAGATGATTGCTCAGGCTTGCCGACTTTTGAGGGTACTCCATCAGATTTTCTGAAGGCAAGGAGATCTATGGTCAAATTTGGCAAGCCGTGAATAATAAAAAGAGAGAAGTTTAAACCCCAAGGAAATGATATTATGCTGATAACAACACATGAATCGTTAATATGATGGACAGCCTAATCTAAACATAAAAATTGAAAAATTAGCATTTACACAGACTAAATAATGATAAACCAATTAAACAAGATAAGCTTATTTTGTTATAGGGCAATGTTCTTCTGTGCATTTATCATTCTATATCCCAGCAGAAGTGTTGAAAAGCTGATAGATGACTGTACCTTGAAAACCATATCTCACTGCTGAAGCAGTCTCCTTAGCAACAGCATCCCAAACCTTATGTTCTAATTCTTGGGCTGTTGCTTCATCTCCACATGCTCTAAGAAGATCCATTTGTACCTGGTATGCCCGGCTTTTTGGAAGTATCCTTGAGTTTTGTTCCTGAAGATGGGAACACATTCCTAAGAAATTTTTACATATTTCTGCTCCTGAAACTTCCATTTGCAAAACTTCTCCACATAGTTGAGACAGGTCACGCCCAACCAAGCCATATTCAATGCAGGCTTTAGCAATTCCAGCTGCAAGATGAGCTTGGTGATCACTTGAACCCATACACATTTTTGAGAAGTCTATTGATCTATGTAGCTCCTCCAAGCTAAGACGTCGCGAACTCTCCATAAGGGAAGCAACAATTCAGTTTTCTGATCACTTAAACCCATCAGCCATGTGGCTAAGTTAAGCATCTCAAAATAAGATAGGACAGGAAAAAGTCTCGCATTCCACAAGCATTTATCCTGCTTGCCTGTATTGCTCCACAGGTCCCCTTCACCAATGCCCAAATCATGCAAGACCCTTTTCCAGGGTTTCCCGCAGAATGTCCCAGACCTGGAGAGGGAATTCTTTGGGTTATCATGGAGGCCACAGTAAACTATGACGCTGTCAGTACATCCAACTAAAGGAACTTCCCAAAGACAATGGCGATCTGGTAGCATGAACCTAAATGGTTCTGATGGCTCATCATTTTCTCTGGGCATATTCATACCAACAACTATGCATTGTGAGCCAATTTGTATTCCGCTTGAAATTGAGGAACCATATAAAAGAGCGTCTTCTCCAATTGAGACACCTGGTTCAATTTTGCTTGAAAGTACAACGGCAGATGCTGCAATGTCAGACACAGTGGTTGCTGGGATTGAACATAAGTGTCTTCGGCCAACCAGTCCTGAACCAACCCCACTTAGGTGATCTAAGACTTCACCAGATGTTCCAAAATGCAAGAATGACAGTTCATCTGCAGAATAATAGTTTATGATGCTGTAAACAATGCCTATAGAAATCATTAAAAATGTAGTCACTGAAACTGGAAATGAGATGTGACATACAAGCACAATAACTGAACATTCTGGTTTTTCCCAATCTGCTGACTAATTCTTTACCCAAGGGTCGTTGTTGCAGCCAATGATGTTTTGCTGGTACCCAAGCTGCCACCAAGTCCTCATATAAACTCACCTGCATGAGATTATAACACACTAGTTTCACATTTGCCATCAATTGGCAGAAACAAAATTCAAGTGGCAAGCTTTTGCGTCATGTGTTTTTTTCTTTTTTTTGCATAAAGCAAAAAAGCAATATCATGCTTAACTTGCACATTGGTGGTTGATCATCAATTGTTTAGTTGACTTTACATTTCAAAGAAGATGCTCAGGACCAAAGGTTCAGACAGAGTTTAGACAATACTAATGAGAGTAGAAAGAAGAGAGCAAGAATAGGGCATTGCAAGGAAGGTAGACATAATATCTAATCATGATGGCCATATATTCTTGAAGATAATACCCCATATACCAATTAGGAAATCATACACACTACCAGACATCACTGGAAATCAATTATAGGAGAATAAAATAAAGCATGTTATTGAGATAAGTCCACAAACATGCAATCAAAACAAAATTATACAATTTCAATTTAGGAGAACAATATAAGAGAAGGTAATGCATCAGTGAAAAATGAAAGGTGATAGGCGGAAATTGCAGAATTCCAGGTTTTCAGCGAAGAAAAAGCCCTGATAAAATGAACAGTAACAGGTGATAAGAGATGTACTAGCCAAGAACAAGCATTTGGACATGGTTGTAACTGTAACAGAGGGGAGCCAACGACGAAGTATGGACAAACAACCAAGTTAATCTTAGTAGACTGATTAACATATTAATCTATATAGCAATCTGAAGGCAACACCCACTGCAACTTTTCATATAAAGAGGAATGATAAGGTACAGTTGGATCTGAATGCAAAGGGTAGTAAGCATGCTTGTCTATCTTACTTAAAAACTGGGTTTGAATCACCACGAGACTATATTCCCTTGGGCCACTCACAATAGCACATATATTTGTACTTTGTTGATCACCCGGTGGTTGTAGGGAGGGGGGTTGTTACAATCAATAGGGATTAGTTGGGTGCTCGTAGAGCCTTAGACGCCCCATACATATAGCCAAATTTTGCAACATCTCCAAAGTTTTTGGGAGAACTTTGAAGCAGCTTAATTTATAGGTTACATGTAAATTGTCTCAGAACAAAGATCTACAACACATATTTCACCTTAAGGTGAAGCCTGAAATATAACATAATACCAATAGTTAAGGAAGAGTCTCGAAAATAAGTTATCATGGATAGAGGAGTGAGTAACCAACAAGCACACATCAGAGAAGCTCTTAAAATTTTCCATTCATAAAAATTATTATATATATTAAAAGTCTCCCCATAACTCTCCAAGCTCTCACAATTTTTAAAAGAAGAAGAAGAAGAAGAAGAAGATAATAAAGAAAACCACATCTTGACAAATTTCAATTGGTTAGAAAGGAAAGAGAGTGGTTAGATGCAATGGTTTGTTCATGTTATACATATGATGCCTCAGCAAAAGCAGTAGCTAAAATCTCATGGACGGGAATACTAACTTTCCGAGGGAGAAACAACATAAAACCAAAATAAAAGCTAACCTCCTTTTTAGACTTCAGAAGTTCCAATATCATTGGTTGGCAAGAGCAAGCGAGCATGACAAGCTCCCGCCAAGCTTTACCTCTAACTGCTATAAGTCCTGTGTCAAGCAAAGTCCTTCCATCATCTAGAATTGCTTCATGATTAACTAGCTCCTCGACACTAGGTTTCTGTAGGAGATTGTCAACCAAATGAACGGCCTCATCTTTAGCATGACTTTTGGAAGCCACAATTACACCATGATTTGAAGCAATGTCAAGGGTGATGGGAACAGTGACAATCGACGATGAGTCCTCTGGAAGAACCATGGTGGACGCATCAAAGCATGGAAGAACATCCCCAGTCATTGTGAATAAGCCACCTGCATAAAATTGGAGTAAAGTAAAAGCATCAAGAGCACAGTAAGGGTTGTGTTTGATTCTAAGGATAAGAAATATTGTCAGGATGTCATTAATACGGTGACGTGCCCATTAACTCTAAAGACAAACTTACTCCAACGGGCACCATTCACTATCAAAATAACTGCACAAGTTGATATGCTATCAGGAAATTAAGGCAGCAACCATACTTTAGTCTGCCTACACTATTACTTAACCAGACAGGCCGAATGAACTAAAACCATCCTGCCCAGCCTCCCTAATAATTAAAATTAGTACAAGCCAGAAGAAGGGAAAATAACCTTGATCTTTAAAGGCTTGTCTTGCACAAGAAGCAATTGCAAGTATATGGTCGAAAAGTAGTGGAACAGGACCGTCTGGATCATCATCTGCCAAATATGGAAGCGGCAGAAATACTTTCCCCATAGGGTTGGCCCATGGGACCCTTTTAGAGTCACCTCCAGCATGAAGAAGTAGTATATGCTTCTTGGATATGAAGTCCACCATTTGCAACTGAGGAAATTCTTGCTCGGACCTTCCCAATGGGACAGCTGATCCAATACCGTTACCATTTGTAGCTTCCACCTATTCATTTTCCCTCATTAAAGCAAGCACGCTATAGAATATAGACTATACAAGCTAGGAGAAGTGTTCAGCACAAAAAACAGCCATGAAGGCCATGCTCATGTTTGACAAAAAAAAAAAAATTGCTGATGAGAAGTCACAATCCCTTGGACAGCATAATCTTTTAATCATGAAGCGAAGAACAGTGGTACTGTACCAAGTTAACCAAAGCATCAGTAACTCGTTCAACCTAGGCCTTCTCATCGCCTAAGCATCTCAATAAGATAAGAACAACCGCAAGACCACGACCATGTCCGGAGCTCTCTCAAACAAACATGCCACTTCAGACAGAGCAGATTAGACACATTCATGTCATTAAGCAATGTAGCTGGATCTAACGAGTTCACGAGGAGCTTCAGCAGAATGCTATTATTGCTTATCTTACATCACCTCTGCTTGCAATCACAATCACCGAAAAAAGAAAAAAGGAATTGTCGCAATACTGCCCTGAAGAGAAACTAGGAGCTACCTCCGGAGCAATGCCGGCGCCGAGCTTCCAGTAATGCTCGGCGAGCGCGCGGACGGCATTGAGAGTCGCGGCCCCCGAGCCAATGCGCTGGCCGTCGGGATCGGGCACGGCGATGGCGACGGTGGAGGCGGCGATCCGGCCCATGCGCTTGGCCCGGGCGAGCTGCCACTCGTAGAGCCGAGCCTGCTCGGGGCTGGCCGCGGTCAGCACGATGGCGTCCCAGGTCGGGACCCTGGCCGGGTGCCTGACGGAGAGCCGCAGGTGGTACCACGACTTCCGGAGCACGGCGGCCAGATCGGCCTTCCGCCGGGGCCGGCCGCCGCCGCGCGCCGCCTTCCATCCTCCCGCCGGCTCCATTTCCGTCCGCTACCGCCGTCGCCGGCAGAAATTTTTCTCGAGAAAGCGCGTGTGGGAAAATCGGGGAGAATTCGCCGAGTGCCAACTGCCGACCGCCGAGAGTAAAGCAGAGAGGAGAACGAGACAGCAATAGGAGGAGAGAGAGAGTCAATAATATTTTCTCCAATAACAATGGAGTCGTCAGGACACGTCAGCAACTTTGTCGCAATTGTCTCTCAATAATAGCGACGGACAACGTGTGCGGCGAGGATTAGGCGGGACACAAGTTGCCGCCCAATCCAACGGTTTGTATTGGGAACTGGCCCCTTAGGCGAGTGCCGACTAAGGAAAAAATTTCCCTCGGTGGTCACTAATCACTGGTAAGTTGAGTGCATCTCGACCGTTGATTAAGTTAGACTCGTAGTGATTTTTTATCACTAGTGACTAAAATGATACAAGTCTGCACGGTTATCATTAACTGATTCCTTTAATCGTGGGGTTCAATTCGTTGAGTACTTTCATTATTACGACAATTTTTCCTTTGGATGATGACTCGGTAGAATGAGTAAAGACAGTTATTCAACCTAGATTCTTAGCAAGGTTGCATTGTGTTTAGAGAAGAATGATCAGAGAATGTTAATTCAGGATCATTCCTTTCGAAAGAACAGCTAATTTGATCCAATGTCTCTTTCTTTCATTGATGGTGTTAGGATTCAAGGCCCACTTACAAGGAAATAGAGAGTAAATGCTAAAGAGAATTTGAGATGTGATGTTTTATCTTAATTCATCCTTCAATTGGAGCTACATTCAACAGCAGAGGATTGTACTTTAATTAACATTTCACATCTTTCCGTTACTTCCTCAATCACAAGAAAATATATATATACTCAAAAGCTATTTATGAGCCAAAGCCCAAATCACTAACTCAAACTATAAAAACCTTGTGACACCTCAAGAGTAATGCCCCCGTGTGACCCCTACCTGCTCAACGAGAAGTAAGACCCTAATGCCATCGACAGACAGTATGAAACCATGCTCCAACAGACGAGACGTCATACGTTTTAGTCTGATAGCTAATACTAATCATTTGTCACCAGTTGTCCATCGGCTGTGCGGCTAACAATTTCATGTAAGTCGGCATGAATATATTTTTTTTACAAGTCACACGTTATCCGAAAGTTGATGCCTACATCCTTTCTATTGGCATCAATTTGCTTCATAAAGTGGACATACAACTTCGCCATTCCAGGAAGTTTCTTATCTTGCTTTACGTTGATTATTCCGCTCCGATCGGAAGTCCTGTACTTGTTTTGGAGAGATTCTCATGAGGATACTCAAATCCGAATCTATTAACATACATAATCCATCCGATCTCTATAAAAGCTAGAACAAATTAGATATCAAGTCATTCAACGTAAAACCCCTGTTCAGCAACATCATCCGAAGAGGTGGGCTCAACAATGAGAAGCCACTGTCCCTGTCTCATGTGCTGTATATCATGTCTGTCTAGTTCATTTTTTATTTTCCAGGACGAGGAATCCACCAGAGAGAATGCTTTCTTTTTCCTCCTAATTCATCATCTGCTTTTTTTAAGTGAAGAGTGTTCGGCGAATAAAACAAATTATGTTCAAGTGCAACCTCTGGAAATTAGATAAACATTGAAATCACGGTTTCTACAAGGCCCGAGTACCAGTTGAACATGATTTCTGGTCCTGCCTTTAAGGCCATGGGGTACTGAATCCGGCCTTTGCAACTGTGGCATTGAGAGCTCAATCTTCCCGCCAGTTCTTTCCACATTTCTCGTTCAGGCACCAAAAGAATGTTGTCATCGGCTCATCAGCAGACCGGATCTGAGCTTGATGGTACATAGCCTTTCCATAGCCACAGTGTGGACATGTCACTGCAAATGGAAAACGAATCAACAAACCCACCACTCCAAACATAAATAGGCACCATGATCAAACAGATATCAATGTATATCAGACAGACAAGAACAAGTGACCACTTATTTACAATTGTGCTTAAGCCCAACTTAAACAGCAACATGACAGCTCCACTGGCTATACTATGACACCTATAGCTTTTAAAATTCTACAGAGCCAAGAATCTTAACTCTCAGGTCAGCCAAATATGAAGTATAATATCTGATTTCTTTAACAAAATCTCTCTAGGTCTAAAAGCAAAGTACTTAAACATATCAGGGCACCAACTCCAAAGACAATCAGAGAACTAGAGAACAGCAGTACGTGCTTTTCTTGATCTCAACAAAGATGAAAACATGGATTCGCACAGTGGAACCCAGTTTCTCAATGTTGTTTTCTTATTGCCATTTTATTCTTCGGTTGTAGCACATACAATCATTGGCAGTTAGAACACAGGAAGATCCTGCAAGGATAACACACACTATAGATTTTCTTCGTAGTCTTATTGCTTCACCACCAGTATCAAAAGAAATAGAGACTGCTGCCCTTGCTTTCTTATTTACTTAACTTTTGAGCTGCTTTAAGAAAAAGAACTTTTCCTAAGATTACAAGGAAAAAAGAAAAGAAAACACTCTCTTCATCAGCTGTGAATCTTCAGTGACCTTATAGGCCAAATTTTTTCCCTATCCATCAGCTAATTCAATCCAAAACAGGTGAAGAAAGAACTCGGGAATTAAAAGGGAAAGAAAGACAGACCGCCATCGGTTTGGGGTCCATTTTTCCTATCTTCTTCTGAGAACACAGGTTCCATCTTCTTCCTAACCAGATGTTGCTTCCTCTTTATCTTAACCTGCAAACAGACGACCAAAGCCATGGTTGCAGAAAAATCATGCCAAAGACACATACGCACAGGGGCCAAGCAACAATAGGAACAAAGCAAATTCCTACCTTGCTCTCGATATTACTGACATAGGGACAAGATGGGCAGAAAAATCTGGACGGCCGGTCCCTATGAGGCAACTCAAACTGCAACAAGTTTCCACAAGTCGGGCAAAACTCCATTTGCTATCCCCTCTGCATAATGCACTTCATCATAAGGACAGTGGAGGAAAAAAAAAAGACTGAATCCCGCATCGACGTGTACTAAGTTCAATATCATCGCTTGCTAGAATTTGGTAACCCATAGCATGGCGACAAAATTCAACACATCCCCCCTTATACTCCTTCCCCTCCAAAGTTAAGGGAAGAACTTCTAATTCAACTCAGTAGCTAAAATTAGGAAAAAGGGACAGCGAAGCCGGTTGGAATAGCAAATCCAGGACCGATTGTCGATCTAGTATTCACCGAAATACGAAGAGCATTGGATGTAAAAGTAACTTGGTAATAAGCAAAAAAAACCCATCAAAGCACGAGTAAATGGGAATGCAATCGAGTTACTGCAGCTACTCGACCTGCACTTTGAAAGAATATTGAAAGAAGACATCTCTACGAGGCGATGTACAAACGAGCTCGGCTTCTAACAAATGCGCGATTCTTCAGTATACATAGAACATCAATCCTACACATCACCTCCATTGCAAGCTCATGCCCTCTAACATCGATCAAGCTTGAATCTTTTTTTGCTTCAACTGACATCCCACGTCTAACGAGCAGAAAAAACTAAGATGGTCATCGGAGAACAGAGAATCAACGGAGCAACCCGGCGACGTGAATCGAAATCGAAACAGACAAACCGCCCAAGCCGCTCGATTCGCCAATACCTGTGGACGGCGGTGGTGTTCGGAGCTCCTCACGCTATCGAGCCGGAGACGGCGGTGCCGGGACCTCTGTACGGCGGAACGTAAGCAATCCGTATGAACGGAGGAATTGAAAAGATAACGCGACTATAAGCGCACGTATGACGAAGGGTGAAGCAGCCGCCGTTACCTGCGACGGAGCGATGCCGGAGATCGCGGCGGCGGCGCCGGAGACGGTGGTGAGTGGAGGAGAGAGGTTTGGGTAGCTGCTTTCAGTGCTTCGATGAGGTTTTTCCTGTAAATTAGTGTTGTACCATATACGATTTTCTCGCACTTTCTTTTTCATATGTTTTAGTTATCATAAGACTAATTTATTTTCAATAAAAACGAATTTATAAAATTTATTGGATTTTTTTTATTTTTTAATAATGGAAATTACTTTGATAAGAAATTTAAGCTGGGTGGATTGAATTGGTAATATGAAAAAAATTAAAGCTGACAAGGCCTAAATCTGAAAAATTATGCTTTGCATAATCGAAGTTTCTTTTTTCTTTTTAAAAATATTATCAGAATGGGCACCAATTTACGCGACAACAAAAATTAATTCTTTTATGTCCAATATCCTTATTTTTTTACTAGAAAATTGTGTTAATTAAAATTTTATTCAATGCAAAGTGAACAGAACAAAATTCCTCTCATGTGTTTTTGTTATATTGTAAATCAACAAAATTTAATGCCGAGCACTAAAATATTAACCTCTTCTATTGTAAATTTTTTTTTCTTGCATTTATTTTTAGTATTGAATTTTTCATTTATATGCATCAAAACTAATTTTTTGGATAAAATTATATGCGTCGAAAAACCTAGAATGATTTATGTATATTTTTGCTGCTACACTTATCAATACGATATGAAACGAGAAGATTAGACTAATTTGTGTAGGCATTAGGGGTGATCGGGTCCAGGGTGGGTAAGGTTCCCCGTTATAACCTGATATAAGACGTGTCTTGTTTTTTACAACTTTGTTCGATATCCTATACGGCTTTGGATTTTACATTAATTAGCAAAAAAATAATAATCCTCCTAACATTATAAGATAAAAGCAAAAATCCTAACAATGCATAAACATTAACAACAAATATCACTTATACAATGATCTCGAGCTTTCCTTGCCCCTTTCTTTAAGTTGACTGAAACTCACTAGGAATTTTGCTGCTACACTTATCAATACGACGTGAAACGAGAAGATTAGACTAATCTCTGTAGGCATCACCAAACTACATGGCTTATGTTCTCCTCCCTCGTACTTGCCAGCAATCCCTCTAGGCCAAAAAAAGAAAGGTGTTGCCTCACAAGATCTACGAATGAAATGACATTCAAATTACAATCACGTGCAATGTTATTCGAGCTCAACTGCTAATTACATTAAACAAGAACAGTTGTCATTCTTATTCAAAACAACCATTTTTTCATACCACTAGCCATCCATTAAAATATAGGGATAAATATACTAAAATCTTAAAATTTATCATAAAAGTGTAATTGAGTCAAAAATATTCAAAAATTGCAATCAAATTATAAAACTTATTAAGTTAGAGTAATCAAGGTATTTCATTACCTCCACCCAACTTGACAAATGGAAATAAGTTTTAGGACTTTTTGCATTTTTTGAAAATTTTATGACTCAATTGCACTTATGTGATAAGTTTTAAAATTTGATTGTAGTTTTTGAAAGTTTTAGGATTCAATGCACATTCATGATAAGTTTTAGGACTTTTAATATACATTCTTTTATATTATATTAGATATTGAAGTCAAGATTAAGTAGGTTTTGGATTTTTTTTATTAGTCATAATAATCATGAGTTTGACTTCGTTTATTTTTTTCCTTTGTGTTATTAATCAAAATGTTGTTTTTTGCCAAAAAAAGGTGAAATTATTGTTAATTAAACAAATTGGAATTCATTTATCCCCAAACTTCAAATAGTTATTGTCATATATAAGGATTTTGAACTTGCACTTGTTGCCAAATACCACAGCTAGTGTTTAAGAGCATAAACGCTCTATGGAGCGCAACTACAATATTAACTCTTATGTCAAAGGTATGATTCTTCTCTTCCAAGTTTTGATATTCGTCAATCTTATTGGCAACCATTGCGTTTTCTCATAGTTTAAAAACGATAATGTCTAAGTAAATTGAATTTAATTTTGCTTAAGGTCACTTTTAAATCTTATTGGTTCCAATGCATCTATGGTAGCAATTCTTTTGTATGTTCTTAAAGATGCCACCTTTCTAACATCTTCATATGTTTGTAGTGCTCTGAAAGCCTTCCAAGGTCAATCCTTGGCATTCTTCACTACACAAGGCTATAGTCATATGGAATTGGGACATTCCCTTTTCTTATCCGTCACATATTCCAATTTCAAAATTTGAATTTTATCTATCTTATAAACAACTTTATAAAGAGAATTCAAAATTTTGCAATATTGCTTTCTTCATACAAGTGAATAACTTATTTGAATAAATGGACTTTGTTCCAATTGTCATTCTTCCGATATGGGAATGAGGAGGTAGGGGTTTTGAATCCCTACATAATTATGGGATTGAGTGGGGACGATTTTTCAATTGTGGGTTTCAACTCTAATATCCTTCAAAGAGTTATGACAAAAGTCTGAGAGTGAGCTGAGGATGATTTAGTTTCATATATGGGTCTGAGAGTGAGCTGACCTTCTCAAGGTAGTTTCAGGTGTGGGTTTGAGAGTGAAGTAACCTTCTCAGGGGATTAGGGTGTGGAAAATTTAGTTTCAGATGTAAGTTTAGTTTAAGAGTAAGTTATGGACGATTTAGTTTTAAGTGTGGGTATAATTTGAAAGTGAGCATTATGGTAAGAGTAGAATAGTCTAAGAGTACGATTTAATTTTAGATATGGGTTTTGACTTTTATCCCCTACAAGGAGGCAGGACAAAAGTTTGAAAGTGAGCGTTAGGGTAGGAGTAATGTAGAACCGACAAAAAAAAATTCCATTAATTAATAATTCAAATATTTTGTATTAAGGTGTTTTGCAAATTTTTTTAAATTCAAGTATAGGGTGGGGTGGTAATAATTTAGTTTATGGTGTTGGTCTAGTTTGAGAGTGAGCTATGGACGATTTAGTTTGAGGTGTGAGTATAGTTTGAATAGTGAGCACTAGGGTAAGAGTAGAAAAGTTTGAGAATACGATTTAGTTTTAAGTATGGGTTTGGACAATCATATTTTGCAAGGATGTGGGGTAAGAGTATAAGAGTGAGTGTTAGGATAGTAGTAAAGTAAAATCGACAATTTTTTTTTTCCATTAATTAATTATTCAAATATTTTGTATTAAGGTGTTTTGCAAATTCTTTTAAATTTCAATCTTTTGCAAATACGCAACCTGTGTGCTAGATAAATAAAAGAGATTCCTCAATGCACAATTCCTTTTAAATTTCAAGAAAACTTATTACACTAAATGGAAATCCATTAGGATTCTAAAATAGTTATGTTATGGTCAAGGAAATAGGAAAGGTATGAAACGATAACAACCTAGAAAGCAATATTCATTCAATTTTTGTTCCAATTAAAATATTTACTGAAACAAATTGGTATGTATGGATATATGCATATATTATTATAGATGCATCTGCACTATATATATTGCGTTTCCCCCTCAATAATCAATGTCAATCGATTTGGATTCAAATAATATTCAAAATCTGATTTGACTTCTAGGTCAGTCCACCACCGACACCTTCTTCATAAAAACCTTCCAATTCCCTCAAATTCCATCCATGGCGGGGAAACGGCGACGTCTGATTCCTCCACCAGAGGCGGTGGCGGAAGAGGTTGATCACATCAGCCACTTGCCCGACGCCATAATCCACCACATCTTCTCCTTCTTGCCCTTCAAAGACGTGGTCAAGACTAGCTTGTTGTGCAAGCAATGGCGTTTCGCTTGGACCTCCACTCCATACATCGATCTCTCTCTCCCCTCAGAGGGCGTCGTTCCTTCGATCAGCAGAGCACTGAGTCTCTGCACAGCCACTAAGATAGAGAAGTTTCATCTCGATGCTAATGTCAGCAGCACTGAAATCGACTGGTGGTTTCACTTTGCCGCGGCACGCAAAGTGGAAGACTTTTCATTGGTCTTTCGAGAGTGGCATCACTTCATACCTCGTCTCTCGTGGGATAGCCCGTGGCTGGTGAGCTTGCGGGTGTCGAAGTGTCTTTTTCCATGGAATATTACCGTCCACTGGCCTTCACTTAAGAAATTGTGCCTCCAAGAACTTCTCTTGCAGAAGGATCAGATTATGAAAATCTTGAGCGGGTGCCCTGTTCTTGAATCTCTCGAGTTGCGTATAATGTCAATGTTCGCTTGTGACCTCCAGATTGAATCAAGATATCTAAGAGAGTTGGTGATTGAGGCCGTTTGTATTTCATCAATCAATATTTCGGCTCCGGATCTGCTGTCATTGCGTTTATGGGGTGAACTTATCGTCGGAGGCGTTAGAATAAATGGAGTATCTTCATTAGTAGCGGCAGAGTTGAAGTTCCTTGTTAGGGAGCGGCAACTGGTCCACCTTTCTGATCAGTTGAGGATCCTTCTTAAGCAGCTGCAAGATGTCACGACAATCACAATCGGAAGCGGATGCCTTAAGGTGCGAGTTGATTTTGTTTGGTCTTTCTTCCTCTTTGTTGGGTACGCTATTGAAGTATATTTATGGATATTAGAGAATTCCTTGTCAAAGAATATTGCTACACATGATTTTTGATATTTCGGTATTTTTTGAGATAGTAGTTTCCTTGTTAGTCTAAGTTAATCAATTTCCATATAAGTCAAATTACTTCCTTTTTTAAGGCAACAAGAAAATCACGTTATTGAATAAAGATGTGGGCTCGAGTGTTTTCTATCTCCCTCTCGCTTGAAAAAAAAGGTTGCTGTATGATATGTCCTTGCCACTGTTAAGCTGGTGCTGATCCATTTAGCTTTCAAAGCATTGTATCAGACGGGTTTTATGTATTTTTCACTTTGCTCAGCTAAGTACCACCAAATCAACCAAATTCTTAGTGGTGGTTAAAGTAAGCATAATGAGTGAGCGCTTTTTCATATCAACGCTTTCATTCTTGGTAGAGATTGAAAGTATTAAGGGTGAGCATGGTTCTAGGGTAGAACCTGGAACCTGAGAACTGCATTGGTAGGAACCTGTAGGTTCTAAGGTATGCAAGGTAGGTTTTAGGTTTCAAAATTTGGAGAACCTGTACCCGAGAGTAGGTTCTAGGTTCTCGATTGGTGGAACTTGGAACCTGGAACTTATAACCGAGAACGTAGAACCTAGTACAAGTTTTTATGTTTTTCTTAATCTAGGTGTTCATGCGATTTTGAGGTATTCCATGGTGTTTGATGATAAATGTATAATCCGAAACCACTAGTCTAAATTTCCATTTTATGATTGAGACTTTTATTTTCGTAGACTATCAAACTAGTGGAAACTCCAATTGCTTCTTTTAAGATAATGATTCTATATAATATAATACAAGAGTAACGAATGCATTAAAATCACAAAATTTCCTTAATACTATACGACAGGTGCATATAGACACTCGTTCTCAGGCAATCGATAATAAAATCCTTATTCATTTTTATTGTTGTGTTTATTTTCATGTTACCGAACTAAAGATGAAAAAAAGAACTTATTGGAACCTGGAACCGACCCTGGAACCTGTAATAGGGTAGGTTTCAGGTTCCATATTCCGATGGGTAGGTTCCAGGTTCCAAAAAATAAGAAACTTGTACATGAGGGTAGGTTCTAGGTTCTAAGCGGAACCTGTAAGGAATCTGGAACCGCTCACCCCTAGAAAATATAGCAATGGTCTTATCTTGTTTTGTTAGTTGGTTCACAATTTAAGTTTTTTTTTTCAGGTTCTATCAACTTGGGAGGTAATGGGAATGTCGTACCTATCATCGAGTTGGCATAATATCATAGTGCATAGTACACTTTCCAAAAGTGACCTTCACGGGATGGCATACTTGCTGCGGAGTTCTCCACTCCTGGAAAGGCTAGTCATATGCAATCCAAATTCTAATAATGTCATGGTATTAATCTATCTTTAGTTCTGTACACAGTTATATGTATGCTTTTGCAGTCGGCCTCATATCACCTACGTTCGGGCTTTTACTATAAAGCTGCTGAAGAACAATCAAGTCTCTTGTTGCCATTTATGTTTTACACACGTTTGCATTTACTGAACATTAACGAATTGGTGTGTGAAAAAAGTTGGGATGCCTAGGAGCTGCATGGAAAAATTTGACTGTTGTTGAGCAAAGGATGTGATCATATATTCATTTGGATCCCTTAGAACTTATGATTTGTTATACCAAATCAGATAATCTTTTTTGTTTTACATTCTTTTTATAGTACTTACTGTCATCGCCATGTTATTGCTTCTACTAATTAGCTTTCAAATGCTACTATCGATGCGTGTTTTCAGTTCGAGAATGAGGATTATCCAGAATTCTGTGATTTTTTTGAAAAGCATGAGGATTATCCAGAACTCTGTGATTTTGATGAAAAGCAATATTGGCCGTCGCAAAAGGAGTTCTTTTGCGTGGCAAATAATCTTAAAAGGGTTGAAATTGCTGGGTTCGAACTGGACAATGAAAAATCGAAACTTTTGCTAGCCCTGGCTAAGTTTCTTCTTGAGAAGGCAGTCGGATTGGAGAAGATGATACTCGATGCTGAATTAAGGATGTCGTGTCAAGGATTACCCATTGACCCTCATGATCTTGGGGATTTGCACGATGTGATTCAACTGCAAGAAGGTTGTCGAAGAGCTTCCAGAAATGCTGAAGTTATAGTCAATTATCATTTCAATGGACTCCCTCATGAATTACGAAAGCATAAGCAAATCACAGGTACTCAGTACGCCCCTAGATTTGCATGACATTGGTAGCTCTAACTTGGAAATAAAATTGCTTGTCTCTTTTTGTGCCACTTTTGATGGTGTGCAAATAAGTTGGATTTGAACAAATGCTTTGATGTTGCTTCATTTTTTTTTTTTTTTTTGGGTAAAGCCGGAGTTCACATGTGAATGTCGTAGGAGGCCTATATAATCAATAGCTATGATGGTGTTGGTTCATATAGATTATAGATTGAGTCTATTTAATTACTTCTTTAGCATACATAATATGTAATTAGCCCGAGTGCTTCTATTTATATTATATGACAATTGACCTTGATATGAAAGGCATATGCAAATCTCTCCATGTAACAAAATGAATGCCAAGTAAGATTTAAATGTAGAGCTTTTACCATTAAATACCACAAAATATCTTTTGGCGCATTGTGAATTGTGTAGTAAAATCTTTGTCTCTATATATAAGGGTGTCAAGAATCAAAATTGAAACCGAACTAAATCGAAATTTCATATATTTTCGATTCAGATAACCGAAAAAAACCAAATTTATTTTTCTTGGTTCGATTTTTATCGGATTTGGTTATGTTAATCGAATTAAACCGTCCCTAAAAAGTTAAAAAACAAAAAGCAAACATCTATCCGTCCCTAGAACTAAAAGCCCTAAAAAGTAAGAAGCAGAAAATCCTTTCATCTCTCCTCTCCTTCGATCCGGATCCACGAGCGAGAACTTGAGAATCGAGATTGAACCGAGAGCTAAGAGCAAGATGACCCATGAAGGCTGGCTCCTCAGCTTATCCAAGAAACATAGCTCCATTTGTCGAAGCTCAGAGCAAGAGGGAGCAAATCTAGGGGCAAATGGAGAAAACAAAGATGTGGGTTTGATCTGGAGAGGGATTTATACGCCAACCGAGGAGGATTCTTGAGTGTTTCGGTGATGCTTGTTAAGGTTGGACCAAGAGAGGACGAGGGCGAGAAAACAGAGGAAGGTGTTAGGGTTAGGCAACCGAGTACGGAGTCGGGAGGCAGGAAACGGATGGGGAGCAATTGAATTGCATGAACGCTTGAGAGAGAGGAGTGAGATGGCGGGCGAACAAAAAGCAAACATCTATCCGTCCCTAGAACTAAAAGCCCTAAAAAGTAAGAAGCAGAAAATCCTTTCATCTCTCCTCTCCTTCGATCCGGATCCACGAGCGAGAACTTGAGAATCGAGATTGAACCGAGAGCTAAGAGCAAGATGACCCATGAAGGCTGGCTCCTCAGCTCATCCAAGAAACATAGCTCCATTTGTCGAAGCTCAGAGCAAGAGGGAGCAAATCTAGGGGCAAATGGAGAAAACAAAGATGTGGGTTTGATCTGGAGAGGGATCTATACGCCAACCGAGGAGGATTCTTGAGTGTTTCGGTGATGCTTGTTAAGGTTGGACCAAGAGAGGACGAGGGTGAGAAAACAGAGGAAGGTGTTAGGGTTAGGCAACCGAGTACGGTGTCGGGAGGCAGGAAACGGATGGGGAGCAATTGAATTGCATGAACGCTTGAGAGAGAGAGAGAGAGAGAGAGAGAGAGGAGTGAGATGGCGGGCGAACAAGATGAGCTGCAAACCAATGCGATAAAAACTCCTTGTGAAGGACCGATCAATGACGATGGGCGACAACGAGAGCCCCCGTGAATGAACATGCAACGAGAAACCTCATTCTTTTGCCAATCGCCAATGTTGTCGAATCGGTTGCAATTCTCTTGTCTAGGTCCATGCTTAGTCGACGCCCGTCGTCTTCTCCATTGCTTCCTCTGCTTCTCCATTGATTCCCTCGCATTGGTTTGCATATCTGATCTGTCCATTAAGATTTCAGTGAGATCTCAAAGGCCATGGCCAGATCAGGTCATCAATGGTGGTGCTGAGACCTCACGGAAACTTGGCAGCGAGAGAAGAGAGTGAGGGAGAGATCCAGCAAATAGAGAAAGCAAAGACGGTCGTGGATAAAACGACAGAGATAGGGCGAGAGGTGGAAAAGGCTACCGCGATGACATATTCCTTTTCATTGGCAGCAAAAGGAAAAAGTGAAAAAAAGAGAGGCAAAACTAAAAAATCGAACCAAAACCGAGCTGAATCACTGACACTCCTTTATACATTTAAGGCTGGCGCTAAGAAAATATTTGTTCGTGTTTGTCACATGGCACCCCACTTTTCCTCTATGATATAGTTTTGCCATGTGGCATAAATTCGATCAATAAGCTTTTAGCATATTCATTTATCATCTCCTCTCTTTTATATTTAATATTAAATTTCAGAAAGTGAATGTGGACATGAGTGATGGTAAGTGAAAAATGAATCAAGTCCTGGCTTCTTACTCTTCAGGACTATTCGCCTCAGAAGAATGAAGAAGTTTCGCACGGGCAAGCTTGACATGCACCGCACCAGTACTGCAATAACATCAAAGGGAGCAAGACATTATTTTCATCACTAGATTTGAAAAGTGGGGGAAATAAGTGAAAGCATAGAAAGCTTTACTTGACAAAAGTTCTCTTACCAATCCTAAAGATGATGGTAATTTTTAAAATTCATATTACATGACTCCTTTCACCGTGTACTTTCTGAGAGAGATAGAGTATTGAAGATTGAATGGAGTTCTCATAGATCCTGCTCTGAGAACTGGCAGAAAAATCTTTGAATAAATTTATGAATATAAACTAGTAAATATATTCATAGAAGGACTAACCTCACTTTAACTTATTACTTTGTAAGCAAATTTAATGCCCAATCAATTTATTACTGTCGTTATAGACTCTAATACTGATTCTCAAAAATTCAAATTGTAAAACAATGCTGAGTCGTACTTAAACTGAATATTATGCAGTCTTCCACTACCCATCTACCTCATCGTATCTAGGTAAATCAACTACCAATACCAATTATTTTCCATAACTCAGCATATGTTCTATCCACAGCATTGCTTCTCAACTATCTTATCTTGGGCACGATATAACAACGATATCTCAACCGGCTCAATCTTATATAATCTATCAATGCATGTTTCATGACCTCCATAAAATCAAACATAGAGCGGTCCAGCCATGGTTTTTTCTTGAATTTTTTTTTCCGACTAGCAAAACATTACTTGTCCGGTTGGTGTAATTAAGTCATTCTATTAATGACTCAGTCCAACTTGATAAATAGAAATAAGTTTTAAGACTTGATTGAGCCCTAAAATTTGTCATAAAGGTGCAGTTGAGTCTTAAAATTTTCAAAATGTGTAATTGAGATCGAAAACTTATCGCGAAAATACAATTGAGTCTGTAAACTTTCGAAAACTACAATCAAGTCGTAAAACTTATCCAATTGATGTAATCAAGTCCTTCTATTAATGACTTTATCCAACTTGACAAATAGAAACAAGTTTGAGGACTCGATTTTACGAATTTGACAAGTTTTAGTACTTAATATTTTCTTGAAAGTTTTAGCACTCAAGTGCAATTTTTTTTTAAGTTATAAATTCAATTACACATTTTGAAAGTTTTAATATTCAATTGCACTTTTATGATAAATTTTAGAATTTGGTTGCACTTTTTGAAAGTTTTAAGACTCAATTACACTTTCATAATAAGTTTTAGGACTTTGAATTCATTTCTTCCTAAAATATATTAGATATTGAAGTCAAGATTAAGTAGGTTTTGGATTTTTTTTATAAATCATAATAATTGTGAGTTTGACTTTGTTTGTTTTCCTTTGTGTTCACTAATCAAATTGTCGTTTTTTGCTAAAAAAAGTGAAATTATTGTTAATTAAACAAATTGGAATTCATTTATCCCCAAATTTCAATTAGTTATTATTATTTTTTGGTCAAACTTCAACTAGTTATTGTTTTATACAAGGATAATGAACTTGAGCTTGTTACCAAATACCACCGTTTAAGCCATAAACTCTCTATAGAGCACAACTACAATAGTAAGTCATAGGTCTAAGGTACTATTCTTCTCTTTCAAGTTTCGATATATGTCAATCTTATTGGCAACCATTGCGTTTTCACATAATTTAATTACGGCAATGTCTAAAGTAAACTGAATTTATTTTTGCTTAAGGTTGCTTTTAAATCTTATTGGTTCCAATGCATCTACGATCGCAATTCTTTTGTATTGTTCTTCTTCAAGATGACACCTTTCTAACATCTTCTTCGGATATCAGTAATGCTCTGAAGGCCTTTCAAGGTCAATCCTTGGCATTCTTCACAGCACGTGGATATAGTCATATGTGTTTGAGATTTTCCCTTTATCTCTCACCTATTTCAATTTCAAAATTTGAATTTTATCTATCTTATAAACAACTTTACAAAAAGAATTCAAATTTGCAACCCTGCTTTCTTCCCACATATATGTGCATGAGTCTCTTCATATTGTGTGAATAACTTATTTCCATGAATTAATAATTCAAATATTTCATAATAAGATCGTTTGCAATATCTTTTAAATTTCAAACTTTTGCATACAGGCAACCTGTGTGCCCTTAGCTAGTAACAACAGACCAATAAAAGAAATTCCCTGGCGTATAATTTCATCTAAAATTGCGCATATATGGCACAAGAAAACGTAAGTTGCTCTAAATGGAAATCCATTAGGATTCTAAATTAGTTATGTCATGTTTAAGGAAATTGAAAAGTTATAAAACGATAATAATAGTAAGTTTTCAAAGGCTCCTTGAAAGCAATCATATATTCAATTTTTGTTTCAAAGAAACTATTTAAAGAAACAAAGTGCTATATATATATATATATATAGATATAGATATAGATATAGATATAGATATATATGCAATAATAGATATTGCGTTTCCCCCCTTATATCACCAATGTCAATCAGTTTGGATTCAAATAATGATTATACATTATCTTCTCAATTATGGAAAAACCTGCATCGTTTTTTTTTTTTTATTGGTTTGCTTGATAATAGATTATTTGTTTTGATCGGGTGTAAGAATGCTAACAAAAGTATTTGATGAAAATTAAAATTTCCCCATTATGTTACTATGGCCAAGCAATAGTGTTCAGAATCTCATGACAGTAAAATTTGAAATCCACAAACACATTCGTAACACTCCAAGTCCCCCAAAATCCATTGACGGTCAAGAGTATTAATGCGTAATTTATATGCATTATGAGATATTACTATAATTATGTTTCCATATATATGTACCTTACTTAGTCACTTCTATAAATACATATCATACAACCCTAAAGGCAATTATAAACACTTTTGTCTTATTTTCTCTGTGACTTCAAACATTAACAGGGAGATGGCCTCTGTGGCAGAGGAGGTTGATCACATCAGCCGCTTGCCCGACGCCATAATCCACCACATCTTCTCCTTCTTGCCCTTCAAAGACGTGGTCAAGACCAGCATGTTGTCGAAGCAGTGGCGTTTCGCGTGGACCTCCACTCCATTCATCGATCTCGCTCTCCCCTCAAAGGGTGTCGTTCCTTGGATCAGCAGAGCACTGAGTCTCTGCACTGCTACTAAGATAGAGAAGTTCCATCTTGATGCTACTGTGTCTGAATTATACATCCCCGCTGAACTCGATCTCTGGTTTTGCTTTGCCGTGGTGCGCAGAGTAGAAGACGTTTCGGTGGTCTTTGAACGACACTGGTCTCACTATGTACCTCAAATCTTGTGTAGTTGTGCATCACTGGTGAGCTTGCAAGTATCTAGATGCCGTTTTTCAAGGGAAAGTACCTTCCACTGGCCTTCGCTTAAGAAATTGTGCCTTGGCGACGATTCCTTGTGTGACAGTGGGATTAAGAAAATCTTGAGCGGGTGCCCTGTTCTTGAATCTCTTACGTTGTGTTCGATATTTATCAACCTCCAGATTGAATCAAGATGTTTAAGAGAGTTGGTGATTGAAGCAGTTTATATCACGATGCTCGATATTTCGGCTCTGAATCTGGTTTCGTTGCGTTTGTCGGGTGGATTTGTCGTCAAAAGCTTTAGACTAAATGGAGTATCTTCATTAGCAGCGGCAGAGTTGAACTTTCTCAAGTCAACTGCTTTTTTTGACTCCCTTTCTGACAAGCTGAAGTCCAGATTTGAGCAGCAGCATCCTGTCTACCTTTCTGGTCAACTGAGGATCCTTCTTGAGCAGCTGCAACATGTCGCGAAAATCACAATCGGAAGCAGGTGCCTTAAGGTGCGAGTTGATTTTGTTTGGTCTTTCTTCCTTCTCGATCGGTATGCTAGGTATGCTATTGAAGTATACTTACGGATATTAGAGAATTCCTTGTTAAAGAATATTGGTAGACATAATTTTTGATATTTCGCTATTTTTTGAGATAGCTAGCCTTTCTTGTTAGTTTAAGATAATCAGTTTCCTTATTAGTCAAATTACATCCCTTTTTTTTAAGGAAATAAGAAAATCACGTTATTGAAAAAAGATGTGGGCTCGAGTGTTTTCTATCTCCCTCTCTCTTGAAAGCAAAGGTTGCTGTATGATATGTCCTTGTCCCCGTAAGCTGGTGCTGATCCATTTAGCTTTTAAAGCATTGTATAAGAAGGGTTTTATGTATTTTTCAGTTTGCTCAGCTAAGTACCACCAAATCAATGAAATTCTTAGTATTGGTTAAAGAAAGCATAAATTCTTATTAACGCTTTTATTCTTGGTAGGAATAGAAGGTAAACTAGTGGTAATATCTTGTTTTGCTAGTTAGTTCACAATTCAAGCTGTTTTCAGGTTCTATCAGCTGTGGAGGGAAAGGGAATGTCATACCTATCATCGAGATG
Source organism: Corymbia calophylla (assembly GCA_014182845.1). Classification (NCBI taxonomy): domain Eukaryota; kingdom Viridiplantae; phylum Streptophyta; class Magnoliopsida; order Myrtales; family Myrtaceae; genus Corymbia; species Corymbia calophylla. The sequence continues at coordinate 40,473,117 of CM024697.1, read as the reverse complement.
GCGTAATATCATAGTGTATACTACCGTTTGTAAAAGCGACCTGCCTGGGATGGCGTACTTGCTACATAGTTCTCCAGTCCTGGAAAGGCTAGTCATACGCAATCCAAAATCTAATAACGTCACGGTATTAATCTATCTTTGGTTCTATACACAGTTATATGTACATTTTTGCAGTCAGCCTCATATCATCTACTTTCGGGCTTTTACTATAAAGCTGCTGAAGAACAATCAAGTCTTTTGTTGCCATATAGGTTTTACACATGTTTGTATTTACTCAACATAAACGAATTGGTGTGTGAAAAAGCTGGGATGCTTAGGAGCCACATGGAAAAAGTTGATTATTATGTAGTAAAGGATGTGACAATCTATTCATTTGGATCCCTTAGAACTGATGATTTGTTATATCAGATCAAAAAAACTTGTTTATTTTACATTATTATTATTATTATTATTATTATTATTATTATTATTATTATTATTATTATGTACTCAATGTCATTACTATGTTATTGCTTCTATTAATTAGCTCTAAAAAGCTACTGCTGATGTGTGTTTTCAGATCAAGAACAAAGACTTTTTGGAGCTCTGCGACTTTGATGAACAGCAATTTTGGGGGTCACAGAAGGACTTCTATTGCGTGGCAAATCATCTTAAAAGTGTTGAAATTGTCGGGTTCGAACTAGACAATGAAAAATCTAAACTTTTGCTAGCCCTGGCTAAATTTCTTCTTGAGAAGGCAGTTGGATTGGAGAAGATGATACTTGATGCTGAAGTAAGGATGCCATGTCAAGGATTACCCATTGACCCTCATGATCTTTGGGATTTCCACAATGTGATTTAAGCTACAAGAAGGCTGTCGGAGAGCTTCCAAAAATGTTGAAGTTATAGTCAATCATCGTTCCAATGGACTCCCTCATGAGTTATGAAAGCACAAGCAAATCCACAGATACACAGTACACCCCTAGATTTGCATGACATCGGTAGCTTTAACGTAGAAATAAAATTGCTTGTCTCTTTCTGTGCCAGTTTTGACAATGTGTAAATAAGTTGGGTTTAACAAATGCTTCGATTTCAAGTTTCCCTTCTTCTTGGGCAAAGCCGGAGTTCGTATGTGAATGTTGTGGGGAGACTCATATAATCAATAGATATGATGGTGTTGGTTCATGTAGATTATAGCATTCACAATATGTAATTTGCCCGATTCCTTCTATTTATATTATTTGACAATGAACCTTGCCATGAAAGACATATGCAAATCTCCCCATGGATTAAGTGAATGCAAAGGATGATTTCAATGTAGAGCTTTTACCATTAAATACCATAAATAATCCTCTGGTGCATTATAGTCTCATAATACTAATTGTGAGGTAAAATCTTAGCCTATTATATATATTTATGGCTGGAGGTGAGAGAATACTTGCTCTTGTGTTTGTCATGTGGCACCTCACTTTGCCTCTACATTTGCCACATAGCAAGACATATGACATAGTTTTGCCATGTGACGTGAATTCAATCAATAAGCTTTTAGCGTATTCATTTATCATCTCATCCCTTTTATTTTTAATTTAAATTACAGAAACTGGATAAAGCAAAGTATATTGAAAATTGTTTTTCTTGGGTTTAAAATCGGAAATGAGTCAATTGGAGAAAGTTTCTTCAAATATTAATGAAATATATATTTTTAATTCAACAAACTCTCTTTAACCAAGAAAAAAAAAGACAGAATAAAACAAAAATAAAGACTTAGTTTTCTCTCCTAAATTGATTTGTCTCTCTTTCTCCCCCAAAAATATTTAAATTCCTTTCTTGTTTTATTTAAATTCTTTCTTGTTTTCTTCAACATGCATAAGAGTGTACTCTTTTCTCGTTGTCTCTCCATAGTTATAAAGCAAATCAAAGGCCGTTTCCATGGCAAAAAAATTTTCTACTAAATTCCATAAAAGCCAAGTACGTTATAAAGATATATCACAATAACTCAAAATCAAAATAAGTCAAAATCGCAATCCAAATGTAAAATTCCATCAAGACAAGTTGATTCTTCAATCTCTAATATTTTAAAATTAAAATGTGAATTTTTGTTATCATATAATTTAAGATTATTCAAGATACTTAATTTTAATAATAGGGGGAATTACCAAAAAAGTCTTGAATCTATAGTAATTATATCAATTCAATCATAAACTTTTTTTTACCAATTCAATTCTAAAATTTTTGCAATTGTGTCAATTTAATCCATTCGGCCAAACTTGGCTAGCTAGCACTAACATAGACATTGACTGGTGAACGCTGATGTGGCAATTTTTAGATTATTTTTTATTATTTTCAAATTTTTTATTTTTATTTTTATTTTTTTTCATCTTCCTCCTTCCCTTGGCTAGAGGCAAGGGCCGATGAGGTCAGCCTCGTTGGCCAATGGCAAGGCTCGCCCTTGTCAACCATTGGCAAGAGCGAGCCTCACCTAGTGACAACGAAGCATCTAACGAGGTTGAGCTTTGCCATCCCTAGACAAGGACCCTCACTAGATTTGGCAAGATCGAGCCTAGCCAAGGCGATGGTTGATCTTGCCAGTGCCCAGCGAGGCTCCTTGCCCTGGGATGACGAGGCTCGACCTCTCCATGGATGACGAGGCTAACCTTGCCGGCCAGAGGAAGAGGGAGGAGGAAGATGGGGAAAAAGAAAGAAAAAGAAAAAAAATTAATTTTTTTTAAAAAATACAAAATTATTTAAAAATTGCCAAGTTAGCATTTACGGACGACTGTTGCTAGTTGGTGTCACGTTAGCGTCGGATGGCCAAGTTTGGTTGGATGGAATGAATTAATACAATCGCAAAAAGTTTAGGATTGAATTAACCTAAGAAAAAAAGTTTAGGATGAAATTAGCATAAATGCAATAGATTTAGGACTTTGTTGATAATTTCCCCTTTAATCGCATAATGATACATTTAGAAATGACTTCTAACCCAGCTCATGAAATGGAGCCATAGACAATCAAGTGAGATGCAACTTTAGAAGTCTAGAGGCATAATTACTATTGGGCATCGTAGGGTAGGTTAAATGGTTAAAGTGCCCAACTCACAATTGGCAAATTCGTAAGTTCAATTTCTATTGCATGCATGTCAATGGGATGCAAATATAGGTCTATTGAAATTGGCTTTGTATCAATGGAATCTAATCATCCATGAATTTCACAAAAATCCAAGTACGTGATAAATCACAATCACTCAATGGCAAATGAAGTCAAAATCACCATCTAAATGTAAAATATGATTAAGACAAGATGATTCCTTCAACCTCTAATATTTTAAAATTAAAATGTGAATCTTTCTTATCATAATATAATTTAGGATTATATTTTGTAAAATGACCAATTCATCATATAATTATGTTTTTATTGACACATTTCATTTGAAAAGATAGCCAACGAGTTTAAATCTTATTACCCAAGCTTATAAGACATCCATATCGCTAGGGAAAGCAGAAATTCATAACGGAATCAAACTCCTTCGCACAAAAATCTTTATAGCTTTCTGCTAAATAAAATGATCTAATTTACAAAAGATTGAGATGATCAAGTACATCTATCTCTTCTCTGGAAGTTAAAGGTTCATAGATACCGCAAGCTAATGACTCATTTTTATTTACGCCAAATAAAATTTGGTAAGTTATTGCATTGGAATCGTAGACTTTTTTTTTCCTTTTTCTATTTGTCAGAACATTATAATAAATGTTGATAGGTTACTCATATAAGAATTGACAACATAAATCTAGTAGTAATAAATTGAAGAAAAACCACTAAACCACTCAAATTAAGGTTAGCAATTTGATAAAATGGTGCATTTATTTTGCAAAAATGAATAATTAGGAAAATAGTTTCCTAAAAATGATCGTTTGTGTTATTTATAAAAATGAATTAACGAAAAATATTTCCATCATTCACAAAAATTTTTAGGCATAAATTATTATCGATGATGAAAACATTTTTTATTGACTAATTATTTTAAATGATTATTATTAGGAAAAAATTTTCAAATTATTTATTTTTTGCAAAACAAACGAACCCTAAGAGTTGTTAAATTTAAAGCATTAGTAATTTATGCAAATAGATAATTTATTTTTATGAAATAATTTGGAAACAATCAAATAATTACTTATTTATTTTCAAGACAATCTAATAGACTTAGATAAGTGTCACGAATAAAAGTTAATAACCTTAAACTAGTTGGTAATTTATCGAAAAAATTTTGGTAGCTCACTCAAATTAAGATTGGTAGTTCAATAAAAAATTTACAATGTTGGTATCTATTGGAATAAAATTTGGTAATTTGGAAACAATCAAATCAAGTTACGAAGAAAAAAGTTGGTAATATAAAGTAATGGTAAAGTAATCATATAGAAGTAAGTTAATTACTCAAGTTAATGTCATTAATTTGATATCGGAGTTAGTAGTTTGATATAAGAGTTCATACCTCTAAATCGAAGTTAAATTAGTTATGCAAACACCGTTTGAAATTTGAAAACAATTTTTGTCTGAACAATCAAATTAATATTAATAAGTTACTCAAATATAAATGGAAATCAATCAAAAATAAGCTTCTTTGTCACTCATATCAGGGTTAACTTTGTAAGTTACTGACATTATGGTTTATGATTTGACGTAATAGTTCATAACTTCAAAGCATAAAAAGCTATCAAAAATAAAAGTACATAAGTTGAAAACAATCACAAAATAAATGATAAGACCATCCAATAAGACTTGGTATCTTCAAGTTATTTGGTAACTCAATTGGGTATGGTTGATAAGCCTTTCATATTAAATTGGTAATATGACATGAGGGCATATTAAATTTTGGTAAATTATTACAAAAGTGGAAAATTTCAGAAATAATCACATAAAAGTTGTTAATTTAATCACAAAATTTTACCACTAAAATTGGTTTTTATGACAGGTAAATCCTATGTCCATGATTCCAACCCTCGTACATATATGAATTCTTCGAGCGAGATTGGTCATTCCTCTAGTTTAGTCTACATAGAGAGACCGTATTTCAAAGGATGATGGGCTTTGTGAAACTTTTGGGCTTTTGGTGCAAAAGACAAGACTGACTCACATTGTAACTTTCTACGACGAACACATTGTAACTTTATGAAACTATATTAAACTGAGCTAAAAGTTTCCAGTCGAACATGCAGAAAAGGGAAGTTCATTTCAAATATCTGCCCCAGGTGTGGCATTCAATCACATCTCCTGTAAATGTTAAGCTAAAACTTGGGGGTACAAAACAGAGAAAAAGAAGCCACCGGTGTTGATGAAATGATCAGGATTTACACAGACGGACATCCTTGGAAAGGATATCAAAGAATAACCCTCGCCCCTGGAGAACACTTTGGATGTGACCGAAGAATCCGGGCCACTTCAAGCAGCGGTGACCGTTCAACTGCTTGGGACGATTTGGAATTGGTACTATTGATCACTATTTTGTCCAGCAAGAGTGCATTACGGAGGAGAAACTTGAGCAGGGAAAGAATAGGTTCCCATGTCAGCGGATTGGCACCGCAATCAACAATCTCAACATGCCTGAGATGCATCAAACACTGGTAGATCCTCCACTTTACAAAATTCCAAAATTCTTCTCCAGCAAAGACGCGATGGCCTACACTCTCTGCATTCAACTCGATCTGCAGATATACAATATTATGACTAAGAAGGAGATACACATTTGGAACTAGATGAGACATATATCAAACTTTGATAGTATAGAAAAGCATTTCCCACACCAAGAGAAATATAAATCTATTGAGAATCCAAAATGTCAATTAAATAGACAGGTGCAAAAATGATTTTCAATCACAAGAAGAAAAGAAACGACAGGTTTATACGCAGCCTAAGGCTAAAATTCACAATCTGTATATGTTCAAGCAAATCTGGTGTTAAATTAACCCGGTGAAGTGAGGGTTCCCGCAGTCGTGTACCGTATCATTGGGTGTGCAAGTTGTTTGTAAGAATAACTTCTCCAAGAGCCGTGTACTTTCAAGTATTTTCGCTATAGCCTCGGGAACTCCCTCATGGCCTGCTGCGCCAAGTAATATCAGATGCCGACATTCTAAGGATGGAAGAAACATGTCTCTCGCCTCCATTAATGACAGCACCTAAGCACATCATTGTGGCAGAAGAAGCAGAAACTGATCACTTCTACTTTCTTTAAGCACTAAAGAAGATCAAATATAAGACATGCTTGCAATTCCAAAGATCTCTCACAATAGCCGACAGACCAAACGAATGAGCAAACAAGGACATCGGATTTTAGTCTTATCAAAGTCAATATAATGCTGGACCCATAAAGGCGATATCAGGTTAGATGTGTAAAGTTCTTTTATGAAAGGAAAAAGCCTCATCCAGCAAAAATTCCATTGATAAGATGGCAAAGTTTCCCTGAAATAACAATTTATGAGCATGATATCATCAAGCCCCAATAAACAATCTCACATTTTATTCTAAGCAAATGGCAGAATATGTAATGCATGTCCGCAACTTGAACAAGGAATAATAGGGCTAAAAGAATTGGCTCGCACCTGAAGGCACCAGCTCCCCATCACTAATTTTGTGACATGATGCAGCCTCTTGAGAAGCCCCTTGACAAGATCGGCATGAGCCTTGACCTTATCGTGTGCAAAAATTTTCATGTTGAAATTTAACTCAGCCTCAATCAAGGAAGATACTTCATCTAGTGTAAACTCTCCCCCTCGAGAATTGCCCAATAGGCGCAATTTGAGAAGGTGAGGAGCCGAAATTCTCAACATCGAAGCTTGACCACGAAACTCATGGGAATCAATCACCAACTCTCTAAAACTTTTTGATTCAACCATGACGTGCTTGACACCCACACAACCTTTCAACTCAAGGAACTCTAGAACAGGGCTGCCACTCAAAACTCTCATCATCCCATCATTGTTCAACTCAGCATGTTCAATGCGCAATGTCTTCAGTGAACACCAATTCACAGCGCTGGACACCCGAAAAGAGCATCGGGACACACACAAACTCACCAAAGTCATGCAGCAGAACATGATTTGAGGCAACGCATAAATTTTCTGGCGCCGGTAATTTAGGATTACCGATACCTCTTCGACGTGATGCTCGATGGCAAACTGAAGCCACCTATCAAGACTTGACTGCATCAAGGCCAGACAAGGAGCATCAAAGAAGAATCTTTTCACCTTAATTGCGGTAGAGTGTGACAGCACTGAGTTGACGAAAGCGATGAAGCTCTTGGATTTCCGGCTACTGCCAGGGGGCAAAGAGAAACTCATGTACTGATTAAAGGTCCAAATGGAACGCCATCGCTTGGACAAGACACTGGTTTTGATGGCGTCTTTTGTGGTCAAGAAGGAGAAGATATGAAGGATTATGTCGTCGGGCAATTGGCTGATGTAATCCACTGGGTTTTGGGTTTCACCTTGATTGGAAGGAGATAATCGTGCACGTTTGACTGCTGACAATGATCAAAAGAAAGGTTGTCAAGAAACGTGACAAGACTATATAAACTCTGATCAGCATAAAAGGGAAATAGCTAAAGACTAAGAAATCTTCTGGCTTTTCTTCAAAATAGAATAAAATTAAAGAGCACATCCAGAGAGAGCTTGTGAAAGATAGAGATTGAAAATGCTAGAGGAAAGCTTGAGGCTACTTAGGGAATGGAGGCAGTTGAACAGCAAGATTTAGAATGGAAGAGCGAGAGAGTGATTGAAGTCCACTGGAGTATGAGAATTTGCAGAGAAAATTGCAGAAGATGGGGGAGAGAGAGAGAGAGATTGGATTAGAGGTGTGGAGGCAGACTTATTCGATTAATGGGCAGACCAAACCAGGCTGCAGCCTGAACTCCAGATGGAACAATTATTCCAAGTATTCTGAACAAACTACTGTTGATTTGCTTGACACTGATCCACAGCCGAGGAATTAGGAATTGGTTGGCTTTGGCTTTGAATTTGTGGATGCATAACTTGAGATGACAGACAATATATGCAAGTTATGTTAGTGAATCAAGAAACCGGAACAATACATGCATAGTAGCAGTAACTGCAAATGGCACAAAAAAGATGAAAGGAATGAGGGATAGATGCACAACAAGGACCACCTTTAGAGCACTATGTGATTACTCCGACTTGAAACTTTCTGCGCAAGTGATACTAGATGGATAATGGATACGTAAAAACAGGCAAACAGTGACTCACTCATCTTTGTGAAGTCCATGTACTCGAATTGATCTTGAAATCTTCAAAGAAAACAAAAACATAAAAGAGAAATGTGAATCATCTTTTGCAAGCATACATCTTCTGACCCCAAAAGAGAGACCCACTTTTAACCCAAAAAAAAAAAAAAATTGAGGCAAAGAATTGGGAGGAATTTACAAAAGATGCAAGCCTTTGGCCCTTTCTAGTTAAACTGAAGCTTGCTTCCACTCTTTGAAAACCTTGTCCTTCACAAATGCATATCTGATTCTAAGAAGAAAAAAACCGAGATCTTTCAGTTCTTAAATCAATAGGTTACAAATGAAATGAAGAAATTCAAATGTGCGACTGCCCATGGAATAAATGTGCATTTGGGGTTACAGATGAGCAAGACTGGCCAAAAAAAGAAAAAAATTAACTTCGGAATACTAAAACGAAAATCCCCCAAAAATACCATGTGCCCATGGAGCATTTACCCAGTCAATAAGCGGCACAGCTCGTAGTGGGCATATAAATGTGTACAATGTAAAGCCCAAAAAAGGACAATTCCAGGGCAATTCCTCAAATTTGTCACGCTGATGTGCTTGAGTCCTAAAACTTCAATTTCGTGCATTTAAGTCATACTAGTTGCAATTGAATGCACTTGAGACATTTCATTAACTCCATGAATTTTAGGTGGAAGGAAGATGCTGCATGACTTTTTTAGTTTCTTTTAATCATATGTGGCTGCTAATAGAAGAAAATTTCATGTAGATCTTCCATTCACTAAAACCTAAAAGCCCTAAGGAGCTAACAGCAGTGCTAAAGTGGATGAATGAAAAATTTTAGGACTTAAGTGCACAAAATGAAAGTTCTCGGATTCAAGTGCTCTATCATAACAATTTTTGGGACCCCTCTGTATGTCCCCCAAAAAAAATGTATCAAAAAAAAAAAAGTACCAGTACATTAATCAAAGTATTTGTTAAAAGAAATATACATATCTATAAATATATATGCAGATAACAAAACGAAAATTCTAATTCCGACATCAATGGTTTCAAATAACAGGAACTTAATCGTACCTGAGTCCTCACTGCTATTCCCAGCAGAGTTAGATGGCAAAGCATTAGGTATGGTACTCTGACACTCTATCTCCATTAACAATGTCTTCAGAGATATCTTCCTTAAATGATAGGACTAAAAGGGAAAGGAAGCAAAAATCACTAAATAACTTCATAACTGACCGACAAATTAAATAATCAAATTAGAAAGAAAATGACACAGTTATTGATTTGAAAATATAACTTAAAATTTAGGTGCAATATCACAGCACTGAGCAAACCAGATTTCACTGGCACGAAGCTAAATTCAGATATTAACAGTTCCACTTACTATATGAATGCACGCGACATAAAAATTATCAACAGATTATGCGAATATAAGAAAGCTTCTCTAAATATTTTAAGCACAAACCTACTCAGTTTGTTTAGGCATCCTCTAGCCACATAGAAACTTGATACAGTATAAGCAAGCACTAGCTCCCAGGCAACTTCATAAAAAGCAATCACCGATGAGATCAAAGAGAATGAAACGCATGTAGTGGACATGGACATCATGTAATACAAGGCTTGTTGCAAGAACGTAAATATTTTCCTCAAACCTCACAGCATTTTGCACTTCAGCTGAAATTGTTTCTAGCCAATTTTTTTCTTTTTTTTCACAATGATAAGTAAGATTTCATTGAGTACCGAGCGGGTACCACCCCTACAAAATGGATTAAATAGAAGCCACATACAAAATAATGCACAAAAAAATCGTTTGTAGCATTTCCAACAAACTAGATGTTCGATATTGGATTTTGCTGCATACCAAAAGTGAAGACCGTACAAACGATTATCTCAAAAAAAAAATCCCACAATGATTCAACTCCTTGAACTGCCCTTTTATTCCTCTTTCTCCAAATGAGCCAAACAACAAGGAGTAGAATCATCTTAGTAATCTGTTTCTTTCTGACACACGAACTGAAAGTCCCCCCCCCAAAATAAAAAAAAGAGCCCCAAGTTCATGTCATGTTGCGCCTAAGGTCAACCTGTTTACTCCTAAAATTGCAAAAACTGTAGCCCAAATCTTTCTGGTCCAGCTACAATGTAAAAGTTAGTGATTCACAATCTCTTCTTCAGTCTTGCACAAAAAGCACCTATTGGCCAGTATTTTTTCCCCTTCTAAACATTATCCGAAGTAAGAATACATCCCCAAGCAGCTTGCCAAACAAAAAAAAATGAAACCTTCAATGGGACCTCAACTTTACAAATAGATTTCCATGGGAAGAGTGTGCTCTGTTGTTATTGTATCTGAGTAGAACAGAGATCAGAGTAGTAGGATTTGACAGAAAAAGTTTTAGAGGTACAACAATTCTTCTGTAGCCTAATCGTCCTCACATCTAACATCTAATAGGGATTGGATTATCTACAAACTCACCCCCCAAAAAAAAAAACCTAAAATTCCTTAAGGACATTAAATGAGAACTAAAAATGTACAATTGAGATTATCTACAAACTTCCACCTACTCTGGAATTCCTTTAGAAGGTCTTCACTAAAATCTCCAATTCTCTTGAAATATTTCAACGTAAATCCATCAAAACCTAGTGCCTTATCTACACTCCCAGATTGCCCTTCTAATCTCCTTCTCCTCAAAAATTATTTGCAGCATCTCAACCATATCAAGATCAAGAGAAGTCTCTAAAATTTCCAGTCTCTCAAAACATCTCTCCTTGTCTAAATCAGCACAGAATTCTAGATGATCATGAACTCATGGCATCCACATCTTCAACAACCATCCCGAAAACTTCCAACTTACTGAGGAAGTTATATCTTCTATGAGCATTGGCCATGTTACGAAGGACTTCGTGTTCCTGTCACCATCATCAAGCCAAAACTCTTGAGACTTATGTCTCCAGGTGGTTCTTCCATTTGAATCAACAAAGCAAGAGTTTTTCAATTCCATTCTCCTAAGGCACTCTTCCTTCATAAAATCATCTGCATCTCCATATCCTCAAGCTCTTCAACTTCTTGAATTGTCTCTTTAAATTGTTTCCCACATTTTTAACTTCTCACAACTTCATGTTTCAGAGTGTACTCAGCCCCTTGAGCTTCAAAGGAAAAGTGAAGTTGGCCTACCCCCTGAAATAACTATTTTTCCAGTAATTAATAACTACCTCCTTGAAATTTTCTATTTTGAGCCAAATATTCTCAATCCAGAAAGGAGTGGGGCCCCATTCAATACCTCTCTCTCTAACACAATAGTATGGTGGTCTCAGGTCACTTGAGGTGACAACTTTTGAGTTGAGTTCAGGCGATATCCTCTAATGTTGTCGAAACAAAGAACCGATCAACGTGTGAAAAGGATAGCCTCTCCCCATCCCTGGACCAAGTATCCTTTCCACCTACCAACGACATGACAATCAGGCAAAAGATGTCTAAGATCTGCTGAAATTCCCTCATGCAAGCTATGTCAGTACCAATTCCATTCTGCTCATGTGGAAACCATACCACGTTGAAGTCTCCCCCAACCACTGAAGGCTCTTCCCATTTACTTCTAATATCATAGAGCTAATCCCCAAATGAACTCCTAGCACTACCCTCTCCAGGACCATACACCCCTATAAAGATCCACTCTTCCCCATTCTCTGCACCACAAAACAGGCATGAGACACTAAATTGGGCACCTAAGCAATCTACTAAGTTGACTGATTTCTCATTCCACATCACTACAATGCCACCACATGTTTGAAACACCAGTAATTTTCCAACTACAACATCTTATTCCACATACACCTGTTTTACCAGGTTCTACAACTGCATAATAATACATCCATCATTTCAAGTCCTCATTAGAGAGGTCTATTGACAATCTCCTCCGTCTGGCATAGTCTGTCACTCTTAACATGTCCCTTTTCGGCCTGTAACATAAACTCAAAGGATTTTCTTTCCACAAAAACCCCTTTACTTTGTAGGTATCTCCTGACAAAACCAGCCTCAACAATTGCACACAGCAAAGAAGTAAGAGGAAAAAGTCTTCAACATCTCAGAGAAAGCAAACAGCAATATAAAAGAAGAGGAAAAGAGCCTACGATGTCAATGGGGATCTTTGTTGATGGCTAGCTTGAGTTCATGGTGGTCAATGGATGTTAGGGAGGTCACTGGAGCTTGAAAACAGAGGGGTCAGGAGATGGAAGAGGAGGAGTTCAGAGTGGGTAAGAAAAGAATGAAAGGTCAGAAGAAAAGGTTTGCCGGAGATGGTCACAAAATCCAGTGTATAACAGAGCTGAAATTACATAATCCTAATATAGTCATATAATTCAATGGATAACAGATAAAAATTCCAGTAGCAGTTGCATATTGTTCAACAAATTATAAATAGCTTTCTCCCAAATAAGAAAGCAAACTAAAAAATGATTCGAAATAACACATATAAGAATCCACAAACCTATAAAATTTTGGTGACACCTAATCCACGCATTACTAGCATCTCCTCCTATTACAATTAACACGGTGGGAGTTCAAGCATTGCACCTCAAGGTAGGTGAACATTAAGTTTCCTGTGGAAAACCTTTGGGCCTTCAACCCCTACAATAACTATAGTGACACTATTGACTTGGAAAGGGAAAAAACTTTTTAGAGACTAATATGAAAAAACACAACCTACAAGCAATAAGACGCCTAAAAACCCTTAGGCCCGGGATAAGTAAATTTTTGTCGCGAGCATAACAGGCGATCATCCCATAACTGTTCCCCTGCCTGAAAGCTCATGGCCTTACCCCTGCAATTATGCTCGTCTACATACTATGGTAAACCCTCCTGGTTGTAAACAAAAATAGAAGATCATCCATTCCAATTAAAAAAGAAATACAACCATCTTCTTATGCTATATAATCACCAATGTAATAAGAGCTACTGGCCTACATACCCTCTAGATATCATATCGAGACTTAACTAAGACAAAAAAACTATCCAATGAGAAAAAAAAATTACAGCGAAAGTGATCTTAGAGTGTCTAAGGTTGGACGAGGAGGGTCTATCTCTTAACGCCTTCTTTTTTCTTCTCATTGGAGTTATTTCACAAAGACTTGCCATGGTAAGGAAGAAGGGGGAACAAGTCATATTGCACCCTATCTAATAACAAGACGGTATTGTAAAACCATTTCTTCATTAACATGCTAAACCCCTGGAAATCGTCCCTAAGCATCAATCCATCATAAACTCCGCATTTTCCCAACGAAAACAATGAAAGACCAAGCAAAGGAAGGAGCACTCACATCGTGTCGACAATCCTCTCCCGTGATCTTGGCGGCAACTGAGCCCTCCAATCGCCTCCATCAAGCGCAGCTTCAGTGCCCCCGCCTCCTCCGCTAGCCGGCCGTGTGGGCCTCCAGTCAGCGTTATCCAACATGCCCACTGCTCAAAAACCTCAACAACCAACAACCGCACGGGAACTTAGCGCAAGCAATAACAAAACAATCAGCACACGCCCACCCACAAGCAGATTCGAATCGCATAAGCCAATACAATCGTCACGGACTTCAAGCAACCCAAACCCACAAATCCTGCCACGTTCCTACATGAGCCCCCCTCGAAAACCCAAAAGAAACGGTCGATGAACAGGGTCGACCTCACCTGTGGGAGGACACGGTACAGCTTTTGGCGAGAGAACCATAAGGTGGGTCTCCTTTCATTTCTATGGTACTAAGAGGGTGGACTGGTGGATTTCGACTTTGTTTATTATTGAGAGACGACCAGGTGGTCGATGACTCGACACCCAAAGCAAAGCAACGCAAGACAAAAAGAAGAAGAAGATTCGCCCCCATATTTTTATGCGGACAGCGGCCACATGTCTCTTCTTCTTGTCGGGTCCTTCGTTGTCTCGGGTCGGGTCGCGGATCGGTCCCAAACAAGTTGGGCCTGATTCTATTTGGAAGATTGATGAAAAATTTTAAATTTATCATATTTTTATCAATTTAATTATAAATCTAACAATTTTGTTTATTAAGTTTTAAGATTTTTTACGTTTTATCAATTTAATCAATCTGATCAATTTAGATAAAAAATTGTTGTTAATTGACCAAGCTGTCCTCTATGGTATAGTCGACGTTAATGTGGACAATCTTTAATAATAATTAATATTTTTTGAATTTTTGAAATACTTTTTCCTTCTTTACTTTTTTTTCTTTTTCCCTTTCTCCCTCCGTTGGCCATCACTGGGCCTCGTCAATTGGCCATTGGCCTCAGGTGAAGGGCGCCCTTGAGAGCCAACCTTCACCAATCTAGTTAAGGGCTATCCTCACTCGATCTAGCAAGGGCAATCTTCACTAGCCTAGGCAAGGACTACTCTCGGCCGGTTTAAGACTTTTGGGTAATTTTCTTGGATTTTTTCAAAAAAACATTGGAAACTTCTAAATAAACTAGAGCATTGTATCTTGACAAGCTCAAGCTTGATAGTCCCTATCGTGATTTCAATCTTCCCTTTGGCTATAGCTCAATTGGTGTGTGGAGACGAATGTATCGAGATATATGTGCATCTCGAACTAAAGTTTTTAGGTCGCTCGAGCTCGAGCAAATTGTTTTGGACAAGCATAGATAGGCCTATGTTGAATGCTACTTAAAATCAAGTGACGCATGCTTTAATCGAATAATTAATCATAGGATTCTACTTTAAATTAAATATAAGATTATGTTTGTTTCGAGGAAAATAAATAATTGGAAAATGGTTATCTAAAAATAACTGCTTGAAATAATTAATCTATAAAAAATATTTTTCCTTACGATGATAATTTATTTCTACACATTTTCATTGAAGATAAAAAAAATTTGTTCATTCATATTTATAAGTAATACAAGTAATCACGTTTTCCAAATCATTATATTTTGTCAAACAATTAGGTTCTTAAATTAATTCAAATGTCAAGACCAATGATCACTTTGTTGCTGGCTCTATTGTCTCCCACCTTTCGACAAAGAGCTCACCTCCATTTCCTTTTCTCCCATTTTTCTAGTTTCTTTTTTTTCCCCCTATAGAGGAGATATCATATTCAGCGTAATCTCACCTCATGTGATATTTATATGATATATAAAACCAACTTTTAAATTTAGCGTCCAATATAACCAATGAAATTTGCCATAATGACCACCATTTTTGTATGGAAAGGGGGAATATTCTCAAGAAGGGTTGTGTTGAGGACATTTAACTTTAAATGTGAGTTTTGACTTTTACGTCCTCTAAAAAGAAATGACAAACGTTGAGAGTTAAAGTAGAATAGAAAAAAAAAATATTAGCATACAACTTAAAATGACTAGTGACCCTTAAATAATTAAATTAAGCAAGATACTATTGGCTTAACGGTAATATATGGAAACCATTTGCACTCGAGATTACAGAATAATTATTCCATGATCCACTTCGCTCTTCACTCTTAAAAATAGTAATTTGTCATTGCTCATGCAACCCACCTCTCTCTTCAAATCGACTTTTTATTTTAAAATTTTCCCATCATTTTTTAATTGGTGTCACATAGTAAATAGCGGCTTATTTTGGGAGAGAAGGACACTAGAAATATCAAAATTTATGTGTGATGTTTACTTTAATATTAAAAAATTTTGTCAGCACACTTAATTGTCAAATTGAAGAAAAAATGATAACTTAAATATCTCTCGCAAGAAATTCTAACTAAACTAATTAGAATTTCCTAAGCCCGCCCGACTCCATGTGCTCCTCTACTAGAAATATCAAAATTTATGTGGGGGCAAAACAGAGCGTTCCCTGTGATCTCCGTAATCGGTGTGGACAGAGAAGAAAGCTGACCGAGGATTTTCGAGATGATTTGCAAGCTTTGGCGATTGATCACTACTTGGCGAGCCCTAGACAAGCTAGGCTTGCTGCCATGGACGAGACAATTCTGGACGAGCAACAACGGAGTCGACCGCAAGCGATGATGGAGGTGTAGCATGGGCCGACTGCAAGCGACGCTGGAAGGGTGGAGATGGTGACCGGACGGGCGGTGCTATGTGATGGAGGAGAAGAAGAGAAAATTCAATTTTTTAATTTTTTATTTCACCTCAGCAGAAGCAAATATGTAAACATGTAGTTTTGGGACTATCGGGGATGCGTTTGGTTTGGCTTTGGGGAAATATATTTGGGAAAATGCAAATACCTTTGGGTTAAAGGGGTTTCTCGACATATTGATAATACCAACTAAGTACGCCAACGAGCCATGTTGATAGTAAAAATTGATAAAAAAAAAATTGTCTCGTCGGAATTTCGACAACCCAAATTAGAGTTGAAACTTAAGTAGTCTTTTTTTTTTTTTTCAAATAACACTTAAGTGAGTTGAAAAAAACTCATGGCACTAAAGTAAGCGTAATACACAACTTTTGATATTTTTGACGTCATTATCTCTCTTCGTGGAGAAGTTATGGCTGATTTGACGGTTATCACTTCCAATGAAGCTAGGGTTTTGGTGGTTTTTGTGGGTTGCTTCTCACTCACGCTTATTACGGCTTTGGACTTGATAACTTTACCGCGGTAGGTCTATCGGGGGCGCGAAACAACTCTCTCTAAGGAACTTGGCAAACTAACCCCGTATTCTTGATTAAACCCTAATGGAATTCATAAGAAAATCGACATTTAGCAGTGAAAATAATAGGGACGAGAATGTAGAATGGGACTAGATTTCTTGGAAATTTCTCTTTGCAACAAATTTTAAGGAAGTAATATCCAACAATAAAAAAAAAAATAGTGCCTTCAATATACATGGACAATCTACAATAAACAAAAACTAAACATATGAAATATTTAATTATGATAAGCTGATCCTACATAGATATAAAAAAAAAGTGAATAAATTTGGGACCTTCCTTTTTAATTGCCATTGAATAATAGAGGGCAATTTTATCTTTTTGGTGAAATTTTCTATTTCAATACTGCACATTCAAAAGACAAAAACAAGTGATGGACTTCAAATCCTCTACACTGCAGGACTTCAAGGCAAAAAACATAAGCAGTTGAATCTACAACAAGAATCAAAGGCTCCTAGATTAGGAATACCAATCTAAAGCAAGACATGACGAGTTAAGCACTCTGCGAGTGTCTAGTATTGATCCTCAAGGTGCTATATTGACACAGGTCATTTCTAACTATCATTCCGCTATAAATCGATCCATATTGACAACTAGGCGTTCGCTGTCAACCAGTTTGATGATTACCTCTTATGTGAGAGGAAGAAGCTGCAATTCTTTAACTATTATATAATGACATGGTTATAATCTATAGCAAACTCACGGCTCAGAAGATCATTGTTCATGTGGAAGCCAGGTGTAGCTGGACCGATATCGCAAAAGAATGTAATGGAACGCATTTATCTCGATGTTTTCTTGTAATAGTTGTCATGTGTGGTAAGAAAGAATTTCAATCTTTCGTTTTTTCCAAACTAGCTTCAAGTATGCTCATTGCAACTCTAAGTTAATACGATAGAGCACCTTCCAAGTATCTAAGATTAATTCATAAGATGCCACTCAAATCTTGGGATTTTTTTTTTCTAATAATGGTTTGGCTGTAGAGGATTCGGAATATCACACATCAATCAATTAAAGAGAGATTCAACGACTTTACCTAGAGAATTAATTGAAGCCTCCTACTTCCATTCATACTGATTCTGAATTATCCATCACTACGCTGTTAATCAAAATAGCGAAATTCTTGGGTCATCTCAATAATCAAATAAAAGTTGGTAATTTAATCACTGACATTTTACCAATAAACTTGGTTTCTATGACAGGTGAATCTTATGTCCATGATTACGACCCTCGTACGTCTATGAATCTTCAAGTGAGATCGGGGATACCTCTAGTTCAATCTTAATACAGAGACTGTATTTCAAAGGATGATGCGCTTTGTGAATCTTTTGGGCTGTTGGTGTAAGAGAAGAGTGAGTGCTTATAAACCTGTGTTATTCATTGAGGTCAACCTTATTAGCTGCTTTCTAAGACAAGACACATTGCGACTTCATGAAACGATATTAAGCTAAGCTAAAAGTTGCCATTTGAACAAACAGACAGGGAATTTTTATTTCAAATTTTTGCCCCGGGCGTTACATTCAATCACATCTCCTGTAAATGTTAAGCTAAAACTTGATAACTCTATTTTTAATAGAGTATTCTTGCTAATTTAGACTTGATATTTGCTAAATTTTGAGGAATTTTTGGGTGAATTTAATTGCTACTCACGTAATTTTATTTTGTATGAAATATTTTCGAATCTTCCGAATATTGCAATATCTTTCGAATATTTCATCTTGAAGAAAAGGCAGCCCAAATCGGATATTTGGAGAATTTGACCATGATTGAAGATAAAGTTCAAAGAAAATCAAGGAGGAATCTTTTCCAAATCCTAGTAGGAGTCAACCTAGGGCAGATTTTTGGAGGCTATATAAACCGCTTTTATGCCGCAAAAGAGGAGAGAATCCGGGGAGCCACCATCTCTACGAGAAGATTTTAGGTTTTAGATTTTGTTCTTCTATTTTAGTGGAGTTGATGCATGTCAAGGAGAGAAGGAGGAGACAAACCTGAAGCTCCTTGTATCTCAATTCGGTGAATTTGTTTTTATTTAGTACTATGTTTTCTTTAATTCTTGTTAGTTTAATTTTTACTATGTTCTAAATTTCTTTTGTTAGAGCTCCATTGGATCTTAATCATGATTGATTAATTTTTAAAGACTTTCGTGCAATAGAATTTTTGATTGTGTCGTTCTTTATCATGATCTTAATGCTTTTAGAAGTCGGCCAACTTTTGAATGATTTTTATGTATACATGATACCGGGTGGAGATTGTGTGCATGCGCATTAGTGATATTGAACCATAAATTAAATCTAGGTCAAGGTACACTAGGTTATTTATGTGGGCTGCGGTAGTAGATCTAGGTTGGGACTACTTAGATTAAATCCGGAATTTCCACAAGAACTTAATGCTTTTAGGTAGTTTAAATTCACCTAAGGTTAGTGTGGGTTAACATATCTAATTAGGGATTATTAGACCGAGGTCGGCTTTTAATCCATCTTAGGGAAATTTCGCCAACACAATTGGAAATTAATTTGTTGCATGAAAAGTTAAGAAAATTAATTATGAATGATTAAGTGAAGTTGGATGCTCTAACCCTTGGTGATCTTGAATTTGCTTTAGATTAATTTTACTTATTTTTAATTCTTTAAGTTTTGACCTTTTCTATATTTTAGTATTTTAGTTGGTTTAGTTTACTTTTTACTCATCTTTTCGATTTGGTTAGCTAGATTTTTGAATTGATCACTTTCGGTAAATGTAACTGGATAAAATAAATAAAAAACAGTCCTTGTGGGAACGATACTCACTCATCACTTTATTACTTGTTGATATTGTACACTTGCAATTCACCTAACAAGTTTTTGGCGCCGTTGCGGGGATTGTTTTGACAATTTTCCAATTACTATTGATATCGAGCAATTCTTAGTTTAGACTAGCCTTTATATTATTTTTAATTTGTTTCTTTTGCGAGGCCAAACTCACTTCTCTATAAAAGGTGGAGGAGCATCGCATAACCCGAAGCCAACAAGGAGACCTTGAACAGTTTGATCCGAGATTGAAAGAACCTTTCTTAGGAGAAGAAGAGAACAATCACAAGCAATTCACATTGCAATGGCTGAAAATCAAGAAGTCGCACCTCCAAGGAGGACTTTGAAAGATTATGCTACACCAACAATTCAAGGAGCACAATCAAGTATAAGGAGGCCGACAAAGGTGCAAGCCAACAATTTTGAGATCAAGCCATCCTTAATTCAAATGCTTCAAAATGCAGGGCAATTTAGTGGATCGCCTAATGATGATCCAAATCTACACTTAGAAGCATTCCTTGAAATTTGTGACACTGTTAAATTTAATGGCGTTACTGATGATGCTCTTAAATTAAGATTATTCCCGTTTTCTCTTCGTGATAAAGCTAAGACTTGGTTGACTTCTCTTCCTGCAGGCTCTATCACTACTTGGGAAGACTTGGCTCAAAAATTCCTAAGTAAATATTTTCCTCCTGCAAAATACGCAAAATGCGTAATGATATTACTACATTTATGCGGATGGATGGTGAGCCCTTTTATGAAGCATGGGAGAGGTTTAAAGAGCTGCTAAGGAGATGCCCGCACCATGGACTGCCAATTTGGATGCAAGTACATACATTCTATAACGGAGCGCATCCTACCGTTCGAGCTAGTATAGATGCGGCAGGCTGGAGGCACTTTGCAAAACAAGTCACCCGAAGAAGCTTTTCATCTCCTTGAGGAGATGGCGAGCAATAGCTATCAATGGCCAACTGAGAGATACCAAGCCCGAAAGCCAAGTGGAGTTCATGAAGTTGACACTAATAGGACTTTGAATGCAAAACTTGATGCATTAAGCAATATGATTGCTTCTCTAAAAACTCAAGGAGTATCTTGTGAATTTTGTGGTGGAAATCATATTAGCACCGATTGTCAAGTAGGTAACCCTTATGCCAATTCTTCGAACATGCTAACTTTGTTTCAAATTTTAACGGGGGCCCTCAAAATAATCCTTACTTCAACACTTACAACCCGGGATGGAGGAATCACCCTAATCTATCTTGGGGAGGTCAAAATCAACAAGGACCGAGAGCACCACCACCATCCATGGAGAAGCATAATTCCAACTTGGAGGCTTTGGTTGCAAAGCTAACCCAAACTGTGGAAAAACAAGCTCAAACCACTCAAGATTTCATGAGAAGTACCGATGTAAGATTCCATAATCAAGAAGCATCTATTCGAAACATAGAGAAGCAAGTGGGGCAACTAGCTCGGAGAATTAATGAGAGACAAAGTGGTGCCTTGCCAAGTGATACCGAGAGGAATCCCATGGAGAACGCAAAGGTAATTACATTGAGAAGTGGAAAAAAAGTTGGAAAGCAAGATCAAGATGAGGAAGTAGAAGACGAGAACAAGGACAAATCTTCCACCGAGATCAAACAAAAGGATGAGCCACAAAAGAGCAAGCCATCTCCAATGCCATATGTTCCACCTATTCCTTTTCCTGGAGAGGCTAGCCAAACACAAGCAAGATAAGCAATTTTCAAAAATTTTTGATTATCTTAAACAGTTGCACATTAATATTCCTTTTGTAGATGCTCTAGCTCAAATGCCAAGCTATGCCAAGTTTTTGAAGGAGATCCTAGCTAACAAAAGGAAGTTAGAGGAGTATGAGGCGTGTGAAGTTGAATGAGGAATGTTCGGCCATCCTTCAAAATAAGCTACCACCAAAATTAAAAGATCCGGGGAGTTTTACTATTCCATGCAATATTGGTGATGCTTACTTTAATAAAGCTTTATGTGATCTTGGTGCTAGTATAAATCTAATGCCTTATTCGGTGTTTGTGAAACTAGGTGTAGGAGAAGTAAAAGCGACCACCGTGTCTTTACAATTGGCGGATAGATCTATCAAATATCCAAGAGGCGTGGTGGAGGATGTTTTAATAAAGGTGGATAAATTTATCTTCCCGGCGGATTTTGTCGTGCTAGAGATGGAGGAGGATTATGAAGTTCCTATTATTTTGGGCCGACCATTCCTAGCCACGGGAAGAGCTCTCATTGATGTACAACAAGGAAAATTGATCCTTAGAGTGGGAGAAGATCAAGTCACTTTCAATGTCCTCAAAGCCATGAAAAACCCGAGGGACCAAGTGATTGCTTGAAGATAGATACCATAGACGGTGAAGTAAAGACCGTGCTTGAATTGACCACAACTCAAGATCCTATAGAGGCATGTTTGGTTCAGCCAAAAGAGAAAGAAACGAGCATGAAGAAATTAGAGAGGCCGTTGAGTTTTTAGAAGCAAGTCCACTATGTCCGAGATGGAAATCACAAAAATTTGAAGAATTGGAGTCAAGTGCAAAGAAACCCAAGCCTTCCATTGAAGAACCACCAACTCTTGAGCTTAAACCTTTACCTTCTTATTTAAAATATGCTTTTCTTGATGGTGTTTCTTATCCGGTGATTATTTCTTCTTCTTTGACGGGGGTGATGGAGGAGAAGTTACTTCGAGTGCTTAGAGAGCATAAGAGTGCAATTGGATGGACCATTGCGGATATAAAAGGAATAAGCCCTTCGATTTGCATGCACAAAATTCTGATGAAGGAGCAATACAAAACAGTCATCCAGCCACAAAGGAGGCTCAATCCAAAAATGCAAGAAGTTGTGAAAACCGAAGTAATTAAATTACTCGATGCGGGTATTATCTATCCAATTTCGATAGTGATTGGGTAAGTCTGTGCAAGTAGTGCCAAAAAAAAGGAGGTATGACTGTTTCTAACCAATGAAAAGAATGAATTAATTCCAACTAGGGCGTGACGGGTTGGCGAGTTTGCATGGATTATAGAAAATTGAATGATGCTACTCGTAAAGATCACTTTCCTTTACCTTTCATTGATCAATTGTTAGAAAAACTTGCGGGACATGAATATTATTGTTTTTTGGATGGATATTCGGGGTATAACCAAATCCCTATTGCACCTAATGATCAAGAAAAGACTACATTTACTTGTCCATATGGTACATTTGCATATAGAAGGATGCCTTTTGGTCTTTGTAATGCACCCGCTACTTTTCAACGATGCATGATGGCTATTTTTTCGACATGATAGAGAAATACATTGAGATTTTCATGGATGATTTCTCTCGTTTTTGGTACATCTTTTGATTCATGCTTGCATAATTTAGCTTTGGTGTTACAAAGATGCGAAGAGACTACCCTTGTGCTAAATTGGGAGAAGTGTCATTTTATGGTGCAGGAAGGGATAGTTTTGGGCCATAAAATATCTGCTAGAGGTATTGAGGTGGATCAAGCCAAAATTGAAGTTATCTCCAAATTACCACCTCCTACTTCGTTAAATTACTTCGAGGATTTTTAGGACATGCGGGGTTTTATAGGCGATTCATAAAGGACTTTTCCAAGATTGCAAGACCACTTACAAAATTGCTTGAAAAAGATGTTAAGTTTGATTTTAACTCTAAGTGTTTGCGGGCATTTGAGATATTAAAGGAGAAGGCGATTTCGGCTCCTATAATGACACCACCAGATTGGAGTTTGCCTTTTGAGTTGGTGTGTGATGCTAGCGATTATGCCATTGGAGCTGTGCTTGGTCAAAGGAATGACCGAATTTTTCAAGTCATCTATTATGCTAGCCGAACCCTTAATGGAGCCCAATTGAATTATGCCACTACGAGAAGGAGCTTTTAGCAATTGTTTTTGCTTTTGATAAATTCCGTTCTTATTTGATTGGCTCTAAAGTGATTGTCTATACGATCATGCGGCTTTAAAGTATTTCTTTGGCAAAGAAGGATGCGAAACCAAGGTTAATTCGTTGGATCTTGTTGCTTCAAGAGTTTGATTTAGAGATTAAGGACAAGAAAGGGACCGAGAATCTTGTGGCCAATCACCTATCTAGGTTACCGAATGCCCCTAGCGATGAGGTACCAATTTTGGATGACTTTCCCGATGAAGCATTATTTTCCTTGAAAATCGAAACTCCATGGTATGCGAGATATTGTGAACTATTTGGTAAGTGACATCTTTCCCCACGACTTGAATTATCAACAAAGGAAAAAGTTTCTCTCCGATGTTAGACACTACTTTTGGGAGGATCCTTACTTGTTTAAGGTATGTCTTGACCGAATAATTAGACGTTGTGTTGCTAAGGAAGAAATTCCTAACATTCTTTTTCATTGCCATGATGGAGAGGCGGTGGTCACTATGGTGCCACCAAAACTGCTGCTAAAATTTTACAATGTGGATTTTATTGGCCTACTCTTTTTAAGGATGCACATGCTTATGTTTCTCATTGTGATAGGTGTCAAAGGACTGGAAATATATCTAGAAGGCATGAGATGCCCTTAAACAATATCATGGTGTGTGAATTATTTGATGTTTGGGGCATTGACTTCATGGGTCCGTTTCCACATTCTTTTGGTAACACTTACATATTAGTTGCTTGTGAGTATGTGTCTAAATGGGTAAAGGCCGTGGCTTTGCACTCTAATGATGCTAGGGTTGTTTGTAATTTCTTGAAAAATTATATCTTTACTCGATTTGGCACACCTAAGGCTATTATAAGTGACCAAGGCACACACTTCATGAATAAACAATTTGAGTCACTTTTGCATAAATATGGAGTCACTCATAAGGTAGCTACTGCTTATCATCCCCAAACTAGTGGTCAAACTGAGATATCTAATAGGGAGATAAAGAGAATTTTGGAAAAGACTGTGAATACTAATAGGAAGGATTGGGCAAGAAAACTTGATGATGCTTTATGGGCTTATAGAACTGCTTTCAAAACTCCTATTGGTATGTCACCTTTTCGACTTTTATTTGGTAAAGCATGCCATTTACCTGTTGAGTTGGAGCATAAAGCATATTGGGCTTTGCAAAAACTGAACTTTGATATGCGAGCAATAGGTGAGAAAAGATTGCTTCGAGTTAGATGAATTGGAAGAGATGCGCAATGATGCATACGAAAGTGCAAGAATTTACAAAGAGAAAACGAAGAGATGGCACGATCGACACATCCTAAGAAAAGAGTTTCATGTGGGTGAAAAAGTTTTGTTATATAACTCTCGTCTTCGTTTGTTTCCAGGAAAGTTGAAGTCTAGATGGACCGGTCCTTACACCATCACCAAAGTATTCCCTTTTGGAGTTGTTGAGATTATCAAAGAGAATGAAGGGACTTTTAAAGTAAACGGTCATAGGCTTAAGCACTACTATGGAGGAGGTTTCAATGCTCAAACATCTGTCATCACCTTGATTCCACCTACTTAGAAGCATGGGAAGAGTTCGGCTGCGAACTATAAAGCAAGCGCTTCTTGGGAGGCAACCCAAGTTTTTAAGCTTCTATTTTTTTTTATTTTTTTGGTTTGCATTTTGTCTTAAAAAAAATTGAAAAAAAAAAAAAAAAAAAGAAGAATTTTTGTGGTGATGAATTTTCTATTTTGCGAGAGATAGTAGTGCACACGATAGGTAGAAGAGGGGTTAGAGGCGTGCAGCCATGCGATCATGAAGCTAAGAAATTTTCTCGCGAGCAACCTCTAACGACACATCCGAACCATTCCTCACCTTACTGGGGCGTGATTCAACATGGACAATTGCCATCTTCACATCTCCGGGGAGTATTTCGAACTTTACTCTAATTTGTTGGCCTCATTGCACCGTATTTAATTCTTTATTTTTATGCATTGAGGACAATGCTTCATTCTAAGTTGGGGGTAATTGATAACTCTATTTTTAATAGAGTATTCTTGCTAATTTAGACTTGATATTTGCTAAATTTTGAGGAATTTTTGGGTGAATTTAATTCTACTCACGTAATTTTATTTTGTATGAAATATTTTCGATCTTCCGAATATTGCAATATCTTTCGAATATTTCATCTTGAAGAAAAAAAGCGGCCCAAATCGGATATTTGGAGAATTTGACCATGATTGAAGATAAAGTTCAAAGAAAATCAAGGAGGAATCTTTTCCAAATCCTAGTAGGAGTCAACCTAGGGCAGATTTTTGGAGGCTATATAAACTAACTTTTATGCGCAAAAGAGGAGAGAATCCGGGGAGCCACCATCTCTACAGAAGATTTTAGGTTTTAGATTTTGTTCTTCTATTTTAGTGGAGTTGATGCATGTCGAGGAGAGAAGGAGGAGACAAACCCGAAGCTCCTTGTATCTCAATCGGTGAATTTGTTTTTATTTAGTACTATGTTTTCTTTAATTCTTGTTAGTTTAATTTTTACTATGTTCTAAATTTCTTTTGTTAGAGGTCCATTGGATCTTAATCATGATTGATTAATTTTTAAAGACTTTCGTGCAATAGAATTTTTGATTGTGTCGTTCTTTATCATGATCTTATCTTTTAGAAGTACGGCCAACTTTTGAATGATTTTTATGTATACATGATACCGGGTGAAGATTGTGTGCATGCGCATTAGTGATATTGAACCATAAATTAAATCTAGGTCAAGGTACACTAGGTTATTTATGTGGGCTGCGGTAGTAGATCTAGGTTGGGACTACTTAGATTAAATCCGAATTTCCACAAGAACTTAATGCTTTTAGGTAGTTTAAATTCACCTAAGGTTAGTGTGGGTTAACATATCTAATTAGGGATTATTAGGCCGAGGTCGGCTTTTAATCCATCTTAGGGAAATTTCGCCAACACAATTGGAAATTAATTTGTTGCATGAAAAGTTAAGAAAATTAATTATGAATGATTAAGTGAAGTTGGATGCTCTAACCCTTGGTGATCTTGAATTTGCTTTAGATTAATTTTACTTATTTTTAATTCTTTAAGTTTTGACCTTTTCTATATTTTAGTATTTTAGTTGGTTTAGTTTACTTTTTACTCATCTTTTCGATTTGGTTAGCTAGATTTTTGAATTGATCACTTTCGGTAAGTAACTGGATAAAATAAATAAAAAACGATCGCTTGTGGGAGCGATCTTTCACTCATCACTTTATTACTTGTTGATATTGTACACTTGCAATTCACCTAACAAAACTCGGGTACAAAACATAGAAAGAGAAGTCACTGGTGTTGATGAAATAATCAGGATTCGCACACACGTTCAGACGGACAGCCTTGGGAAGGACATCTAATAATGACCTTTGCACTTGGAGAACACTTTGGGTGCGATAGAAGAATCCGTTCCACTTCAAGCAGCCACCATGGATCAACTGCTTGGGACGATTTGGAATTGGTACCATTGATCACTATCTTGTCCAGACATAGTGCATTCTGGAGGAGAAACTTGAGCAGGGAAAGAAGAGATTCCCATAACAGTGAATTGGCATTGGCACCGCGATCAACAATCTCAACATGCTTTAGATGCATCAAACACTGCTCGATCCTCCACCTTGCAGAATTCCAAAATTCTTCTCCAGCAGATTTGCCACAGTCTACACCCTCCGCATTGAACACAATCTGCAGATATAGAACATCATGACTAAGGAAGGGATACAAATTTGGAACTAGATGAGACATATATCGAGGTTTGACAGTATAAAATAACATTTACTACAACAAGAGAAATATAAATCTATTGAGAATCCAAAATGTCAATTAAAGGGACACAGGTACAAAAATAATTTTCAATAACGAGAAGAAAAGAAATGTTAGGTTTATATGCAGCCTAAGGCTAAAATTCACAATCTAAATATGTTTCAAGCAAATCTGGTGTTAAATTAAACTAAATGAACTGAGAGGGTTCTAGCAGTTGTGTACCGCAGAATTGGGTGTGCAAGTTGTTTGTAAGAATAACTTCTCCAAGTGCGGCATGCTTTCGAGTATTTTTGCTATAGCGGGAACTCCCTCATGGTCTGCTGCGCCGAGTAATATCAGATGCCGACATTCTAAAGATGGAAGAAACACTTCTCTCGCCTCCATTAGTGACAGCACCTAAAAACATCATCGTGGTGGAAAAAGGAGAAACTTATCACTTTTACTTTCCTTAAGGACTAAAGAAGATCAAACATAAGACATGCTTGCAATTCCAACGACCTCTCGCAATAGCAGACAGACCAAATGAATGAGCAAGCAAGGACATCAGATTTTAGTTTTAACAAAGTCAATGTACTGCTGGACCCATAAATGCGATAACAGGTTATGATGAGTAAAGTCATACTTTGAAAAGGAAAAAGAGCCACATCCAGCAAAAATTACATCAAAGTTCCATAGGATGACAATGTTTCTCTGAAATAACAATTTATGAGCATGGTCTCATCAAGTACCAATGAACAATACAAATGGCAGAATGTGTAATGTATGTCCACAACTTAAACTAAAAATAACAGGGCTAAAAAATATTGGCTCGCACCTGAAGGAACCAGCTCCCCATCACCAATTTCGTCACATGATGCAGCCTCTTGAGAAGTCCCTTGACAAGATCACTATGAGCCTTAAACTTATCGAGTGCGAAACTTTCCATGTCGAAATTTAACTCAGCCTCAATCAAGGAAGATACTTCATCTAGACTGAACTCTCCCCCCTGAGAATTGCCCAATAGGCGCAATTTGAGAAGATGAGGAGCGCAAATTTTCAACACGAAACCTTGACCAGGACGAAACTCATGAGAATCAATCACCAACTCTCTAAAACTTTTTGATTCAACCATGATGTGCTTGAAGCCCCGGCAACTTTTCAACTCTAGGAGCTCTAGAACAGGGCTGCCACTCAAAACACTCACCATTCCCTCATCGTTTAACTCCGCATATTCAATGCGCAATATCTTCAGCGAACACCAATTCACAGTACCTATCACTGAAAAACAGCACTGGGACACGCACAAACTCTCCAGCGTTGTGCAGTGGAACAAGATATGTGGCAACGCATAAATGTTGTAACGCCAGTAATGCGGGGTTATCGATACCTCTTCAACATTATACTTGACGGCAAACTGGAGCCACGCATCAAGACTTGACTGCATGAAGGCAAGACAAGGAGCATCGAAGAGGAATCTTTTCACCTTAATTGCAGTGCAGTGTAACAGCACTGAGTTGACAAAAGCAACAAAGCTCTTGAGATTCCAGCTACTGTCAAGGGGCAGAGAGAAACTCATGTATTGATTAGCAGTCCAAGTGGAACACCATCGCTTGGACAAGATGCTGGTTTTGATGGCATCTTTTGTGGTCAAGAAGGAGAAGATACGAAAGATTATGTCATCGGGCAATTGGCTGATGTAATCCCCCAGTTTTCGTGTTTCATCTTGACTGGAAGGAGGTAATTGTGCATGTTTCTGTGGGCGAAGTCGATTGTTGATACTGGCCATGGATGGAGGAGTCATCAAGATTTTGCCTTTGCCTGCTGACGATGATGAAGAGTAAGGTTGGCAAGAAACGTGAGAATACGACTATATAAACTCTGATCAGCACAAAAGGAAAGCAACTACCCCAAAATATCTTCCGGCTTTTTCAAAAATAAAAAATAAACTTGAAGAGCGAACAGAGAGAGCTTGTGAAGGATAGGGATCCAATACCCCAGAGAAAAGCTTGAGGCTACTTAGGGAATAGCGGTTAAAGAGAGACAAAAATTGAAAGAGCAAGAGAGTGACGAAGTCCACTGAAATGTGAGAATTTGCAGAGAAAATTGCACAACAGGAAGAGGCAAGAGAGAAAATAAGGAAGAGAGAGAGAGAGATTTGATTAGGAGTGGATTAATGAGTGGGCCAAACCACGCTGAAGCCAAGGAACAACTATTCTGAGTATTCCAAAACAACTACTGTGGACTTGCTTGAGGCTGATCCACAGCTAAGGAATTAGGAATTGGTTGGCTTTGGCTTTGGCTTTGAATTCGTGGATGCATAACTTGAGTTAACATACAAAATATACAAGTTAGTGAATAAAATAAAATAAAAACAGATCAATACATGCATAGCACCATTATCTGCAAATAGCAAGAAGATGAAAGGAATGAGGGATAGATGCAGAACGAGGACAACCTTTAGAGCACTATGTAATTACTGCAACTTGAGACTTTCTGAGCAAGCAATTCTAGATAGATAATGGAAATGCAAAAACAGACAAAACTGACTCAACTCTTTTTATTTTCACCAAGTACTAAATAAAAATCTTCGTGAAGTGCATGTACTTGAATTAATCTTGAAATCTTAAAGAAAACAAAAATATAAAAGAGAAGAGTGAATCATCTTTCGCAAACATGCATCCTCCAAGGCCATCAGAGAGACTCACTTTTAAAATAGAAAATTTGAGGCATAGAAGTGGGAGGAAGTTACAAAAGATGCAGACATATGGCCCTTTCAAGTTAAACTAAAGCTTGCGACCACTCTTTGAAAAACTTGTTCTTCACAAATGGATATCCGATTCTATGAAGAAACAAACCCAAGATCTATCCGTTTTTAAATCAATAGGTTAAAAATGAAAAAACAAATTCAAATGTGCCACTGCCCATGGTATAAATGTGCATTTGAGGTTACGAATGAGCAAGATCAGAAAAAGAAACTAACTTCCAGGGCCAATTCCTCAAATTCTGTTATGCTAATGTGCTTAAGGCTATAACTTTTATTTCGTGCATTTAAGTTCCAAAAAATGAAAAGTCAATGCACTTGAGTCATTTCGTTCACTCGTCAAGTTTAAGTGGACGGAAGATGCCACGTGACTTCTTTTATTGTCTTTTGATCCTACATGGCCATTAATAAAAAAATGCCACATAGATTTTGTGTCAACTAGAACCTAAAAGAGCCAACTAATGAGCAAAAGTAGATGACTGTCACAAGATTTAGGACTTAAGTGCACAAATGAAAGTTTAAAGACTCAAGTGCTCTGTCATAAAAATTTTTAGGACTCCTGCTGTACATCCCCCAAAAACAATGGATCAAAAAAAAAAAAAAAAAAAGATAGTACAAGTACATAAATGAAAATATGTGTAATAAGAAATATACATATCTGTAGATATATAAGGGGATGACAAAACGGAAATTCTAATTCCTACATCAATGGTATCAAGTAACAGGAACTTAAGTCGTACCTGAGTCCTCACAGCTATTCCCAACAGCGTTAGATGGCAAAGCATAAGGTATGGTACTCTGAGACTCTGTCTCCATTTTCAACATCGTCAAACTTATCTTCCTTAAATAATTGGCCTAAAAGGGAAAGGCAGCAGAAACCACTAAATCACTTCAGAACAGACCAACAAATTAAATAATCAAATTAGAAAGAAAATGAAGCAGATATCAATTTGAAACTACAACTTAAAACTTAAGTACAATATCAGAGCACTGAGCAAACCTGATTTCACTGGTGCAAAGCTAAATTTAAATATTTAAACAGTTCCAGCTACTATATAAATGCATGCCTCATAGAAATTCTCCACAGATAATAAGAATAAAAGAAAGCTTCTCTAAAATTTTTAAGCACAAGCCTATCCAGTTTGTTTATGCATTCTCTACCCACATAGAAACTTGATACAGAATAAGCAAGCACTAGTTCCAGGGCCACTTCATATAAAGCAATCAAAGATAGGAGCAAAGAGAATGAGATGCACATAGTGGACATGGACATCATATAATACCCGGCTTGTTGCAGCAGTGTAAATGTTTCCCTCAATCCTCAAGGCAATTTTATTGAGTTCTTGCAAACCTTCCCGACTAGAAACAGGAAGATGTCTCTGCAAAGTCTCCACTCTGCAAATCAAAAGAGATTTGCACTTCAGCTGAAATTATGTCTGGCCAATAATTTTTTCTCAATGAAAAATAAGATTTCATTAAGAAGTACAAAGGGGGTACCACCCCTACAAAAAGGATTAAAGAGAAGCCACCCACATGCAAAATAATGCACAAAAAGACCATTTGCAGCATTTCCAACAAACTAGATGTTTGAAATTGGACTTTCCCGCATACCAAAATTTGAAGAATGTACAAACGATTATCCCAAAAAAAAATCGCATGAGAATTCAACTCCTTGAAATGCCCTTTTATTCCACTTTCTCCAAATGAGCCAAAAAAAAAAAAAAGGAGAGGAATCATCTTAGTAATCTGTTTCTTTCTGACACACGAACTGAAAGTCCATCTCCAATCCCAACGTTCGAGTCACACTGTGCCTAAGGTCAACCAATTTACTCCTAAAATAGCAAAAACTGTAGCCCAAATCTTTCTGGTCCAGTTACAATGTAAAAGTTAGTGATTCATGCTTTCTTCTTCAATCTTGCACAAGAAGAACCCATTGGCCAGTATTTATCCTCTCTTCTAGAGATTATCCGAGTAAGAATACATCCCCAAGCAGCTTGCCAAGCAAAAATTGAAACCTTCAAAGGAACCAAGACTTTCCAAATAGATTTCCATGGGAAGAGTGTGCTCTGTTGTAATTGCAAGAAGAGAGATCAGAATAGTAACAGAAAAAGTTCCAGAGGTTCAACAATTCCACTGTAGCCTATCGTCTTCGCATCTAACGTTGCTCAATACAACAACTCAAAAAAAAAACTAAAGAAGCTTCGTGCTTACAATCTTGAGCCCTACGTAAGATATTAAATTACCATACTGTTTCTCCGTTATCAGTCTTCCAACACTCAGCCACCCTAGCTCTCTAGTTTCTTGCTAGTGCACACACATCCGGGAATAAGTCTTTGAAAGCAGTGTCTCCACACCAGATGTCATCACGCAACATAGTATGCCTACCATTCCCCACTCTAATAGAAAGTCTGTATTTGAAAACATCCCATCATTGCCTAATGTACTTCCTAAGCCCGCCCAACTCCATGTGCTCCTCTACTAGATTTTGTTATCCACTCTGAATCTTCCAAACCAAATTTTGCTACTGGTACCCTCCTCCAAGGGCTAGTTTTCTCCCCATTAAATCTCCACAATCATTGTCCAAGCAAAGCATTATATACAAGAACCAATGACTTTACCCCCAACTCCTCCATTAGCAACTGCTTGTGTTACAATACTCCTACTAACTAAATGAAATCCCGGATTATCAACCCAATCTCCCCGAAGAAACCTTCTTCTTTTTTTATGCTCTCAAGACTTTTTGCCACTGTAATAGGGATTGGAAAGAAAGAAAGAAAGTAAACCAGAAGATTAAAAAGCGCATGCTTCATCTACATAAGTCTACATCCCTGGGACACATAAGCCATCTTCCACCCACTTAAACTCTTCTCAAATCCTTGTATCATCAGATTCCATGCAGCTTTTGCTTTGTAAGGTGGACCCCAAATGCAACCCCAGTACTCTATAGGTACACTGGCAACCTTATAACCACAAATCCAAGGCATTTCTTGCAAATTTACATTTTCATCCACAGGAGTTATTTCAATTTTTTCCCAAATTCACTTTCATTCCCGAGACAGCCTCAAAACATAACAGTATGCTTCTCAAGTGTAAATTTGTTCGATGTAATCCTCCAAGAAAATTATGGCATCATCAGCATATGAAAAAGGAGATATGGAATCTTCATTACAAGCAATGTCAATCGTGAAACCACTAATCTAACCTTTGTCAGTAGCTTTAATCAGCATCATGCTCAACACTTTCATAATTAACACAAACAACAAAAGTGACAGAGGACTGCCTTAAATCTCAGAACATTTGAAGAGACCTCTTGGACTGCCATTCACCACAACCGAGAAAGTTTGTAAAGATATGCATTTTGAAATCCATCTCTACCATTCCTCACCAACACAAACAACAAAAGAAGAAATACATGCTTCTTTACACATACATTAAGATCTCCCCTGATCCTTGATCATAGGCCTTCTCCATGTCCAATTTGCAAAGCACTCCTGCTTTTCTTTCCTCGAGACAATCATCAATCATCAGTGGCCTCATTGGCAGTAAGAATAGCATCCAATGTTTGAGGAGCTTACAAAAGCATCTTGAAAAGGTCCCACCAGGAGAGGTAGAGTCTTTTCAAATGACCAGCAAGACCTATGGCAAAAATCTTAAAGACGCTACCCACCAAGCTTTTAGGCTGAAAATCATTAACATTCGTCGCACCAGGCTCCTTAGGAATGAGAATTAAGAATGTACAATTGAGATTATTTAACAAACTTCCCCCCTACTATGGAACTCCTTTAAAGGTCTTTGCTAACAATCTCCAATTCTCCTGAAAAATTTCAATGTAAATCCATCAGGACCTAGTGCCTTATCTCCATTACACTCCAAGACTGCCCTTCTAATCTCCTCCAACTCAAAAGGCATTTGCAGCATCTCAACTATATTGGGATCAAGAGAAGCCTCCATTTCCAGTCTCTCAAAACATCTCTTCCCATATAAATCGGCATAGAATTCTAGATAACCATGCACTCGTGGAATCCACACCATCAACAGCCATCCCAAAAACTTCCAACTCACTGAGGAAGTTATACTTCTATAAGCATTGGCCATCTTTCAAAGGACTTCATGTTTCTGTCACCCTCATCAAGCCAAATCGCCCAATACATATGTCTCCAGGAGATCTCTTCCATTTGAATCGACAAAGCAAGAGCTTTTTAAATTCCATTCTCCTAAAGTGCTCTTCCTCCATTAAAGTCATCCAGGTCTCTTTATCCTTAAGCTCTTCAGCTTCTTGAATTGTCTCTTTCATTTTGTTTCCCATATTTCCAACCTTCTCACCGC
Source organism: Corymbia calophylla (assembly GCA_014182845.1). Taxonomy (NCBI): domain Eukaryota; kingdom Viridiplantae; phylum Streptophyta; class Magnoliopsida; order Myrtales; family Myrtaceae; genus Corymbia; species Corymbia calophylla. The sequence continues at coordinate 40,438,726 of CM024697.1, read as the reverse complement.
TTCATGTTTCAGAATATATTTCATCCCCTTGAGCTTCGAAGCAAAAATGAAGCTGGTCTACCCCGTGAAAGAACTATTCTACCAGTAATTAATAACTACCTCCTTGAAATCTTCTATTTTGAGCCAAATAGTCCCAAACTGGAAAGGAGTGGGGCCCCATTCAATATCTCCATCCTCTAACACAATTGTGTGGTGGTCTGAGGTCACTCGAGGTAACAACTATTTAATCGAGTTTGGGTGATATCCTCCCATGCTGTTAAAACTAAGAACCCATCAAAGCATGAAAAGGATACCCTCTCCTTGTCCCTGGACCAAGTATACTACCCACCTACCAACCACAAGCCAATCAGGCAAAAGGTGTTTAAGATCTGCCGAAATTTCCTCATGCAAGCTATGTCAGTACCAATCCCGTTCCATTTATGTGGAAACAATACCGTGTTGAAGTCTACCCCAATTACTGAAGGCTCTCCCCATTTTTTCTAATATCAGAGAGCTAATCCCCAAAATAACTTCTAGCGCTACCCTCTCCAGGACCATACACCCCTGTAAACACCTACTCTTCCCCATTTCTGCACCACAAAACAGCTTGGCCCACTAAGCAATCTACTAAGTTGACTGATTTCTCATTATACATCACTATAATGCCACCACATGTTTGGAACGTTGGTACTTCTTCCAACTACATCATCTAAATCCCCATACGCATGTTTTACCAGGTTCTACAACTGCATGGTAATCCATCCACCATTTCAAGTCCTCAAGAGAGAACTATATCAACAATCTCCTCCATCTAGCATACTCCATCACTCTTAACAAGTCCTCCTTTTCAGCCTCTAACACGAGTTCAAGAGATTTTTGTTCCACAAAAAACCCCTTTACCTTGTACGTCTCTCATGACAAAACCAGCCTCAACAATTGCATGCAGCAGAGAAGATGAGAGGAAAAGTCTCCAACGTCTCAGAGAAAGCAAACAGCAATATAAAAGAAGAGGAAAAGAGCCTATGGAGCAAATGGGGCCTTCATGAAAGGCTCGCGGAGTTCATGGTGGTCGCCGGAGCTGGAAAAGGGAGGGGTCAAGAGCTAGAAGAGGGTCAAGAGTTGAGAGTGGGTAAGAAAAAGATCAAAGGTCAGAAGAAAAGGTTTGCCGGGGATGGTCACAAAATCCGGTGTATGACAGAGCTGAAACTACATAAGACTAACAGAGTCAAAAATCCAATGGATGGCAGATAAAAAAATCCAGTGCAAGTTGCATATTGTTCAACAAATTACAAATAGCTTCTTCCATATGAGAAAGCAAACTGAGAAGAGATTCAAAGACCTATAAAATTTTGGCAACACCTAACCCGCACACATTAATAGCATCTCCTCCTATAACAAGTGGTATGGGTGACAGTCCAAGCGTTGCACCTCAAGGTAGGTGAAGATTAAGTTTTCTGTGGAAAACTTTTGGGCCTTCAACCCCTACAATGACTATAGCGAAGCTATTGAATTGGAAAGGGGAAAAACAAATTCGAGATTAAAAGAAAATAACACAACCCACAAGCAATATGTCACCTAAAAACCCTTAGGCTCTGGATAAGTAAATTTCTGTCACAAGCATAACAGGCAATCATCCGGTAACTTTTCTCCTGCCAGAAAGCCACATGGCCTTACCTCTATGTTCGTCTACATACTATGGTAAACCCTACTGGCTGTAAACAAAAATAGAAGACAATCCATTTCAATCAAGAAAGAAATACAACCATCTTCTTAGGCTATAAAATCACCAACGTAACAAGAGCCACCGGCCTACATACCCACTAAATCCCATATCGAGACTTAACTAAACTATCCAGCGAGAAAAAGTTACAGCGAAAGTTACCTCAGAATTCATGTTGTGCTTCGACGTAATAACATGACCATATTTAACCATTACTTCTTTAACATACTAAAAACACTTGGAAATCGCCTCTAAGCAACGATCCATCATAAACTCCACATTTTCCCAACGAAAACCATAAAACCCAAGCAAAGCCAAGCAAAGGAAGGAGATCTCACATCTTGTTGAGAATCTTCTCCCGTGATTCGGGCTGCACCTGAACCCTCAACCGCCATCATCAACCGCAGCTCCAATGCCCCCGCCTCCTCCGCCACCGGGTGGCATCGGCCTCCAGCCAGCGTTATCCATCAAGTCCACTCCTCAAAAACCTCGACAACCAACAGCCGCACGGAGCTTAACCCAGGCGAAAAACACCAATCAGCACACACCCACCCGCCCCCCAATACAATCAACGCCGACTTCAAGAACCCAAACCCACAAATCCTCCCGCCTTCCCACAACAGCCCTCGAAAACCCAGAAGAAACAGTCGATGATTTGGCCGAACAGCGATGGGAAGAGAGAGAGACGCAAGTTGAGATGACTGGGCAAGAGATCTCGTCTTGTCGGGTCCTTCGTTGTCTCGGGTCGGGTCGCGGATCGGTCCCAAACAAGTTGGGCCTGGTTCTTTTAGGAAGATTGTCGAAAAAATTTTAGACTTATAATATTTTTATCAATTCAGTTGTAAATATGATAATTTTGCTTATTGAGTTTTAAATTTTTTTACATTTGATCAATTGAGTCAATCTGATCAATTTAAATAACAAATCGTTGTTAGTGAACAAGTTGTGTACTATAGTACAATCGACGTTAACGTGGACGTTTTTCAATAGTAATTAATTTTTTTGAATTTTTGAATTATTTTTCTATTTTTATTTTATTTTCCTTCTTTACTTTTTTTTTTTTTTTTCCTTTTTCCCTCTACTGAGCAACGCTGGGTCTTATCGATAGCTGGTGGAGGTCATTGGCCTTAAGCGAGGGGCGCTCTCGAGAGCCAACCTTCACCAATCTAGTTAAGGGCTACCCTCACTCGATCTGGCAAGAGTGATCTTCGCTAGCCTAGGTGAGGACTACCCTTGGCCGGTTTAAGACTTTTGGATAATTTTCTTAGATTTTTTTTTAAAAAAAACATTGGAAACTTCTACATGAATTGGAGCATTGTATCTTGACAAGCTCGAGCTTGATAGTCCCTATCGTGATTTCAATCTTGTCTTTGGCTATAGCTCAATTGGTCAGCGAAGACGAATGTGTCAAGATATATGTGCATCTTGAACTAAAGTTTTCAGGTCGCTCGAGCTCGAGCAAATTCTTTTGGACAAGCATAGACAAGCCTAAGTTGAATGCTGCTTAGGATCAAGCGCCGCATGCTTTAATTGAATAATTAATCATAGGATTTTTACTTAAATTAAATATAAGATTATGTTTGTTTCGAGGAAAATAAATAATTTGGAAAATGTTTCTCTAATAATGACTGCTTAAAAATAATTAATCTATAAAAAATATTTCCCTTATTGATGATAATTTATTTCTAAACATTTTCATTGAAGATTAAAAAAAAAAATTCATTCATTCATAATTGTAAATAATACAAACAATCATTTTAAGAAAAATATTTTCCAAATCATTATATTTCGCGAAACAATTAGGTTCTTAAATTAATGCAAATGTCATAACCAATGATCACTTTGTTGCTGGCTCCATTGTCTCCCTCCTTTCAACAAAGGGCTTACCTCCATTTCCTTTTCTCTCATTTTTCTAGCTTCTTTTTATTTATTTTTTTGCCTATAGAGGAGATATTTTATCCAGCGTAATCTATTTATATGATATATAAAGCCAACTTTTAAATTTAGCGTCCAATTTAATCATTGAAATTTGCCATAATGACCACCATTCTCATACGGGAAGATGGCATATTCTTAAGAGGAGTTGAGGTGAGGACGTTTAGCTTCAAATTTGAATTTCGACTCTTATGCCCTATAAAGAAAAATTACAAAAATTTGAAAGTAAGTTGAGAGTTAAAATAGAATAAACAAAAAAATAGTAGCGTACAACTTAAAATGACTAGTGACCCTTAAATAATTGAATTAAGCAAGATACTAATGGCTTAAAGGTAATATATGCAAACCATTTGCACTCGAGATTACAGAATAATTATTCCACGATCCACTTTGCTCTTCACTCTTAAAAAATAGTAATTTGTCATTGCTCATGCAACCCACCTCTCTCTTGAAATCGGCTTTTTTATTTTAAAATTTTCCCATTATTTTTTAATTGGTGTTACATAGTAAATAGCCACTTATTTTGGGAGAGAATGACACTAAAAATCTCAAAATTTATGTGTAATGTTTATTTTAGTGTTAAAAGTTTTTCTCAGTTCATTTAAGGGTGCGTTTGTTTCAATGAAAGTATTTTTCTGGAAAGTGTTTTCCGGACTTTTCCATTGTTTGTTTCTCCAAAATGATTTGGTCATGGAAAATACTTTCCTGGTCAATGAAAATATTATGTTTTATTTTAGGAAAATGAATTCGTAATGCGTAGGAAGGGGAAAACACTTTCCCTCTTTATTAGGTTTTTAGATCCTTCATTTTTATTAGGTCATCTCTGTCTTTTTCTTTTACTCTCCAAAATCTCTCTTTTTTTTCCCAGAGAAAAGGTGCTCTTCTTCAGCAATTCTCATCATCATCATCTTCATCGATGAAGTTCAAATGTTATTCAATCATTTTCCAAATGCCATCCAAACACCTGAAAACATTTTCAATCACATATCACAAAACACGGGAAGACTAATCATTTTCATGAAAAATGATTTCCTCGAAAACATTTTCTAAAAATCGATGCGATTTCCGCGAAACAAACGTTTGTTTCGCGGAAATTGAACCATTTTTGAAAAATGTTTTCCAGAAATCTTTTTCCGTGAAAATGATTAGTTTTCTGTGTTTGGTGATATGTGATTAAAATGTTTTTAAGCGTTTGGATGGCATTTGAAAAACGATTAAATAACATTTGACTTAATAAAAAGGAAGGGGCCTAAAGACTTGATAAAAAGGAAAGTGTTTTCCCCTTCCCATGCACGAGAATTCATTTTCCTAAAATAATACATAATATTTTTTTGGCCAGGAAAGTATTTTCCATCGACCAAATTGTTTTTGGAGAAACAAACAAATGGAAAGTCAGGAAAACACTTTCCTGGAAACTACTTTCATTGAAACAAACGCACCCTAAACTAATTATGTGATTTTTTTCATTAAGTGTTAATGCTTAGGTGGCTTTTTTATTAAAACAAAAAAAGGAAACTCCATGTGGATGATTAGATGGGATGGGACGCCGCACTGGAGAAAATCTCTCTCGTTCTCTGTCTCTTGTTCAAGCTCTCATGCGCTGAGAAAATATTGGGTACGTCTCGTGTGCCAACATGGCAAATAAGAAGGGCCACTAGCTTGCGACACGTGTCCTGAAGGATCCACGCATCACTCTCCTCTCTCCTCTCTCAGCAGTCTGCATGCTCTCCTCTCTCCTCCTTGCACGCTCTCTCTATCCTCTCTATCCTCTCTCTCCCTCTTTCCCACCCCTTCCTCCGACTGACAAATCACCGGACTAACGAACTTCGCGATGGCGAAGTCGAGGTGGAGGCAAAGGCCGCGCGGTGGCTCGACCATGTGTCCGACCATGGTCGGTCAAACGAGGAGGCAGCAAAGGAGGAAAAGGATTATACTGTGGAGCTTTAAGCATTCATTGACATTGCATTTTAGCAGTGAGAGGCCGCAGATGAAGGCACTACCAAAATGGAGCCCTTCCATTGGGAAATTATTCATGAGTTTCTAATGCGTTACACAAGATAGGCAAACATTCTGAATCTGGATTGCATCAAGCTCATATCCTAAAAATCTGTACATCAAAATAATGCAGAGAGTCATGGTGCTCTCTATTTGCCAAAAGCATTGTCTCTGGTAACAAGCTTTATACCTCGGACCCAAAGTTTGGCCTCCTCTGTTCCACCCTCACAAACGAAGTGAACCTCCTCGGCAGTCACCACCCTGAAAATCCCAAGATCATTGGCACCGCCCTTCCTCAGCCTATTTTTCTGAAAGGCTAGGCTCGACCCAACCTCAACCTCTCAGCACGTTACTTTTCTAGGGCTTGATTTCCCCCACCTTAGCACTCCGGAGTTTCTGACCACCCTCACATCTTTCTGGTGTCGAGTTCCTTTCTCTCCTTTGGTGTGTTTCCATACTCAAGTACTGCCCAAAACAACATTACGGGCAAGCTCGACCGTCGAATGAGGAGGCCATGTGGTGGTTCGTCGGTCTGACCATGTGTTCGTGTCCGAACACGAACACATGGTCGGACTGACCCATCCCCTCCGAGTCACGACCGAGCCCTCGTCCGACGAGCCACTGCGCGGCCTCCGCTTCCGCTTCGAAAGGTTGCCTCCGTCATTTAAAGTTCGTCGATCGAACAAGGGCTCAGTGCGGAGACATGGGGCGGCGAAGAGAGTGTGTGTGCAACGGAAGAGAGAGGAGAGAGGAGACAGGAGAGAGAGAGCGTGCAGAGGAAGGAGAGAGAGGAAAAGAGAGAGGGGAGAGTCCGATGCGTGGGTCCCTCCAGGACATGTGTCGCAAGCTTGTGACCCTTCTTATTTGCCACGTTGGCACATGAGACATACCCCAATATTTCTCGGGGATTGAACCTCCATTTGTGGAGATGCTATGAACACCGAATCTTCCGAATTTCGTGGTTCGAGACCTTTGTCTCCGAGTGACATTCATCCTCCAAGCCAAACGATGTAACTGCGGCCAGGCCGACCTGGTTCGACCGGCCCGGATGGATAGGGACTTCTCGTTGTCCTTGTCTAGCTTGGCTGAGATGAAGAGTGAGAGGATGGAGAATTGCGTTAGGTTTACGCGTTCTATTGCAGGATTTGGATTGTACCCGAAGAGCTCGACGGGCTGGAGATTCCGGTCACAGTCGAGGTCATGAAGCAGTGAATCCATTTCCTTCACAAATTGGGACTGACGATGGATGACATCAATAACCATCTCCCCGTTTGTCCATGGTCTCGTTCAAGCTCCGATCGTCTTCCCTAGAAAATCTATTCCTCTGTTTTTCTTGTGTTGTTGAGCTTGCAAGCCATGACCGTCTTTCCTCAAATTGTCATTCTCAATTTCATATTCAAGTCTCACGAAACAAAAGAGATGTAAATGAATCTAAGGTTCCTGTGGTGATTTGAACATATGATGAACACTTCAGCCGACAAATTTAAGCAACTCTCTCAAATATGCCACACAAACTTCATGGAGACATTTCAACAAATAGCCTGCATGCATAGAGGTCTATTCATGAAATCGAAATGGTTTTCCATCTATAATCAGTATTCGGAACAAGAATGTCGTCACTAATCATCAACTAACGACTCAGAATTTTAGTGATTTATGCATGGGTTTCGTAGACGAAAATTGGTCTCACACTTCTCCGGAACATCTCTGGAACAGGGCAAGAAAGATATGAAATTATCTTGTCGAGAAGAGGTTCTTTGTAGCGCTTACTGGTCAAGTCACAAGAGAAGGATTTAAAAAGCGTTGCTGGTGAGATTGAGCTTTTGAATAAGGCATCTTAAATATCTGCTTCAATATATCTGCAGGAGCGATCACATCAATCTCGTCACCATACTCTACCAAGCCAGATACGGCAAGTGCCTCACATTTCCTACTAAGGTTTGATGTCATAGCACTGTCTTCCCAAGGTATATCTGTCAATAAGAAGACCACAGAAACATCTTCAGACAAGGAGCTTCAAGATGAAAATAACAGAAGGAAAGAATTATCTAATCAAGTTCAACTAAAGGATCAGGCTTCGTAACTAGTAACTTGACGACATCAAGTATTAAAATGTTAAAATGCAGCCACCAGATAACTATGCTCTGAAAGGACAAAAGATGAACCACATGATTCACTGATCATTTCTACAAACCTGCATTTTAATGGTTCTTGACATGCAAATCTTTATATTTATGAAAGTTCACTTTGGTGTGAACCAAGTCAGAAGCTCAGCTCTTTCATAACCTAAAGGTTTGGGAAGAGCTTTATACGCTCTTTATTTGTGAGGCCCACTTTTTGATAATTTTCTGGTGTATGTGGCCTTCCAAAACCATCATTTAACTGGAAGATTTTGTTTATCGCCACCTTAACAGTTCATTATTTATTTTCTTTTGATGATCAACCATTTATGCATTTGAACTTTGGTACAATAGACAATATCATCAGATGTTATGAGCTTTTTGTAAAGAATCAAACAAGTCCTAAACGATTTCATAAAGTTGCGATGAGGTCCTTAATGTCCCCATTTCTTCTCACATGGCAAAAAGGTGTCATTGCAACTTTTGGATACTGTTTAGCACTGCATTGCATCAGTTAAAAGCTCTCGAACTGAATTGAATCCTTGCAGATAAGTTTGAATTTTCCATTGCAATATTCCCATGCATAAGAAATGCACGTTAACCAGAGATGAAAAGGTGTAGTTGGGCTACTTATTTTAGGTAGACTGTAAATCACTCAATAAATTCCCTGCTCATTTTCTTACATGCTATTTCACGTCAATTGTACTCTGCAAACCTTCAGGATGCATATTTCTATTTGCTTTTCTCCCATTATGTGAAGGGTCTTTAACAAGTTATTAGTTTTTTTATTTGGAATTAAAATATTGCTAATTTTTTTAGTTGCTACAAATTTAATCAAAAAGACATCAAGGGGGTGCAAACCATAATCATACAGAGATCAAAGCAACATGTCCTCTTCACCAAGTATGCCACATCCAAAGGTTGTGTAGCAAGATGTGAGCAACATGTCCTCTTCTTCCTGGCATGAAAAGCCTCCATCACCTGCACCTCTTAGGTTTTCAAAAGCAAAGGATTTAAATTCGACTTCCTGTTATATCTGTTAAAGGGAAGCTTTCACCTTTGGTAATACTAGAGAATTCACTTCCTAGGACATCAGGTAGAAATGAGTCGGTGAAATAACATGCAACTCACTCTTTGTATTTCAATATTCCGAATTCAAAAGACGGAAAGAAGTGATGGACTTGAACCCCTGCACCGCAGAACTTCAAAGCAAAAAGCGTAAGCAGTTAAATCTACAACAAGCATCAAAGGCTCCTAGATTAGGAAAACCAGCACGGTACTAATCTAAAGCAACCCGTGATGAAGATCCTATTTCGTTGTAGGTCATTTCTAACTATCATTTCACTATAGAGGGGATCCATCTCTACAACTAGACGTTCATTGCCAACCCGTTTGATGATTACCTCTAAGGTGAGATGAAGAAGCTATGATTTTTTAATTGGTATATAATGACATGGTTATGTTCTATAGAGAACTCATGGATCAGAATATCATTGTTCATGTTGAAGACTGTTGTTAGCTGGATCGATATCGAAAAAGAACGCAATGGAACACATTCATCTCGATGTTTTCAAGTAATAGTTGTTGTGTGTATAAAGGAAATAATTTCCATCTTTCGTGTTTTCTTAACTAGCTTCAAGTTTGCTCATCACAACTCTAAGTTCATGTGATAGAGCTCCTTCCAAGTATCTAAGATTAATTCATAAGACGCAACTCAAATGTAGGGTTTTTTTTTTCTAATTAGGGTTTGGCTGTATAGGAATTTTCTTATGTAACCGAGCATTTGATGTCGACCAGTTTGGCAATTATCACCATGTTAGAGGAAGAAGACATTAATCTGTATTCCTTAATACATTAATTGTTTTTTCTTACAATTTTCTCACACTGAATGTATATTCTCTTTTACCAGTATTAATAAATAATTAACTTTCACAATAATTAATATAATTGATCCTAACTGAGTGAGTTCATTATTTTATGTTAAACTAGACATTAATCTGCACATTGAATGGGATTGGAAATATTTGTATAAATTAAAAAGGGAAAATGCTAACTAATCAAGAGATTATAATCTTTCGTTAATGACGAGTAACTTTTTTATTATGACAAAGAGAAACAGAACTACAATTATTTACTCGAAAAGCTAACATTTCTATCAATTGACAAATGCATAATTTGATGACTTTATTTTACCTCTTACGTGTTTCACTCTCGAAATATGAATTTTGTCTCTCATAAACAACTCTGCAAAGAGAATCCAAATTCTACAACATTGCTTTTTTCCACATATGTTGACATCCGAAATTTTGTTGACCGTTCAAAACCTCATTCTTATAAAAAATATAAAAAATAAAAATAGCTAAAACAACAACAAGAAAAAAATATATATAATAAATTAAAGAAAATAGAAGGTCCGGTCAATGCATGCGGCCCAACTCCCAACTTTAGCCCAACCCATTTGCCTAACGAATTTGAGTCCACATTGTCAGTTGAGGCTTATGGGAATACAAACAAGGCCCAAAAGAATGAAAGGACAAAAAAGCCCAATTAAATAGAAAAGGAGGAATGGCCCATCTCTCGGTAGCTCGTTTCACTTCTTGCTCTCTGCAGCGACTGAAGAGAGGGCAGCGTGCGCTAGAAGAGAGGCTCAGTTTCTAAGGCCTGTTGGGTAACCGGCTAATTCTTGACTATTTCTATTATTTTATTCCTTGAAACAAAAAAAACGAATAGAATTCCGTTTGATAACGTCAGCTAATTTTATTACTCTTGAGAATAGATTTGTTCTCGAGAACTATTCTAAAATCAAGCCATTTTCTTTCTTTTTCTCTTTTCTTTTCTTTTCTTCTTTCTCCTCCTCTAGCCGGTCACCAAGCTTAGTTAGAAGAGGAAAAAGAAATTTTACATCACAAAAGAGAGTCGTGCCCAATGCATTCCTATTATTTTTCTATTTCGAGAATAGAAATTTTAGGAAGTTACCAAACGTGTTCAAATGCTTAGAAACTTGTTTAAGGAATATAATTAGAAAAAACCATATCTTAATGGAAATTATTCTAGGAAATAGAATTTTTACTAAATGCACCATAAAAGGCTAAGTCACATGATCTGCAATAATCAAACAAAGGTTACCAAGAAAAAAGTTGGTAATATAAAGTAGGGTCAACATCACGAAAAACCTCAAATTGGTACACCTGTGACAAATTTACCCCAAACTAATAAATACATTTATGACATATTTACCATCTATTAGTTTCTGTTAAATTGGATTAATATCACGAAAAATTATAAATTAATACAATTGTAACAAATAGGTAAACTCCTAAATTAATATATCTATCCACTGCCACATATTATTAAGCTTAGTAATTTATCATAAAATTTAATGGAAATTAACAAAGGGTAAAGTTGTCACAAGAGTATTAATTTTGGGTTTTGGTGGTCAAAAGACTCATTTTGGATAAATTTATCATAGGCATACTAGATTTGGGTATTTCGTGACATTAACTCTATAAAATAACCATAAATTAATTATATAAAAGTTGGTTAAGTTCTCAAATTAAGTTAGAGTTCGTACCTCTAAATGATTGTTACATTAGTTACGCAAATAAACTTTTCAAATTTGAAAACAATAAAAGTACTATTTTTTTGTCAAGACAATCAAATAAATAGTGATAGGTTAGTCAAATATAAATGGAGATCAATCAAAAAGGGTTTGTAAATCACTCAAATTAGGGTTAAGTTCGTAAGTTACTGAAATTATGGTTTATAATTTGATGTAACAATTCACCTTAAAACATAATAGGCTACAAAATTAAAAGTTAATAATTTGAAAACAACCTCAAAAAAAAATTGATAAGTCAATCCAATAGGATTTGGTATCTTCAAAGAATTTGGTCATTCAACTGGGGGTGGTTGGTAAGTCTTTCAAATTAAAATTGGTAATTTGATATGAGAGTGGTGATATAAATTATGTAATTAAATTTTTGTAAATTATTACAAAATTCATTCATGAATGAATTGGGAAAGCCAATAGAAAGATTCAATTCTGACTTCATAGAGCTGGCGCTGTTGTTGCCTACACGTAGGGCCGTCCCCCACTCCCGTCCCGTGTGAATTATTTCAAGGCAAGGGGTGGCCTAATTCGACGGACCAATACAATAAAAATAGAGACTTTCTTTGTTATTGGACCTTACCCGAAAGAAATAGGGGTTTACCAAAGTCTAAGAAATGAAATGACTTGACTACTTTCATTGGCCTTAAGGAGTGGTAGACATGGAGCCTTTTGAAGCAAATTCTCAAGCAGCTCCAACTCTTTCTATGGCATTTGTCCTATCTTTCATCCTTTTTCCAGAGTTCATTTCGATTTCATTAGTAATGAGGATTCGAAATATCACACATTAATCAATCAAAGAGAGATTCAACAACTTTGCCTGGAGAATTGATTGAAGACTCCTACTTCCATTCATACTGATTCTGAATTATCCATCACTACGCCGTTAATCAAAATAGCAAAATTCTTGGGTCATCTCAATAATCAAATAAAAGTTGGTAATTTAATCACTGACATTTTACCAATAAACTTGGTTTCTATGACAGGTAAATCTTATGTCCATGATTACGACCCTCGTACGACTATGAATCTTCAAGTGAGATCGGGGATACCTCTAGTTCAATCTTAAATACAGAGACTGTATTTCAAAGGATGATGCGCTTTGTGAAACTTTTGGGCTGTTGGTGCAAGAGGAGTGAGTGCTTATAAACCTGTGTTATTCATTGAGGTCAACCTTATTAGCTGCTTTCTAAGACAGACACACATTGCGACTTCATGAAACGATATTAAGCTAAGCTAAAAGTTGCCATTTGAACAAACAGACGGGGAATTTTTACTTCAAATTTTTGCCCCGGGCGTTACATTCAATCACATCTCCTGTAAATGTTAAGCTAAAATTCAGGGGGTACAAAACATAGAAAGAGAAGTCACTGGTCATGATGAAATAATCAGGATTCACGCACACGTTCAGATTGGGAAGGACATCTAATTGATGCAAGCCCAGGTTAGGCTTTCTCAAACAATAGGATCAGGAGAGTGACTCACACACGGAAAAACAAGACTAACAGAATTTTCAGCACTGCGCAAGCTCAGGAAAACAGTCGTATTTTGTCTATACAGATCGGATCGACCTGATTCCAAAGCCAAATGAACGAAGACTTCTGAATCTACAATTTCTCTGTTTTGGGTTTTCTGAAATAAGTACTGTAGGATGGTCGAATTTTGGTTCGAAATAACGAACAGAACAGGAAAAGATAGAAACTTTGTTGGTTGCTCTTCTAGGCTTCCAAGGAAGTTGAGGGGCACCGATTCTTCTAGATTGATGACTGCAACTCTTATTTCAAAAGCTCCGACTCTTCAAGGATGGAGTGAAAACTCTTCTAGATTTTCAAAGCAAAGTTTTTTTTCATTCATCAAAAGTCGTCTGTCTTTTACAAGAAATTGGATGGCTTATATCGTCAAAGAAATAAAGACAGAGCATTGAAACTAGAAGAAATAAAGACAAAACGTTGAAACTAGAAGAAATAAAGACAGAACGTTAAAAACGGAACGTTGAAACAAGGAGAAATAGTAAAGAGCATAGAAACTATAAACTAGTAAAAGTGTTATGCGGGCTCCCAAGGTGTCTTTCAAGTTTCCGGGATGGATTCAAGATATCAATACGGCTTCTCGGTTT
>CM024697.1:37678972-37881321 GCA_014182845.1 Corymbia calophylla | reverse complement strand
CCGAGCTCAACGCAGGCCTTCTCCTGCATCGTCTTTGCAACAGGTTAGCTTCTCATCTGAATCGCCCTTTTTTACTTCATATGTCACCTTCTGAACTTCTCTTTTCAACTTTCATGTTGAAAATTCTATTGATTGATGCAAACGTGTCAAATGAGTTCAAAATCAAAGTTAAGAGAATTTGGATTATTGTTAAGTTGCTTTTGACTTCCATTGGAGAACATGCTGTCTAATTGAGAGAGAAAACAGTTTTGTGCATGATCCTGCCAAGGTTTGAGTCTTGGTAGGGTCCCTTTTATTTCCTTTTGGTATGAAACCAGAGAGTCATCGATCCTGTGCTTTGGTCCACGACTAATTTTGCAAATGGGAGTGGGTTTTCTAAACCATGTCTTCATGGACCGTCTGGCAAGTTATGCTTAATAATGTATTTTGATTGCTTACTGCAAGTTGTTGCATCCATTTTTGAAGTTATGTTGAGACATTTTCTCTTTTATTTGATGGCTATAGGGCGGTAGTCTTGCCTCCTTCTCATCAGATATATGTAGATTGCTGCAGCTCTGTGAGGAAGAAGATGATGCAACTAGTGCATTAACTGCACCCAAGGCAGAGCCAAATGATCAAAACCTTAATGTTGGAGATGGCACAAGCTTGCCAGAGGTGCTTCCTCCTTAACTTGTTGTGCAGTAAGCTTTTATGTTGACAATATGCTCCATGTAAGTTGAAGTGTTATCCTATCAATCACTCTTTCAAACGTAGTAAATTTCTTTTCCACAATATGTTCATCTTATGCTTATGTCTGCTGAATTTATGAGGTTCATGTGATCCGAGGTTCAAGATTTATGTATCTTAACATCTAAGTATGACAAGAGCATGTGTTAAGGACTATGATCTAGAATGAAAGGACACTGAAGAATTATTTCACTTTAGGTTATTTTGGCCCTGCAACTTCTGATATGACTTTCTGCTCGTCTGCTGAATGCTCCCTTTCATGACTGAGTTCTCTGCCCGCAAGGATGTGCGGTTCACTTTGTGCTTTTAATCATTTGTTGCTTTGGTTCATATCCTGCTCCCTTTTTGCATAACATGCTTAGAGACTTCATAGGCCAGATCACTGAGGTTACATTATCTAGATCTGTTGATCCCATTCAAAGCACTAGTACATTGAAAGCTGAGCAACAATTTGAATGCATGAAGGGACTCCATTTGATGTTATGCAAGATTGTAAAAGCATTGTGTTCTTATCTCCATGCCATGAGAATTCAGGGTGGAATCTGATTGGAGATGATAATGGTTCATGATGCAGTCTATTGCTGATTGTCAGACTGACTTTCATATGAAACGGCTTGGAGTTTGAAATGGGGTATTTATCTTTTTCAGGGAAATGGCAAGCAGAGACCACAGAAACGCTGCTTCCCATCTGCAGATCAGTGCAAGGACTCCCATCTTGGCATTGGTGCTGCAGCAATAGACAATGCAGATGGCATCAACAGCTTGGAACAGCTTCAGTTTGGATTGAATCAAGGTTTCAACCAAAGTTACTATGATAACTACAACAGCACAGGTTATGGTGGAGAGGATACAATGCCTCATGTTGCAAGCTGTCTACCAAGTATTTGCCCTCCACCTTCAGCTTTTCTGGGCCCCACATGTGCGCTCTGGGATTGCCCAAGGCCTGCTCAAGGTTTGGAATGGTGTCAGGACTACTGCAGTAGCTTTCACGCCGCTCTAGCATTAAATGAGGGTCCACCGGGCATGAGCCCAGTTCTCCGACCAGGGGGAATTGGTCTAAAAGATGGACTTCTCTTTTCTGCTCTTCGTGCCAAGGCCCAAGGGAAAGATGTCGGCATCCCAGAATGTGAGGGAGCTGCAACTGCTAAGTCTCCATGGAATGCACCTGGTAAACTCATAGTTCATTTTTTTCTCTCATTTGGTTTTGTTCGGGTTTACAGTTTTCTTCTGGGGCTATCTATTCTCAGGCGACTGATGATGTACCCTTTTAGTTTTTTTAATTCCCTGGATTTTCTTTTATGATTGCAGAACTTTTTGACCTTTCAGTTCTTGAGGGTGAGACAATTAGGGAATGGCTATTTTTCGACAAGCCTCGCAGAGCATTTGAAAGTGGAAATAGAAAGCAGAGGTCTTTACCTGACTACAGTGGCCGTGGTTGGCATGAGTCACGGAAGCAAGTCATGAATGAGTATGATGGGCTGAAAAGGTCTTATTATATGGATCCACAACCACTGAATCACTTTGAGTGGCATCTCTATGAGTATGAGATCAACAAGTACGACGCTTGTGCCTTGTACAGATTGGAACTGAAGCTTGTTGATGGGAAGAAGAATCCAAAGGGCAGGGTAGCAAATGATTCTCTTGCTGATCTTCAGAAACAGATGGGAAGGCTCACAGCTGAGTTCCCTCCTGATAGTAAGCGCTCTGTTAAGGGGAGAACCAAAGTTAATTCAAAGGATAGTGTTGGATACATTTATTCAGATCAGAATCACGGTGCAGCGGCAAATGAAATAGTCGACTATGGATTGGTTTCTCCATATGATTACCTTGTGGAGAACAAAGGTGAATATTACGTAACTTAAGTGAAGGTAGATGAAGAAGCTGCTCTTCTTGGTCTTTTCTGCATTAGCCTAAGCATATTTTCTCTCAGGCTGCAATGGAGCTAACCCTTTTGCTGCTTGCATCAAGTCAGAAGTACCTATGAACAATAAGCTCAACTAAACCTCAAAATTTTTTTGGGGCCATGCAGAGAGATCCATAAACTGGTGTACATTCTAACCTCTGGAATATTAACCTGTCCTTAGTCTTTATGACCAATTCTGCTGTGTTGGTGACTAGAAAATGGATGGCGATGCCTTAAGGTGATGAATTGGTGGCCACTCCTTAATATATTGCTCGGATCTTTTTCTAGATCTGTTGAACAATTGTGCTTGTGTTAAAATCTATAGGACACATTATACTATATGTTTCTCGTACTGTCTTCATTGACGTTTTACAATGAAATCTATCATCATTCTCAAGTGAATCGGCTGTGTGATTTGGGTGGTGATCTATGTTCCTGAAGCTTTCTATTTGCAGTCTTCTACATAGAGATTCATGTTCGGTTGTGATGGCCCATGTTTTGTATAGTGAACAGCTAACTCGGGGCGATCCGAACAGTAAAAGCATTCGGGTTAATCTCTTGAGCAATGAGCACAGCGTCACACGTGATGCTAAGTGATCGGAAGGATCTGATTCTTTGCAAAGGTTCTTTTTGTTCATTGTGTTTTGTCTATCTGTCTTATGCCGTGTGAACACTCAAAAAAGATCATTCAGAGCCAGGTGAGTCTATAGGAATAAGATGATTACTGGAGGATCACCTTGCGGCCTTTTCAAAAGTTGTTTCTTTTTTGGGAATATTAAGATAATTTGTTTAAAATTCGATGCGATTGGTTGTCCCCATGAACTAAAGATTAAATGGTGAAAATGGGTCCTGTAGGTTTCTCTTTTAGTAAGTGGCCATGATTGGCATCCAATACAAGTCTTGTCAGAGATTCTATTAAATTTAGTGACTCTTACTATACCAAGGAGTTAGCATTGCTTTTTTCTTTGGGAATGAGTCCGTACGAATTAAGTTGAAGTCAAAATTATAATGAGGTGATCTGATGACGTGGACGGTTCATGAAGAAATTTTGCTTAATGTTTAATATCGTTCCTGAGCTATTTATTGTCCAATTTAGTCCTTACACCTTCAAATTCAACAAATGTAATCCCTTGGCTGCAAATTTCAACAACTTCAGCTAACATGCCATAATCTTTGTTTTTGTATTAATAAACAAATACACTGTTCTTTTTATATTAATTGATACATATATAGAATGATATTTATGTTATAATATATTCCTTTCCTTTCTTTTCCCTCACTAGCATCTACACAACATTGTGATTGAAATACCTCCAAATATTTCTCTTTTTTTAATAATTATTTGAATCCCTTTTATTTTTATTTTCTTATCACTCCATCCAAACTAACCAAGTGTAAATAAATGAAAAATTAAAGAAAAAAATCTGCAAAATTAACTTAATAGAATTTTAGATATGTGCATAGAAAGTTCTAAAATTTGCGAAAATGTCGAGTTAAAATTTATCAAATTAATGCAATCAAGTCTTTTTGTTGATACCGTCATTTGAACAATGAAAAATGCTAACGTGATATTTTTAAATTAATTTCTCTCTCCTACATGGTGTTTCTTATTATTTTCTTCTTCAAATCTTGTTAAATTAAATTAAAAACTAATAAAGCTAAAATTTATTTAAAAAATTGAAAAAAAAAAGGACGGGTTAGGGCCTCGTTAACACTAAAGGGGCCAATGGCAAGGCCTTGCTACCCTAGGAGAGGGCGGGCAACCCTCGCTAGGCTCAAATGAGGGCACCTAGATCATCAGCCCTAGGCGAGGGCTGGCAACCCTCACTAGGCTTGGGCAAGGCCTAGTCAGCCTTAGGAGATAGCTAGCAAGCGTTGCTTTGAGTGTCCACCCAAATTCGGGCAATGCCGTTGGCAGGCCTCGCTAGAGCCTAGTGAGGTTTGTTGACCCTTGCTGGGGGTTGGCCACCCTCGTCTCATTGGCCCCTCCGGCAATGGTGGTGGTGGTATGGCCCACCAATGAGGCCTTACCCTACCCTTCTCTCTCTCTCTTTGTTCAATTTTGTTTATAAATAAAAGTTTATATGTTTTTAGTTTTTTAATCTATTTTACCTAAGATTTGAACAAGAAAATAATAAAAAAAAGCCACGTAAAAGAGAATTATTAATTTTGAAAATATCACATCCGCATTTTCCAGTCAGATAAATTGATGATATTAACGAAGGAGCTTGATTACACTAATTTAACAAATTTTAGAATTCAATTACATTTTTATAAGTTTTAGAATTTAAATGTATTTTCGCACTAAATTTTATGACTTTTAATAAATTTATTCCTAAAATTTTTATATAGAAAGTACATAGAGATAGTCCGAGTATGAACCATACATGTGGCACAGTCTACAGCCATGCGACTTAGACGTGCAGCACACGATTCCAACAGAGGGAGAAGATGGCCAGCAGCCATGGCCAATCGTAACCCCTCAACGAGTGTCATTGTCGTCATTGCAGCGACATACAACATCTAGCATCAGTTGGATGCCTAGGATATGAGAGAGACAAGAGGGATGGAGCACGAGATAGAGAGAGATCGAGACCGTCACTGAACTGTTGCTTTCGAAATGATGGTCGACGAGACTGTCGCTGTCGCCAGCAATGACGGCGGCGACACCGGCTGTGATGGGCGACATCATCAAAAGCAAATGAGCACCACCGGCGGCAGCTCTCTTTACCCTCTCCGATTTTCTTTCTAATTGTTCTTCCTCTAGCAACTCTTTAGGTAGTGAGTAACTGAGCTGGGTTTGTTTTAGACCCATTAAAATCCACAGCTGGTTGACTTTGATGGGATCGACCTATTTTGACTTATTTTTAAATTTTCAGACGACCCATAAGGTAGCCACCCGTTGAATTCGAGTCTAATGCACAATTTCGCCACCTCTAACTTGGTACATTCACGAGTGCAAGCATGATGAGTGTCATGTGAAACAAGTTGAAGCTCGAGAAGCAAAACTCTACTCTTTTACATGTTTAGAAAAAAAAATACTTTTGTTTTGACTCTCTATAAAAGAAAAACCACGCATCCATTGGCAGAAAATTTTTCAAGTTGTGACCCGAAAGTTTTGACAAGATTGCTCTCATTGGAATATGTTTTGGTAGACTGCTTTCAATTTGCACGGTTTTCAGCTTTTTCTTTTAATACCCTAAAAAATTCTAACTTTAACTCCAATTTCAATTCTATTATAAACTTTTTTTATCTCATAAAAAAACTCCAACTTTAGATCTAATCTTAATTTTACCCTAAACTTTTTCATCTTATGAAAAAAAAAAAAAACCTTAAGTTTAGGTCAAGTTCCAATTTTACCTTAAACTTTTTGTTTGATAAAAAACCCCAACTTTATATTCAGTTCCCATTTTACTCTTAATTTTTTTGTACCATAAGAAATTACTAACTTTTACTTGAGTCCCAAATCTTCCCTCATTAACCCTTCGTCTAAAATCGTCTTGGTCTTAGGTGGCATTTCCACATTCCTATTCTAATTTTTCTCCAAAATCCAATAAGCTATCTTTTAAAGATGAATTTCCCTAACAACCCCAGCTTTTCGGGTGTGGAATTTAGGTAAAAATTAGAATAATTAAGGTTGGCCGTCTTCGTTTGGTTTTACTCTTAAGAAACTCTTTCTTCTATCTCTCTCAATCTTCAATCTCTTGTATTCGAGAGGGTTCAACCTCTCCGCTTAGTAATAAAGGAGATGGGGGTGTAGAGACAAGCGCAATCGGAGAGCTCACACTCGGAATGCTCAAATAGCTCACACTTGAAAATCATCTCTCGATTGTCAACGAGAAATTTTGGACAAAAGGTTAACGGGATAAATTTATGACTTAAGTAAATGTTAGTGAATTTTATGAGACTAGATATATTAGTGTAAAACGGGGCTGGATGGTAAGTTTGGGACAAAACCTAAATTTGAGGGTTACTCATCGGACAAAAAAAAGTTTAGAATAGAATTAAGACTAGCCTTTGAGGTTTTCTTATTAGACAAAAACAAAAGCTTATGGCAAAATTGAAACTCAACCTAGAACTTAGGGTTTTTTTAGAACATTATGCCATTTTTTTAAAAACAATCAGGGCCTAAAGCAACGAGAAATTGAGAACTAAAAAATCTAAGGGAAAAGCCCCGCTTGTTCGCCCAACCATGACGTTCTCACTCCTGAAGGAGCTCGTTTGAAATACCAGAGAATTATTAGAATTCAACATGCGACCATTTTAAGCTAACGGTGGATGCATTTATCACCCTCTCTATAGACATGGCTCAGTTGGATGTACCCGCCTTCCCTATGTATGTTTTCATGTCTTCTCCATCTTCTTTCTCGTCGCCCAGCACAAAAACACAAGCACGTCGGCTGCACTAATTTTCCAAAAACATGCACAGAAATACATTGAGAGAGAGAGAGAGAGAGAGAGAGAGAGATGATTTTCGCAATCTAACGTATACACCAAGATCAGAGTAATCTCAACGTCATAACAGTACGTTGACATATACAGAAAGTACCAGGTCAGACAAGCAATGGCTACAGCAGGCGTAAATGCAATGCGCTGATACACCCCGATCATGGTGTCCTTTTAACTCGGATGATACTCCAGAACAACTACACTCTTGTTAGCCCCGCATAATAAAGACCGCTAGGGACCTAATTACAGGCTCGAAGGGATACAAGCTATTTGCACCTAACCCTAAATGCATCTGGGCATATTGATGCTTCAGCCTAAGCAACTTCATCTTCCACAGTGTTAACCCGTTCACATTCATCGATCCATTCACTGTATCTGCAAGTTTGCAAGGTCTGTATTAGGACATGAGACAGATCCTTGAAAGAACTAAATAAGGGATTCTGGGCAAATGAACTTACATGTCTATTGCTTCAGTTAAAGCTGCAAAGACATAGAGAAGACAAATAGAGTTAGACAGATAAAAAAGGCTCCTCAAAACGCATTATGTGTCCTAAGATGAAGTTAATTATAGGATTTGCATGAGAATAGGAAACACCATAAATTCCCACACCCGTCTTACGCTTACCCATACAAAAGTATAGACATGAGAAAATACCTGTAATTGAAGTGCTAAACCTTTCTTGGCATATCCCGCATACAGCTTCACCAATTAAGTTCTTCATATCACTGAAACCACAAATATGCAAAAAGTCATAAAATCACTCTCACCAAATAACACATCATTGTAAGCAGCCTTGTTTACTGCAGTTACAATGACTTCTGAATCAAAAGTTTCAAATCCTATTCCTATTCTTTCTTACTCTCAACTATAAGTCCTAGATTTCAATGATGTGATTCACTTCTTTCAAAGGAAAATGTCTTTTACATCCCTTCTCTCTAACAGATAGCTTAACCTGTTTTCTTCTAATTAAGTTTTTCTGATAAAAACAATTGAAAGTTGTAAGGCAACTGTTTTATCTAGCATCTCTATAAGCTGAACATAATAGTTGGTTCTATGCACTACTATCAGTTTGGTTTGAGGCTCTATTAATTTTCCAAAAAGACTACTTGTAGAGAAACATTCTGCACAGTACAGTTACTCATCAGGATTGGTAAATGCTTGGAAATGCATAACACTGATACTCTAAAGTAAATATCAGAATGCACTTCAGCAGGAAGATGGTCATGAATCCATAAAAAGCTTTTCATAATATGAATCATGCACTGTTTCAAAAACAAAACATGTCGCACAATTTTCGACTTAGTGTTCGGAGGATATCCCTATAAAAACCTTATTCCTATGAGAGGGGAAAAAACAGAAACACAAAAGGAACTTAGAAACTTACAGGCGGCACTCCACACTTGTGCCATGGTTGCAAAAAGGGCAGCTGAAGACTGTATCAAGTCTGTCCGTCCTCTTCTTAGGAGGTGGCTTTGCCCGTGACTTTCTCTTCCCCATAGCTCAAGTTCCTTCTGCTTTTAGTCTGCAATCAAGCAGACAAGATAAATCCACAATTCCCAAATTTAATGCTCACACAAGCCTAACCCTCGCACCCACGTATTCAATCTCAGGTCAATAATACAGGTCAGATTTACTTATCTCATACAAGTTTAAAAATATGTAATCCAGCATAAGAAAAGGACATGCAAAAAGTCAATTCAAGTAATGGAGAAACCCTGGAAAGAGTGATCTCAACCACATAACAAAAACCGATTTGAGAACTCTCACTATTATGGCGTATGGAAACTAATCCTCTGATGAAATTCTTTCTGATTCTACCAGAGTTCGTCAATAGAGAAAAAGGAAATCGATGCACCGTGCGAAAACATTAAAAACCCCTTTTTTATTCAGTTTCACTCATCTAATCTCTCGCAATCCAAGAATCAGACTACCCTTCCACGAAAAACCTCAAACAATCCAATCTAATCTCTCGCAACCCAAGAATCAGACTACCCTTTTTTGTTCAGTTTCACTCATCTAATCTCTTGCAATCCAAGAATCAGACTACCCTCACACAAAAACTCTCAAACAACCCAATATAATCTCTCGCCAATCCAAATGCGCGAGAGAGAAAAAAATTCTTTCTTTCCCCTGATTCTTCCATACCCGCTCGGTCCCAAAGCAAACACGCACAGAAGACAACGATTTCGAACGAATTTTGCAATCAGTGCCCGGTTTTTTCACGAGAAATCGAAAGAAAACGACGACCCGAAGCCCGAAACTTCCCCAATTCGATCGCGATACCGAACTACGCATTCTACGAAGAGATTAACGATGTCTCAACGAGCAAAGCCCAATGGAATATGCAAGAATCGAAGGGGAAAAAGCAGGAATGCGTACCGAGATTGGCGAGCGACGCTGGGTGTTCTTGAGACGAGAGCACAAACCCTAGCCCTGGGAGAGAATCGACAGATTTGGGGGAATGCAATGTGGCAGAGCGGTCGGTATTTATAAGGTGGGTCAGACTTCTCTTCTTCGAGAATGACTTTGAATGTTCGATCCGGCGCATTTGATCTTACAACTCTTTGGTCACATTAAAATACTAAAATTTGTTGTGGTTTTTTTTGTAGCTGGTCCTTCTTCTTTTTTTTGCTTTTTTTAATTCCATCGCCTTTTAGTGGACGGAGCAATCCTAACGGGTATTTTCTCTCGCCAAAAAGGGCGCGAGCATTACCTAATAATGGACCGACTAGTTTGAACCAATACTTTCTTAGGGCGAGGGCTTGCTTATCCTAGCTAGATCGGGACGAGGGCAAGGGACCTCACCTCATGGTGGCTGCAGTGGCTCTTGTTGCCCCTGGACTTGGCAATGGCATCTTTGTTATATTTCGTCATATTAGAGCCATTTGCGCGGGAAAAAAGTCATTCAATTAATTCCATGAAGATTTTTCACCCAATAAAGAGCATTGGAGTTAATGAGTATACTACTAATTCGAACGATGATAAGTTTGAAGACTTAAATGATCCACACAAAAAGGAAAGTTTTAGGACTCAAATTATTGACCAACACAAGTTTATTGTTTTCATCGAAATTATCCTTCTTTATAGACCGTATTATTTCCACTCCTATTTTGGATGAAACACTCTTTTCTTTTCAATTAACTAATCGAAATGCCATTCTTTGTCTCTTTGTTTCTTTTTTTAGCAGGCTAATCAACAAATTTGCATTTATTTCTATTTTATCAATCTTTTATTTAGCAAATCTCGACAAAACTGGAAAAGGAAAATTGATCAAAGTGTGAAAAAGGTTAATTTGTTTAAAAGCATGATCAAATGCCAAACATGCTTACATTCGGATCATATCTATATATTAACAAAAGAACAAAAAGAAGGAAAAAGAAGAAGGAAACTTCTTGTTGTTCCCCTCCTTCCATGAAGAAAGTAGTTAATATCAATTATAGATTCACCTCATAGCAAGTGGATCAAAAGTTTAAAATATACTTAAAACTTTCTTTGAAATAATCTAACTTGAGTTTGATAATGAAGGTGCAGCAAGATTTTTAACTCCAATCTTGCAATTTCATATTAAAATGTGAAAATCTCAAAAGAAAACATAAAATAAACAATGCTTAATTATAAAAACCTACAAACTTATTCTCGAAACATAACATGATGTAAGATGAGATGATATCTTGTTGGGTGTAATTTGACATTTATAATATGAAACTAATTATAAAGATAACAGAAATAAATGTAGTTTTGTCGATTAGCCTTATAAGAAAAGGAACAATAGATTGAAGTGGGAGAAGTGTGTTTCAATCAATTAATTAAAAAAGGAAGAAGCATTGTAACCAAAATAGGAGTGAAAATAGTGTTGCCTTTTTATGGTGAAAAATTCTCATAAGTGAGAGTACTTAAAAGTACAAGAGATTTTTTTTCCTTTCCATTATCTTTTATTATCCTCTTCATTTTCAAGATCTAGAAAAAGACAAATATAAATAAAAAGATGTGTTTTACCGCTCATCTAGTTTAAAGCTTTTATACTCACAAGAATAATTGTATTGGTCTTTTTCATAAATGAATACTAGTGTCAAGACACGTTCTAGACGAGTGCATGCTCCTCAACGAATTATGTATAAATAGAAAGAAATCATTTTTGCTAAAGAAGAGGCATGATTATTTGATTAAGTGAATGTATAGTGGAGAGTCATTACCCAATAGTCAAAGATGGACCGACACACATCTCGGATACATTGTGTGAAACTTACATTAGAAAAAAAAGTTTATGCATGTTGTCAATATTTCGTTGTGCTTTCAAGAAAATAATTGTCCAAACGGGGTTTTTCAAATATAAGATGTTATTCAAAATGAAGGATAAGAAATATGAATATTGTCGTGTGTGTGGATGCAGGCCAATAAACATATTTAACTTGATATTGGAAATTGATTTTGAAAAAGAAGTGTTTTTCTTCATGGTTATATATATAGTTTAATTGTCATTTAACAATAACATTTAATGTACACATGAATGCAACGAGCTTTTGTCTTGTTATTGATATGTTCGCCATTAATGGCATGGAAGAACATAATTGTGAATGAACGCAAAGAATTCGCACTCTGTTCAAATGTTGGAAAAAAAACTTATGTGGCAAAACCTCGAAGAGTTTTAGAAGTGCTGACGTGGAATTTTTTGAAAATGACTTAATTAGTCTTCTAAGTAGCTTATGGCTTACTTCATTAATTCAACAAATTGTATTTTTAATACATTTTTTTACGAGAAAGATACACCATACGGTATATAACAAAGATAAATAAATAAATAAATTAATTAATTAATTAAAGCGACATGTCTTTTTATAATAGAGTTTTTGGAAGAAGTAGTGGATGAGTGTTTTTCTATTGTGAATATATCATTTCCCTTTGAAAGATTTTGGAAGATTATTCTTATGGCGTAAATATAGGGTATCGTATTGGTAGTAATCAAAGGTAAGTCATCGAGGCGGTGAAATCAAAGCAAATGTGCCATGGCGAGTGGTAAATACATGTTTAGGCAGACCCCTGTTTTTTTCTTTGCGGAAAATGCAACAAATTCACATATATGCAAAAAGAATGAGATTCGTTTTCTAGATTTTAACCTATATTAATTTCCATTCACTGCTCAATAATTCGTCTCAGAAAGACTACAAACAATTTCTAATAACCTGATTTTTTTTCTCAGAAAGACTATAAACTTTCCTAATTATCTAAGAGTTTATTGAGAAATTATTTTTGCTTGTGTATTATCACATATTCAAATGAGCAATCTTGGGGTTTCACAATCATTGAGGTTTACTTTAATGACTACCCTTTCTACATGGGTAGGGGATGTGGGGATTTGAATTTCCATCTATTCAGAGAGATTGGGGTAGAAACGATTTAGTTTTAAATATAGATTTCGGCTCTTACGCCCTATTGAGGCATGACAAAAGTCTGAGACTAAGAGTTAAGGGGATTAGAGTAGAGATAATTTAGTTTTATGTGTAAATTTCGACTTTTATACCCTGCAAAAAGGCAACGCAAAAGTTTGAAAGTGAGGATTAGAGTAAGACTGACTAAAAAAAAAAAATCTTGGGATTCCGCTATTTTACATAAGGAAACTTTTCATTAACTATATCCAGATTTAAAAAAAAAAAAATTTCATTGCTTCTATATAGGGCTTCGAAATTACTTTTAAGTGTGAGAAAAGGATTGGTAGTTTCTTTGGTAGTTTCTTTAGTGTTGACTATGGCACTCCAAGGTCAAATACATATATGATAGTTTAGCCGAGGAAAGGCTTCAGTTTTTTATTATAAGATCCAGAATGTGAATATCAATCTTAGTGTAGATATTTAAAAGTGGGTGAGCAGGTAGCCCATGGTACAATGATTTCAAACTCCTATTCTCTGAAAGACTCTTATAAAAAAAAGGACAGAAGATCGAAATCATTCTTTATCATTGTCTCCTCTAGATAAGTTAGCAGTCGTAAAAAAGCGACATGACTTTTTTTGTTTGTAATAGAAGTTTAACTATTCAAGTGCCATTGTTAAAAAAAAAAAAAAAAAAGTATCCTGTGTAAAAAAAAAAAAAGTACCTTTGTCAGAATTTTTTTCCCGTAAAGTTTTGGCCGACAAGTCAGAAATTCAATTTTAATCTGTATACTTTTTAACCTTCAATCAATTTTGTTGTTGTCGTGGATGCCCTTTAATCATATTAGAATCTAATTAAATTCTCTATATTTGACAAATAAGCATTAGAAAAAAAATCCTCAATAAATCTCAAACTATATTCAATGTGATACATTATTTACTTTAAGTTTTTCCTTGTGACCTAAAAAAGTCATAAGGTTGTATTTATGCGATTTTCTTTGTTCGATCAAGCACCTATATTTTCAAAATATGGAATAATGTGGTAATGCAGTGCCATATCATGAGTTTTTGCCTAACTTATGTCACCCACTCGGTAATAATCAAGAACTATTGCCTAGTAAGAGGGTCAATTCAAGTGACAATGAACTTGAAAGAAACCCTTCCTTCTTTTTGGTGGGAGAACGGTAACAATTCGAACAATATCGAATTAACGCAGCGGAATAAAATAATCTCCCCTCTTGTGTAAACCTAATAGGAACCGATATAGTAGAGCAAAATAAATACCAAGCACGTAAACACAAGACGATTTTTACGTGGAAAATCCCCTTAGTGTGATGAGATCAAAAACCACGGGACCGGAGTTCACCCGAAAATCTTTACTATCAACAAAATTGGGTGAATAATGTTCTTCTCTAGCAAATACTAGAGGTACATAGCAGCAAAGATCTCAAGAACATAATTCTTGGCAATACACATAAACTTCACGAGAGATTAAGGATAAATTTGACCAAAAACCCAGGTTTTGATCAATCCACGAAAAACCTGATGTAGGGAGTTTCAAACGAAAATCAAACCGTTCAGATTCGAGGAGATTGCACCACGAACATGCGACAAAATTTCAGCTCAATCGGACCTCGAATTGACCTCCGATCTTGAAACAGTAAATCGGGCTTTGCCCAAAATACCAGATTTTTTTTCATTTTTCATTTTCTTTATTCTTATGTTTTGCGCTGCACCACTTCAACGATAGTGAGAAGCCTATTTCTCCATATAACTTATTATATGGGCTCAGCCCTTTTGAGAAGACGGTTATAACTTCTCCACATGAGTGAACTCAGCTAACACTTTTCTGTCTTTTCATTTCTTAAATTTTGTCTTCCTTTTCCTCCATGCTTATGTGATACTTTCAATCAGATGTCCGTATTTGGGGTTGTTAGAACTAGAATCAATATTGAGAGAGAGTCTAGTTGTCGGTGATAGTGTTCCAAATCTAATGGAGATAATGTCCAATCAGTAAATTAATTTTATGAATGTCAATTCAATTTTAAACTTTTTAATTTTGTCATTTTAATCCAAAACTTTTACATGAAATTTTATTATTAGTCATTTGACTAATTTTTGCGGAAAATGTTGACGTGATAGTATGTCATGTAGGATGATTGACAATAATCAAACGATTATGTCAATGATTTTCGATAAAATTGATTAGAACAATTATATTGAAATTTTGCACAAAAAAGTAGAATTAGATTGGCAAAATTAAAAGAGTAATTTTTTTGGTGACGGTGTTGCTAATGGTAATGGTGGTAAATGGTGGTAAATGTTGGGTGGCAATGTGCAATGGTTAGAAGATAGATTTTTTTTTAAGCGAGAGCGCATGAGAAAAATGTGACCCGAAAAGACATAGAAGGCTGCATTTAATAATAATGTCAACTTAACGTGAATAATTTACAAATTGGCTTATTATATCATATTTTTCATTTTAGTAAACGAGTAAAAGTTCGGGTACTTTAATTAAATAAAATAAAAAATTGAGGTTCCAAATGTAACAATAATTAAAGTATGATTACCTAAGCATCGTTGTCTCAGATTAAATATAAGAAATATTGTAATAATTTTAACGCTCATGGCAAAAAGGGACGCTGCTAATTTCGGTCAACGTCAAACTCAAGTGCTGTCGACAAAACTAAAAAAGGCAAAAAAATAAAATAAAATAAAACAACATTCAACGTTGAGCTCTTGCGATAAATATCTGAATCTCGCGACAGCACGCCGCTAACGACATTTAAATAGGCCGTGACCCGACCCGCCCAAACCGGCCCGACCCAGCTAGGGTTTTCTCGTCCGGATTCCGATTCGGAGATAGTGGGGGAGGTGAAAAGGGGGAAGAAGGAATTGATTCAGCTCCATCCACCTCTCCGTCTCTCGTCGGGCTCTTCTTCAGCGGAAGATTCTTGGTTCCTCGCGAACGATAACCACTCAATCGCGTACGGAACGAGGTCGATCGTCTACTTTGAGATCTGGGTCGATCTTCTCTTTCGTGCCCGAATCGTGTTCTTGGGGGAAGGAGCCGTCTCTGAGCTATGGGGAGAGGAAAGTTCAAGGGCAAGCCCACGGGTCGTCGCCAGTTCTCGACTCCCGACGAGCTCAGTAAGCTGAAAGCTCAAAGATTTGACTTTTCTTACGAATTTCGACGACCCTCTTTCGTTTGGTATCGGTTCTGATTGTTGGGAATAGCCCATTCGTTGACCTTCGGTTGGTTGTTTGTTTGGACGTGATCGGGATGAATTTGGGTGTGGTTCTGTTTTGCTGGATCTGTTGGGTTTTGAGATCTTGGTGATGGAGGAAATAAGTGAATCTTGGGAGGAGGTGGGGATGATGGTAGTTTAGAATTTATCTAGAAAATTAATGTGTCTTTGTTGCGGTTGAGTTATGGTTTCATTGTCGTGGATGTCGAGAAAGAAAGAACGAGGATGGTAGTCGGATTTAGACTTTAGTATGATTGTCCTGCTGCAATAGGGAGCAACGTACAATTTGATTCGAGCCTAGATAAAACAGTTGTCGGCTGATGATTCTAATTTCTTTTGCTAGTAAAATTCTCGATAATGGTAAGGGTCTGGCGTGTTTTTTCGTAGAACCAAAGCATTTTCTGTTTCGATGTTATTTCCTGATGGGACAAGCTGGGTTATTTTGTCAATTTGATGAATAGGATTACTTGATATCCATAACAGTGATTACAACGAGGACCGTCTAAAAACAATGATTACAATGAGAGATAGAAAAACTAAGTTTGAGTTTTGTGCTCTCTTGCTTCTAAATAAGTCAATATTCAGAAAGATTGCACTTGGCAAGCTCTAGCAATTGTTATCTTTTGATGAACCTGTTGTGTTTTGGCCTGACTTTACACTTGGCTAAGTTGGCTTTGTTGTTTAAATTGTTGCAGTTGCGGGTACTTCCAGTCGTCCTCGGTCATTTAAACAGGTTTCTCTCTCTCACAGAATCTTGTGTGCTGGAGGGCTTTTGTTTTATTCTTTCACACTATTTCACATGATAGTATACTAATAAGTGTATATTTTGTTCTCAGGAAGAAGCTGAGCCTGTAGAATCTGAAGAAGAATCGGAAGAAGAATCAGGAGAAGAATCTGGTGAAGAGACTGAAGTGAGTAATGCCTGTGTGCCTATTTCGGTTGAAAATGCCATTTGATTATTTTCAATTGTTTGTGGTGAGACTTGGTTTGTTGAACTTTGGTGTATTTGTGCCAAAAAATTGCAGAAGCGGAAAGGGACTGAAAGTGTTATTCAAATTGAAAATCCAAATTTGGTGAAGGCAAAGAATTTGAAAGCTAAAGATGCTGATGTAAGTTTGTATATCCCTGGATACATTTTAGTGTTGCCAAACATTGGAGATCTGCTTCTTAAAATCTCACTGGGTGTTGTCTTTCAGGCGAGCAAGACAACGGAACTTTCAAGGCGGGAAAGGTTTGTAGATGCCTACTTGCTTCTCTCTATGAGATTGCTATTTGCTTGCATTAGGGTTGAATGACAGCTTTGGTGTTCTTTTAGGAGTGGTTTATCATATTGCAACATGACAGTTTTCTGACATTCTTCAAATCTTAATGTTCTAGTCATTCTTGGTTTTTTTAGCTTGAATTTGAAGTTTTTGATATATATATTTTTTAATTCATTGAAGATGTGTTCATCTGTTAATTGTCTTTACGTGAGCAGGGAGGAGATAGAAAAGCAGAGAGCTCATGAACGATACATGAGGCTACAGGAACAAGGAAAAACAGAGCAAGCCAAGAAAGATCTAGGTAAGCAGTGTTTAGTTGAGCAGAAACAGGATTTCATGTGTCCATGTAACTTTATATTCTTGGTTTTCATTAGTTATATGGGTAATTTGTTGTTCACATGTGCAACATATTTGGGTATTTATTACCTATATCATGTAAACTGTGGTGTAATTAAGCCCTTACTGAAATGGTTTTCATAGTTTTTAGCACCTACTATAGGTAGGCAGCGGACTTTTTAGCTAGTTAACTAGGATATTCAAGTTATAAACCCCCCTCCCCCCCCCCAAAAAAAACCTACTGTACTTGAATAATTTTTGGTAGTGTTTGCTGTTTAAAAATACTGACAAATAACGATCCTATTAAACCTCTTATTGACTTTGGAAAGGAAACTGGCTTGCTTGCTCACTTGCTATTAGCCCACTGATCTTATTGCTTTCCTGTCTCTAAGAAGAACTACGGCTATGCTTTGATGTTAGTAGTATGAACATCTTGGCGAGTTTGGATTATGTCTGTGGCTTCCAAGCTTCCTGTATGAATCATCTGAGACAATTCTAACTAGGAAGAAAGGGACCAGAGAATGGGAAATGTTATTGTCTTCTCTTTTCTTTTTTTCCTTCTCATATAGGTCAGAAATGTGTATTGCCATCTATAGTAGGATGTAGAGTTGCTCTGTAAGACTGTAAGACTAAAATCTTTCTTGTTGTCTGTTAACAATTTAAACCGTACAATTTGATTCAATTTGTTTATAAACCGATATGTCTCAAGGGTGTGAATCAAGTTAAAAAAATAATAGTCCAATTCAGTCGTGATTTATTTATGATTCAGCTGCTGATGGACTATTTGAGCTTGATAGGAAAATACATATACTGAACAACTATATGACAGCTAAAAAAAGACTTGGAAAAGTGAGGACATTCTTATATGTTATCACCATGCAAACCACAGTCAATCTTGACCATACTTGTCCGTCAGTTTCTTCTCATTGGTGTAATTGAATGATCGTTTATCATATCCGTTCCCTTCTCCTTTCTAGTTTTGGTTTTTGTGTGCTCATTATTGCACTCTTATATCCTGCAGAGCGTTTAGCCCTTATTAGGCAACAACGAGCAGAAGCTGCCAAGAAGCGAGAAGAAGAGAAAGCTGGTAAAGTTTTTGAGGCTGCTATGTTTTTGTCGTTCTGGTTTCACCCTTATTGCCAAAACTGATTCCCAAACTCTCTTTCCTCTACAGCGAAAGAACAGAAGAAGGCAGAAGGTCGCAAATGATCCTTAGAGAGTGCACGGAGCAGTGTTCTCTTGGAAAAAAAAACAAAAAGAATATGTGAAGATTAAAGACATTACTTTTCTACTTTAGCAATTGGTGCAAACAGTATATTTTATCTTCCCAGTATTACTTCTGAAAGCATGTGGTACTGTTCTTGATTGGCCTTCCTATGAGTAAAGGCATTTCTGGTGACTATTTAGAAAATCTACGATGTTGGGCTTACTTGCAGAGCAATGTTTTGCTCAGCAGTTGCTATGGCAAGTGATTGCTCTTTCCCCTGCTAGTTCAAGCTAAGAACTGCGTGTCGTCTGTCCATTGATATATGGATAATGCCGATAAAAAAATGGTGCGATAAATAAGCATTGTGATTACTACAACAAGGCGATTTGTGTTATATTTTTCATTGTCATAGCTACTGTGGGATGGCGCTGCCAAGCATCTATGCGCAACGGACCTAAGGTTGATTTCGAAATAGGAATATGACGTTGCAAGGTTGATTCAATTTTCTATGACCAAATCCGAGAAAAAGGCAAAAAGAAGAAGAAAGTACCCACTTTTCGAAAACTAAACCGAAATAAATTGATAATGAATGATGAAATGAATTGAAATTGTCTTGAACCGAACTGAAAATGCGATTCGGTTCGGGACGGTTTTTTGGTTTTTTTATTTTTGCTTTGCTTATTAGAATTTAAGTAAAGAAGAGATGATAAAGAAGAGAGATTGTTCCATTTTTATTGAAAATTCCGATTTGGTTCGGTTAATCGAACTGAATTAATTAACAGTTATTTTTGGTTAATTGACCCGAAATCGAACCAAACTGAAAACGCACGAAAATTCAGTTCGTTTTGATTTAGTTTTTGATTCGATTATTGACAGTCCTAATATGTACTATAGTGGAGGGACAAAAGTGGCCTTCGAGCCAATTTTAAAATGTCACATGTTGTATGATGATTGGTCAATCAGGTTGAATTTGCTGCCGTGTCTTTTCTGTCC
Organism: Corymbia calophylla; assembly: GCA_014182845.1. Classification (NCBI taxonomy): domain Eukaryota; kingdom Viridiplantae; phylum Streptophyta; class Magnoliopsida; order Myrtales; family Myrtaceae; genus Corymbia; species Corymbia calophylla. The sequence goes on along the minus strand of CM024697.1, from coordinate 37,861,833 downwards.
CTCGAGTAACAAAATGTGGTTTTTGTTTTTGGGACATTCGAAAGGTGATGCCTTTACTGTCCTCAACATGCTTTTTATTTTTTTTTATTTTTTTTGGGACATTTCCTAGGTGAGCCGTTAAAATTAGGACCTGGCCAATTTTCTTTATAGCCATAGTGAATGTACCGGGTTGGAATCAGGTCTAAAGGTGCTCCCCCTAGCCCGACTATACAAGGGAGGTAAATGTAATGCAGAGGGACATTGGACGACTTCGTTGGCAGCTGAAACATGACGGAGAAGATGGAAAAAAAGTGAGAGCAAATTGCGTAAATTCCTAGCTCTATTCGCCGTGGAACGACTAGATTGCAAACCCCCATTTCCTATTACTTTCTTCACTAAGCCTCCATTTGGTTTATAGAAAATAACTTCCAAAAAAAACATTTTCCGGTTTTTCCGATGATCGTTTGATGAAAAAAAATTCATTGGGGAAAATATTTTTCATAAAGAAAAAAAAGTCTTCTAAGGTGGGGAAAATGTTTTCCATTTTCAAATTGGAGAATATATTTTTCACACGCACTCTTTCTTATTTCACACCCTTACACTAGCCCCTACTTTTTCTCTTTTATATTTTAAAAGCTTCGAATTTTAATTTTTTAAATTGGAATATTTTAATTTTTTATATTTTAAAAAATTCAATTTTTTATTATTTTTTCTTTTATTATTTTTCTTTTATTATTTTTCTTACTTTCATTTCTGCTTTTCTTTTATCTTTTTTATTATATTTTTAAAAATATTACTATTTTCCTAGAAAATAACTTTCGGGAAAATATTTTCTTGAAACGGTCCATTTTCCACTTAAACGAACGGAGGACATGTATTTTTGCGAAGGTCTTCTGTTGATTATTTTTGTGGATTGTGTTAAAACACAGGAACACCAGAAAATAACGCTCAAGCAACTACTGTCCCCCCTAAACGAAACAAAACTCTTTCTCCGTCCTAGGACCTGTTCTCGTTCGTTGAAGAGTCTACGGACTGAGTCTTTGAAGGAAAAATAACGGGGTGCTTAATGCCAGCCTGAACGACATAGGAAAAACGTCTAGCAATGATAGATATGCTATTAGCTTGCCTAATTACGTGATGATTTGTCAAAGCCAATTCTACTCTGAAGCATTCCGAAACGGAATCCATTTGAAGCACAGAACTCAAATGCTTCATGACTCGGTTCACCAGATGGTTCATTACTGTGTCTACTTTGTATGGGTTTGCTGCTTTCTCATTAAGTTTTCGTCACCAAAATGTCCATGGTTTGGTCTACGATGACATCGAGTATGCATTCTGAAGATTGAGACTAACTCTGCGGCACTAAACTTAAGCAAGGAGCCAAGGCCTGTGTGCTCGATGAATTAACTGGGACGTAGGCGTGATGACAGTCCTAATGCAATGCAATTTTGTTTGTTCCAGTTGCATCTAATGAATTTCTTTATGGTGGTTGATTTAGTATACTACCTAGGAGCAGCAAACTGGAGAGAGAAAGAGGAAGAGGATGGAGCATGAAGCTATTAGTGTAAAGAAGCTAGAGAAATTGAGACCTTGGAAGAGTGCCAAAGCAAATGGGTGCCTGCCATGCACAATTTTATTTGTAAATTTTCCTCAGTGCTTCTCGAAAGATTTCTGAGGATTACTAATTTCAAGTGTGAAGGCGAGCCTTGGACTTCAAATGAACAGAGTTAAGAACCTAATGGATTGAAATTGTTCTTCTCTGACGCATTTCAGTTTTTAAATGTGACTTTTCCTTTTATGAGAAATTTCTGATTTTTGCCATCATCCTCTTTCAAGCAATCGTCCATTTCCCTCTCAGTTTGATACAGTTTCCAGTTCGACATGGACTTGCAAATGACTAGCATGTGAGCTCGCAACCACTCCACTCTTTTAAGTCATTAGAACCAAAATGGTTTGGATTCTGGTGGACGACCAGCAATCCCCAGAACTTAACCAGCTAGCTTATGAATTTGAGACTCCAGTAGGGGATCCTACTGAGAAAAATCTTAGCCACTTCAGGCCATCGCTTCACTTTCTGCCACATTTCAGCAATGTAATAAGCCACTGCCGCCACTTCATATGCTTCATCCTGTATTGTGCATGTACACTATCAATCCTATGTAATACCAATGCCCCCAAGAAGATTTCTTTCTCGGCCGCTGGTGTGTTTTTATTCTCCAACCACAACTAGAAGCTCCATTCCTATACCAGAAAGAGCACCTGGACCGTTCATCTCCTGAGCTCAGGACCTCATTGAATGTTCAACCCACTCAATGCATGAGGGACAGATTTCCGTTAATGCACGAGTGAATTCATGAATTTGCAAAAAACATCTACAGGAAAATCAAAGTGAATGACAAAGCAGTACAAGCTTCTATGCAAAGATTACTCAGTTCTTTTATATGATTGTCAACAAACCAACTACAGTTAATATGCGCTATGAGTATTAGAAATTCAGAACATGACAGAACTAGTGAAAGGACAACTATAGCAATGAAATGAGAAGACAATATGAAGCTACCATGTCTAGAACTAGGAAGCCCAGTTGGATTTAGCAAGAGCTTGCCGAGCTTCCTTAAGAGTTGTTTTGCATCTAACACTTATGCACAGCCCGATTTGGATCATAGGATGCTGCAAGCAGCAAACCAAGTAAATAGCATTAGGTCATTCCAACCGAACTTGCATTTCCAAAGAAAATCCCTCTCCCTATGCAGAAAGGAAAGAGAAAGAGGGGAAAAAACAATATTACATGCAAACCAAATTAATTGAGACATGTAAAAAACAAAAACTACTAGAGGGAACCCCGCCAATCATGTGACGGCAAGGAAGAGAAAACAGAACAGTTGCATAGATGATGGAACAAGCCAATACAAAAATGCTCACGTAGTTTGAGATAAAATTCAACATTCAAAGATGACAAATACCAGGAGTAAACTGTGAAGTATAGTGTCTTTTCAAATACGAGATCTCTTTCGTTGTCGAATAACTCGTAGTTTGAAAGTTCTAAATACGTTTCAAGGTCAAGGTCTTTAAAAAACAGAACAGTTCAACAAAGAAAGATCTTGTATTTGTAGAGACACTACACCTCGTCTATTTCTATTGTGCTTGGAGACCAGATATTCTCTTAATTGGTCTAAGTCTGCCCTTTTCTTTTGAGCTTGGAGCCACTACTCTTCTATTGACTGGGCTGAGTCTGCCAAGTGACGCTAGGATCTAACCCTAAGATGCGGAGACAAAATCGCCCCTCATCTCTGGTGAGCACTTCAGAAATATTTGTGCCTTTTAATCTGATCTCAAAGAAAATAATCCTGTAATGTCACAATGTTGTCCACTCAGACCTCCGCGGAGAGGGTGAAATCCAACTCATTTGAGTTCTCTAAGATATTTTATGGCTTCAGGAAATCCTGAGACTAGTACGAAACATCTTTTATCTTTTACGTTGACACAAGGAGCCTATTCATCAATTGAGGTTTCCAAAGACATTTGGAAGTTTGTTTAGCTTATCACAACCACTTAAAGTAAGCTTCCGAAAATTCGTTAACAATCCATTAGAACAGTGACTTTACGCAACGCTTTACATTCACAATGTAAACCTCCTTTTCTTCAAACATTGCTTGCATGTTTGAGACAAATATCTATTTTTGTAATATCAAGATAAAGGGTAAATATTATTGTGTAACATCCGTATATGTGAAGGGTCGATTGTTTGGGATCGAGACCAGTGACTTAGGCTTCCTTGGATTGATTGGATCGTTAGAGCGCTTAAGTTGAGCCTTTCTTTGGAGATCGATAGCGCTCTAGCCTTTCTTTGGAGATCGATTGCTCACTCGTTCACTTGGACCATAGAGAGAGTTTTAGAGAGAAGTTCTAGAAGAGAAATGAACTTTTGTTACTAAAATAGCTTGGATGATTATAATGAGGGGAGGGCATGACTTCTTATACTAGATGCCCTCTCATTACAACTGTTGATAAACTTTCGATTCAATGGACGAGATCATATATCCCAACCTACCAACTATCGACATTTATACTAAGAGAATTCTAGAATCCATTGCAATTACTCTCTCGCCCATCTTTGAGAATATTCTGGAAATCCTAGGCGATGTTGGACAGTCTTCCTCAATCATGATGGTCTCTTAGTGATGGGAACCTCGAGACTGTGACATGTACAGCTACATAGTTAAAGGAAAACAAATTAATGGATGCATATATACAAAAGTTATTTCATTTCTTGAAGTGAACGCATTTATTTAGTATAATTTTTCTACTGGACTAAATCAAATTACTTCAATGAAATCAATTAAAGCTTTAATTTGCAAGAATACATAACCCATGTCTAGAACGGGATTTGAATGTTTCAATTTTGTCCATTTTAACTTTTTATAATTAATTTGATTCTGAGATATTAAAATTGAATGAATGGCATTTGTATCACAAAATAATATATTCTAAGAGTTATATTATGATAGTATTTGAATTTGTTAATTAAGTGATAGATGTAAAGAAATAGGCAATATATCGAAATCCTAAATGCAATATTCTTAAACGACTAATATGCTTTCAACATGAATTGTAGTGTAATATTATACATAATATGTTTATATATGGAAAATTGTGCAAAATTTAGTCCTAAATCTATTGTATGGCGATCAATTTAGCCTTTAACCTCTCAATTATGCTAATTTACTCCTAAATAACTTGCCAGTGTAGTTATTTTGGTCCATTTTTGCTAGAAATCATTGACGTGTACATTAGCTATACAATGTAGAAATACCAGCACTAACATAGATAATCTTTTCAATGTTTTAAATTATTTTATATTTTTTCATTTTCTTTTCATTTTTTTATTTCTCTTCACTATTCATAACTCCCAAAGTGCAATGATTGATGGCTGATAAGGGTTTGCGAGGCCCCGCATGCCGTCGTCAACATTGAGCAAGGGTCACCATGCCCTCATTAGCCACAGGTGATCTGTAACCCTTGCGGTCTCATAGAAGGCCTCAAGCAAGGGTTGTGACTCTCGATGGTGCACGTAGGGCCATGAGCAAGGGCTACAATCCTCGCCCACGTCCACCAAGGGCTATAAGCCCTCACTTAGATCTAGCAAGAGCCGTCAAGCCCTTGTCGTTGCCAACCTTGTGCAAAACTGCGGACGAGGGCTTGTGACCCTCACTTGTCGTGCCCAAGGCCACAAGCAAGAGTGCGACCATTGCCCATATCTAGGCAAAGCTCTTTAGCCCTCACTATCCGTGAATAAGGTCGTAGCCCTTGGCCTTCCCATGGCCAATGAGGACATGCCGGCCCTTGCCTTTGGCTAGTGAGGATTGCCGACAACCGGTGGCCTTAGTAGAAAAAATTATCCAAAAAGTCCTAAACTTAATGTACTTTGGTCAATTCAATTATAAAATTTTCAATTTTGCTAATTGAATTTTAAACCTTTTGATGATTTGCCAAATGAGTCTATTCAGCTAATTTTGGTCGAAAATCGCTAATGTCACGCCCCGACTCTCGAGCTCGCGGCAACCCCTTCTCTTGGTCGATTGAAAGCGACGTCCCAGGACCCATCGACGACCATTCATTTTATCTTTCGTTAAGCGCAAGCGGAAGACGAACCATCCCCGCACAAACATACAATCAAACGGGGATAGAGGGATGAACAAAGAAGAACAACAACAACTACTCAATTATTCAAATTCTTGGATTAACCAACGGAGGATCGTTTTTCGAATTACAAGCCCAACAAAAAGGGCCGATCCATCCTCTAAGCCAAATCAAATAGAAACTAGGCTAATCCAATTAAATAAGAAGAACCCTCAAGTTCAGCACCATCATCACTCGGACCCATCGGACTCAATCTCCGTCGGGTCGATCACCGGAGGAGCGAGGCGGATCCTCCATTGCGGGTACGCCATTCTAGGGGCCTCGAAAATGGTTAACCACGACGGGTTGAGATAAAATCTCAGCGAGTTCTTCCCCTAAGCCCCGGTTAGTATGCCAACTCAACCCGGGGTATCTCTCCCGAACCACCCCTCACTCAACCCCACAAATGAGACGCCAAAACCAAAGAACGGCCAACAACGAGACGGGGCAACCAACAATCATACGTCGGTTCGCATGCAACCTTACCCGATATGCCATACCACACGTCAAATCTCATACAATGCAAACAAGGCACATGGCCGTCGGATGATACTGATTCATCAATTACATGCGAGTCGCACCACAAGCGATCTCACCTGGCCATTGCCACACCCTGCACGACTGTCAACTCATGCGTGCGTACCATAATTAATGCAATCATCACGACATTAAGAGCATGCGAATAATCAGAGCATCTCACATAGCTTTCTCATGTCTCACACTCACACATGCTCCGATTATTACGACCCCTCCTCCTGGGCCACGGCACAACCTTATGGTTGGCGGTTCTGGCTAAACCAGCTTCGTCCTCTTTACCTCGAGGCACGGCGACGTCAAGGGCTCACTCCCAAGACGGCATTCCCGAAGGAGCACAAGACTCGCCCACTACCGCAGCCCCGCTGCGACGGAGGCCCGGGACCCGCCCCCATACCGCGATCCCACATAGAACCCCTCCCCGTCGGGCATCCGACCGAAGTCGGGCGACCCACGCCACGGCACAACCCCATAGGGATTGGCGGTCTTCCGGCAACGCCGGGTTTTCTCATTTAATGTGATCATGCAACACCTCATCAAGCAATCCATTTATATCTTTGCTTTTGCGTCGTGAATGCAACATCACTCATGCTCATGCGACATGCCATTTCGTATAACCCACGCAATATGTCATGCGATCTCACTTGACAATTTCCAAAATTCAATTCAACCAACACTCAATCACGCATTTCATCAATATTCACGAGCATAATTAACAATCGGCACTCCAATTAATCACAACAATCAAGAGCACATCAAAATAAGACTAAATTTAGCTTCTGGATGAACAGTGCCGTGAACAGTATGGTCGTGAATGTAATATGTGAACGATGTCAATCCGTGAACAGTGATTAGTGAACGATGTCCGTGAACAAGAATTTGTGAACGTGATTTTTCCGAAATTCAATTAATTAAAACATTTAATCCAGAAATTAAAAAAACATTAATTAAAACAATTAATCAATTCAATTAAATCAAATCATGCTTAATTAATCACAAAACACAATTAATACCAAATTAAGCACAATTAAGCTTAATAAGCGAGAATTAAGCTAATATAATCTTAATCATCTATCTAACCACCTGTCTTAGGGCTAATACAACTTAATTAAACATCCTAATCCAACCTTACCACTAATTAACCCAACCCTAAGCAAGTTTAGGCACTAAATAAGGATTAGGAGCTAAACTCACCCGTTAAGCGGGCCGAGACATGGACGCGGCGGCGGCGACGAACCCGACACCTGGGGACCTCTACCACGACGATCCAAGGCGGTCCCGGGCTCAAAACAGCAGCAACAAACTCGGAATCCCTCTCGCAACTCTGAAAACGGACGCACGGGGAGGAAAGAAGCTGATCGGAGTTAAACGGGCTGCCCGGAGCTCCGGCGAGTGACGGGCCAGCGACTGGTGGCACCTGGGGGTCGAGGGGGAACCACTTGTGGCTGGGATGGGCGGTGGTTTAGTCGAAAATGGAGAGAAACGGAAGAAAAGGCGGAGCTGTGCGGGGGCGGCGCTACGGTGACGGACGGAGGACCGGTGACTTCTGGCCGCCGTACGGGTCGGACGGCAGCTCCGTTCGGCGATCTACCACCGTGAACAGTACGGAATTTCTGTGCTGAACATTTTGATAGGTGGCACGGCCCGAGATTCCACCGGGAAGGCAACAAACAACTCAAATTTCGGTGAGAGGTCCAAAGCAGAAACTGCAGAAATTGCAAGGAGAAGCAAGGGGAAGAGGGGCTGCGATTTTGGAGAAGATGAAGAGGAGAGAGAGAGTGAAGTGAAGGCTGAAGGATAAGCCTTATCAAGGCCATCAATGCTTGCCCCACTTGCCAAACAATTGACCTCATCTTCTCTCTCTTCTTTTTGACTTTTCTTCAAAATATCCAAGGGCATTTTGGTCATTTCCACCTTGCACATTTCCCAATCTGTCCTTGGACTGAAAATGAAGGGCGGGCCTAGGAAAAAGGCCGGAAAATTAATAGGAATGGGCTCGGGAATTTGTTGGGCTGGAAACGGCTTAAGATTAGATAACGGGCTCGGGAGGGTAAATTGTCGGTTTGGCCCAACGGGCTCACTTGCTTGCCTCGGGCCTTCCATGGCGACTGTCCCACCTTGGGCATGAGGCCCACACTGTTCTTGCCCGGCCCACATCCTCGTAGGCTCGTTTTCTTGGTCCGAAAATCCCTTTTCCAAATACTCGGCTTAACTGGCACCGTCGACTGACTAAGAAGCATCGTCCAAAAGTCCTTCTCGAACGTTCCCGAAAATTCGAAGTCCAATCTTTGGATTCTCATGCCATGTCAATTTCGCCCGAATGCCATTTTGGTACTACTCGGGACGACGGGCGGCTTTGAGGGTTCACGCGTAACCGACTCGTGCCAATTCACGTTCAAGACTTCTCGACACATGGACGTCCTTGACTGCATGAAATTGCGAATGATCGATTCTTATTTCAAAGTACACGATTATCAAGGATCGACGTAGGGCCGTTCGCGGGTTCGATAATAGTAGACGGAATCACCCGTCGTCCCATTATTTCTGTCTGCGAATCGACTTCTAGTCGTCCCTGAAATCGGCCTGCATATCTACAGGATCGTCCTTACGCAAGTCTCACGGTCGAGTTGTTTTCCCAGGTCAAGTTCTTTAGTCACACGAGTTCTGTCCTCATTAGCCTTTCCCCTCAAGGTCAGTATCTCAGGAGTGATCAGTTCCGAGTGAGATCAACCAACAATGCATCGACAAAATTCACGTTCATTCCTTCCTCAAAAGGGCTCGAATTTCAGGATGTTACAGCTAATGTGGACATCGGTCATCCTATGTGACATAAGTGGCGCTAACATGCAAAAATTATATATTTTTTGATTTTTTATCTTTATTTTCTTTCCTTTTTTTTCATTCTTTCTTTGCGGGTTGCTAAGCCCTTGTTGAAGGCCAACGAGAACTAGTCTTGCCAGCTTTGGGCAAGGCTTGCCCTTGCTAGATTCAGTGAGCGAGCCTTGCCCAAAGCTAGTGAGGTTGACCCTCATTAGGCTTTGGCGAGGCTTGACCTCACCAAAACTAGTGAGGATGTGCCTTGTTGAGGTTGGCGAGGTTCCCTCTCACTAAATTTGAACAAGGCTTGCTTGTGACTAAGGTGATCTTTATTGGTCATAGCTTGTAGCTAGTCATTAGCCATCGCCAAGGCCTGGAGCGATGGTCTAGAGCGATGGTCGGCAATTGGTGAAGGAAGAAAGAAAAAGAAAGAAAGGAAGAGAAAAAAGAAAATATTTAAAAAGTTAATAGGTTTTGTCAACGTTAGCATCGGCTATTTCATATAGGACGGTTGACATTCATGTTGATGATTTCTAGCCAATTTTGGCTGGATGGACTCAGTTGGTAAATTATCACAATGTTTATGATTCAATTAGTAAGATTGGTTTGTACCAAAAAAAAATTGGTAAGATTGAAAGATTTAGGACTAAATTGACAAAAGTGCAATAAGTTTAGGATTTTTTGAACTATTTTTTTATCCTCTAGATGAATGATCGATGGGAAAAAAAGAAAATAAAAAATAAAAGTTTTTAATTTTTTTTTATAAAAATTATCTATGTGTTTACTGTGCCACATTAGATAGTCAATGGCTGCATTGGTATTTTTGGTCAAAATTGACTAAAATGACTATATTGACAAAATTGTCAAAAGATTTGGACTAAATTGACATAATTAAAAGATATATAACTAAATTGGTTGCTGCTAAATAGGTATAAAATTTTTGGACAATTGCCCCTGTTTAATATGGGCGTGACATTTTAAAATCAATGGATATTCTTAAATTCACTTTTTATTTTTATTTTTATAAAAAATCAATGGATATCCTCAATTTTAGATTTAAAAAATGTGAAATTTGTCTTACTAAAAGTGAAGGCCACGAACTATGTCCTTATCCATATTTCTAAAATATCGAAGTTCAGTGTTTCTTTATTCACTGTATCCTTTTTGATGCACTAGATCTAATTATTTAAAAATAATAAGCGGCATTTTTTTTTTTGTTGGTCGGAATAAGAGGCAGTTTTAAATGCACCGATAATAAGTACTCTATGATTTAGGGCTTTAACATGTCTTTTGATAGAGAGGAATGTTTATTTCTCGATGCGTTGATGTGTTCTCTATATATTTAGCGAGAAGAAGAGGAAGCTGGTAAAGTCTTTGAGGCTGCTATATTTGTCGCTTTGGTTTCCCCCTTACCGCCAAAGCTGATTCAAAAACTCTCTTTCATCTACAGCCAAAGAACAGAAGAAGGCAGAAGCTCACAAATGATCCTTAGAGAGTGCGCCGAGTAGTATTCTCCTGGAAAACAACAAAAAGAATATGTGAAGATTAAAGACTTTACTTTACTATCTTAGCAACTGGTGCAAACAGTATATTCTCTCTTCCCAGTATTACTACTGAAAGTATGTGGTAACGTTCTTGATTGGCCTTCCTATGAGTAAAGGCGTTTCTGGTGACTATTTAGAAAATCTATGATGTTCAGCTTGTTTGCAGAGCAATGTTTTGCACAGAAGTAGCTACATCAGTTAACCGCTCTTTCCCATGGTAGTTCTGGCTAAGAACTCTGTGTGCCGACGACTGTCCACTAATATATGGATAATGCTAATAAAAAGAGGACACGATATTGTGTTTACTTCATCATCACAGCCATGATGGGATCACGCTGCCAAGCATCTCTGCTCAATGTACCCATGGTTGATTTTGAGATTGGATCATGAGGCTTCAAGGTTAATTCAATCTTCTATGATCATATGTGAGAAATGGAGTACTCATATGTTGAGGACAAAACTGACCCACTTTTCAAATATTCTTTAAAATAGTATTTTCTTTTACTTGAGGGACAAAAATGGCTGTAGACAGCTTAAATTTGAGCCAATTCTAAAATGTTACACATGGCATCATTGTCCAATCAAACCTCGGACGTCCCATAGATGTCCATAAGTTACTAATTTGACCAGTTATATAAGTATTGGTCAATCAAATTGAATTGCCACGGTGTATGATTTTGCGGATGAAAAAATTATCAGCCATCCATTTTATCCATCGAATAAGAAAATCTGTTTTTTCTTTTTTCGGGGACGTTTGAAAAGGGATAACTTTACTGAACTCAGCGTGCTTTTTTGGGGACATTTTGTAGGCAAGGCATTATAATTGGGAATAGGCCAATTTTCTATAGGTACTAAGATGGCTCAAATAATTTCTAGTCACGGTGAATGTACTGGGGTGGAATCAAGTCTAAAGGTCCTCGCCTATCAGAGTATACACGGAGGTAAATGTAGTGCACAGTGACATATGGCCGACTTTGTTGGCAGCTGAAACATAATGGAGAAGACGAAAAAGGTAAGATAGAATGTGTGAAACTCTCACAGTTGGATAACTATTGCAAATAGTTCCTGAAATTTAGTTTAATACAAAATATGATCGTCGAATTTTAAATTTGTTTAATATGATTCATGAACTTTAGTGTTGTCCATGAACTTTATATTTATTCAATGTGGTTTATGTACTTTTGATACACGTCTAATTTATTCCATGAACTCTATGAAAATATTCAATGTTGTCTCTTAATTAAGGGACAAAGACTGGTTTTCAATGACCTTGTTATTTAAGTTACACAATGATGAAATAAATTCCACAATTATGCTGGAGGTGATCTTAAATACCCAGCCCCAACTCTTTGAAACAAAGACAGATTCTAAAGATTAGACATTTTTTCCTTCAATTTTGAACTCAAACGCACAGTAACCAAACCAGAGGGAAGTGCTGGCAACTCACAAAGCATGTCGCAGTGAAGTAAATCAAGAGTCTCCAACTTGGAAAGATGCGTAATTTCAGAAGGTATGTTGCAAATACCAGAATATTGCAGCTTCAAGATTCTGAGATTAATTAGCTCCCCAATGCCTCTAGGAATCTCCCCTTTTAAACTCCTACATGAGGAGGCATGTATTTCTTCAAGGCTATGTAGACGCCCAATGAAACTAGGAAATTCTGTTATGAAGCAATAGTCCATCTTTAACACTCTCAACCTCCGCAAATTTCCAAAGGAATCTGGCAATTTTGAAACGCCTGTTCCTGACATATCCAGCTCCTCTAAAGAGTTTAATTGGCCAATGGAGTTTGGAAGTTCTCGTATCCAGCAACAATTCCTCAGTGACAAGCGTCGAAGTTTCACCAGCTCTCCAATTCCATCAGATAGTTTGGTGATCTTTGAATTATCTACTGAGAGTATTGTAAGTGATGTCAGGTGTTCAAAAGAATGAGGCAAGAGACTTAATGACAAGCAATTGGAGGCACAAAGAGTTTCAAGTTTCTTTAAATCACCTTCCAAGGGAATTTCTTGCACAGAAGTCTCGTCAATGAGGAGTTCTTTCAAAGCTTCCAAGCCACCCAGTTCGGCAGGCAACATGTCGAGTTCAGTGCAGGACTTCAAATTCAAGCAAAGCAAATTTTTGAGACCACCAACTGAAGGATCTAGATGGACCAACCGAGAGCATCGCTCCAGAATCAGTATCTCCAATTTCGGGAAGCTAGAAAATGTAGGACTTATCAGTAAGTCAGTGCAACCAGTGAGATTTAAGACTTCTAATTGCTTCATCTGTAAAACAGAAGATAAACATCATAACAATTGTTAGATAATTAACAAAATAAATGCATTAGAGCAGGAATAGGAAACCACCTTAATTTTCATCCAACCTCCCCAGTCTTCAGTGACTTTGCTCCATGAAAGATCAAGAATGACTAGTTCAGTCAGATTAAATTCTGTTGCTTCAAAATTTTTGGGGCACCGCTGCCAACGAAGCCACATTAACTTTGGAAATACATCTGTGAAATTTCCAGACATACTTGCATGATCGATTTTCAAGAACCTTATGTTTGGCAAGCTCTTGAAATTTGTTTCTGTGAATTTATGGGGATGGCGATTTTTGAAGTCAAAACATAGGACTTCCACCTCTTTCATTCCCTACATTTGCCAAGAGTAACAAATCTCAAGCTATGGAACATGATTTGACAATTTTGCCATGTGATAAGGACTAGAGTGCTTTCTTTTCTGTGCATGCAAGGAAAATCTTTAGATGGTAAAATAAGTCAAGCTGGACAGCATATTAGACCTTATATGTCAAGGCTTTCATTTTGCGGAATAGATTAAACGATTGAACCATAAGCTTTTACCTCTTTCCTGTTGATTACTTTCACGTCAGTATCATGCAAAAAGAGTCTTCTGCACCTTCCAGGATCTCCTTCTTCATCTACAGATCCACTGAGGTGCTTCAACAGCTTATGTATCCCCAGCAAGTTGTCTGCTTGAATTTTTACTAAGGGCATCAAAACATGGTGAGAAGGCAAAAGCTCTCGCTCAGGCCACATATATGATGCAATTCGGCTATCCACACCATTGGCAAAACATGCTATGTCCCAAAATATTTGTTTCTGCTTTTCATCTAATGCTTCATAACAGATTTTCGAAATCTCCATACAATCCTTCAAAACCTCTCGAGAGTTCTCCTTCTGGGGTTTTATCAAGTCCGCTATCTTCCTCCAATCTTCTATTGTTTTTCCACGCAGAAATGAACCAATAATTTCAATAGTAAATGGAACCTGCCCTGTAGCTTTGATAACGTGCTTCCCAATTTCAGGATAGCCAGGTATTAAACCGTGTGTTCCTAAAGCATGCTTGCGAAAAAGTTCAAGAGCTCGATCATTATCCATCTTGTTCACTTCATATGTACGAACCAGGCCTTGAGAGTCATATGTTTGGAGAATTCCACCATTTTCTGAAGTAACAATTATGCGACTTCCAGAACCAAACCAGTCAAGCTGGTCTCCTACAAGATCATGAAGATGAGACTGTTCTTCCACATCATCTAGGACAATAAGAACTTTTATATTGCGAAATACATTCAGAAAAAACTTAACTCCTCCTTCAAAAGAAGCAACATCACCATCTCGCCCAAGAATATCGCAAATCAACTTAGTTTGCACAAACTGAATACCACCTGCATTTTTTGCCGTTTCTCCAATCTCTGCTAGAAAGCTACAACCATCAAAACAAGAGGAGAGTTGGTTGTATACGGCCTTCGCAATAGTGGTCTTGCCGATTCCATTAGTTCCATGGATTCCAACAATGCGCACGCCAACCTCATCATCATCTATTTCCAATAACTTGAGCACATCCTTCACTCGATCATTTATACCAATTACATGTTCAATAGTGGCAACTGAGGTTTGCAACGATTCCAAAGGAAAACTAGGAAGTTTCAACTCTTTGATATGTCGAAGGGGTGGAATCCATTCCATATTAGGACACTCCCATATCCTTAACGCAGATAGATTAGGAAGTGATGAGAGGGCATGAAGATCACTTTCTGTGTACTCTACTATAGGTAGCTCACCAATTTCCAAACGCTTGAGGCTAGTAAGCTCACGAAGTGGTGGGAGACTTCTGCACCCTGCACAATGAAACAACCGTAGCTCAACTAACTTGGGCATGTAAGACATCCAGCTTGGAAACCTAGAACCCCCATAGCCTCTTATTTCTAGGCTTCGAAGATTTAAGCTGGGCTGCAGCTCTTTGAGTAGAATTTCATCACTTCCTTTTCCGGCAAACACTAATACTAGTGAAACTAGGGAATCCTTTTCCTTCAAGTTCGCAGCATTTGATTCTGCTACTGCATCTTCTATTTCTCCCTTAACTTCAATTTTCAGGCATCCTCTCAAGTGGCTTAATCTGTTCAACTCCCCCAGCCCACCATAATTGTTTGGACAAAAATCATCCCCAGGCAAAAGGAAATCTGTTAAAGTGTGCAAAAGAGTCAACTGGCCCAACCCATGTGGCATATGAGATAAGGCATTACAATTGCTAACCTCTAGTTGTCTGAGGTTGACCAATTTTCTCATATCCCTTGGCAATTCCATTAGCTTGTAACACATATTGAGTTTAAGTACTTGCAAGGTTTGCAATCTTGTTATAGAATCAGGAAGACTTATGATTTCTTTATTTGCAGAGAGATCTAGAAATGTCAAGTGCTTCAACTCACAAATGGAACTTGGCAACTTCTCGATCCCACTATCATGACAATCCAACACACGCAAGAACTTGAAACTAGAAATGAGTTTGCAAAGAGTTTTTTCACCCATTTGAGCTTGACATCTTGAGCTTTTTGTTCGATCCAATTTGATGAATGTCTTCACATGTTCTGCTCCAAGTAGAGTAGTTGGAAGTCCCTGCGATAAATCTAAAGTTGAATCCCACGATACATGAAGGGTTCTTTCACCAATTGACGACCATAGCTGATAAATGTGTTGAGAATACTCAGTTTGAGCAACCGTGCATGCTAGCTCATTCATTAAATTATGCATCTTACAAGACGTCACATTGCCAAGTTCATCTTTAGTGCAGTCTTGAAAGAAATTTCTCCTTAGTAAATCCATGAAGTAGTCATGAGCAATTTCTTCCATAATCTGATCTCCATTGTCGATGGGCCGGATAAATCCTTCTGCCATCCAAAGACTTGTCAACATTTGTTTATCGATCACCCAATTTCTAGGAAATAACGAACAGAAGTCAAAGCACTGTTTTAGATGGGATGGAAGATTCTGATAACTGAGTACAACATGTGCGGTTATCCCATAATAATCCTGTTCAGCACAATTTGGGATGACACGCTCAAAATGTAACCACTCAGCTTCAGTTTTCTTGAAGAATAATATGCTTCCGGTTGTTCGCAGAGCCAAAGGGATTCCAAGACATTTTTTGACGATCTGCCTCCCAATAATTAGCTTGTTTGAACCGCTAGTCTCTTCTTCTTCCTTACAAGCCATTCTCATCAATAAATCTAAAGACGAGATTTCTGAAAGGGCCTCAAGGAAATAAGATGGGGTTGTGCCCATGATATGTGCAACTAACCGATCGCATGTAGTTATTAGAATCTTGCTCCCTTCTGCACTACCCATGAATAAACTTTTCAAGCTCTCCCATCGTGCAGGAATCTGTAACCACCGTACATCGTCCATGACTAGAAGACATTTTTTCCTACGAACGTGTTCCATAAGTTGATTTTGCAAACTCTCCAACTCAGTGTCATCTGCTCTCTCTGTTGTTGGTCTTTCTATGATTCTTCGCAATATCATTGTGGCATTAGACATGTCGTCACCCACACAGACCCATTTCCTTAAATCAAAATGCTTCTTGACCATGTCATCTTCGTATAGACATCGAGCAAGAGCAGTCTTTCCAATCCCCTGTGTACCGCATATTGAAAGGACGGAAATCCTTTTTTCCGTGTCAGAGTCTAACAAGAACTTCTTGATTGCGCTTATATCACTCTCTCTCCCTATAATCTCCTCCTCGTAAATAAAGGAGTCCGACTGCTCTCTCTTCCACGATTCTCTCTCTCCTTGCACATCTCTCCCTTCCTCCTCGTACACAGAGGAGTCTGACCGCTGTCTCTTTCTCGATCCTCTCTCTATTTGCACGTCCTTCGTGTAGTCTGGCAAGTGCAAAGAGCTCCTTCTAGCAGCAATGGCTTCTATTCTCTCCCTAATGCTCTTCAGCCCGAGAGCAAGTTGATCTGTAGGTGAAGAGAAGGTAATTACCTGCTTTGACTTGTCATCTTCGCTCTGCAATTCTCGTCGCATGATTTCAATGCTCCATTCACCGAGCAAGTCCTCCTCTGCAACAAACAAAGCATCTATGAGATCGTCGAGCCATTCTCCGATTTCGTTGATTTCGAGGCTCAGCTTTTCCGCATCGTGCACTACATATTGGAGAGTCGAAACGGTTTCATTGAGCTTGTCTAGTTCGCCATCCACACCCCATAATTTTCCATCCTCTCCGAAATCATCCAGAAGGTCAGCTATCCTCGAGATGATCGCATCCGCCATAGCTCTTTGAGGTTGAAGGGATTCCTTCTCCTCTTTTTCTTTCAAGAGTTTATGGAGGATAATGATATAGATGAAGTAATTCGGATGGAGAAACCAAATTGGGATTTTCTGAATGAGATCATAAGCGTTCTCATCAAGAAACTTCAAAGACGTGTATGCCTGAATTTTGATGGTTGACGCTACGGCGGCTGGAGTATTTTAAATTTTTAAGGTGTTGAAATAGTCAGGGCCTCTAAACATTACAAAAGATAAAAGGGATAAATATACTGAAAGTCTCAAAACTTGTTATGTGGAACGAGTTTTAAAATTTTCAAAAAGTGTAATTAAGTCTTTAACCTTATCAAGTTGGTGCAATCAAATCCTTTCATTAACTTTGTTCAACTCAATAAATGAAAGATACTAATAATTTTAATGACAATATATTTTTTGAAAGTTTCATAACTTAATTGTATTTCGGTAACAAATTTTATGACATGACTGTAGTTTTAAAAAGTTTAAAGAACTTAGTTGCACATTCGTTATAAGTTCAAAACTTTTGGTGCAATTATCCCAAGAATAAATGAGCTCATCAAAAAATGCATTTAAGATGATAAACCCCAAGTCCAACAAAATTTGTTTACAGGCCCTCGGGGCGATCATGGACTCGCAATTTATAGTGATTACATTACCAATATTCAATTAGAGCGGTTAGATCATAGTTTGTCTCAACATAAATAAGATATTGATTATGTAATAGATAAAAGATGCAAGGGCATAACAACGTGAAGCCAGTACTAGCTAACCCACCTTGTGGACCCGTTCGATCGAATCGAATCGAATCTCTTGAATATTATAATCCTGCGATTCCATTAGCATGTGAAGTCAATTTGAGTTGGTCATCAAATTATTAGACATATTTTATTGTTGATATGTTATTTATAGTTTACGTAGAAAAATAATTATTTGTCATATTAGTTGGCAATCCTATATTTGGGTCCCACTTAAATTTTAGGTCACTTCTTCTAGACTTGGCAATTAAGTAGAGTCAATTTATGTTTTTTGGTCGATACGGGCCTGTGTCAGGAATACATCGTTTGAAATGGGTCAATATTCAAACCATACTTGAGCTATTCAAACTGAGTTGTCCCTTTTTATACCAATTTTTCCTCAATAAATGGTTTATCATGCAAATATTTCACGAATAAAATATTCTTAATAAAACTAATAAATAAAAGGTTGTACGTTGATTGTGACAATATAGTATTTTAGTATAGTGATAATAATCATGAAATTTAATATCGGAATGAAATATTACTTGAAAACAATATACACCATAATGTAGATAAATGAAGATTATGGATTCATTTTCCTTGTATATATATATACATTGTACACTTATTTATGTCGAATTTTACAAATGTTGAGTTTATCGTGGATTATTTCTATTTAACTCGACTTGAATTGCTTGATCATTTTCTTTAAGTGATTATTGTGCTAAGTAATATCAGTCTAATATTATATTGCCACTTATTATATTAGATGGAATCGGAGTATTGTGCTCTTTATGGTGTATTGTATTGCAAGTGACAGTCAATTTTTCTTTCTGTATTATGAGTGGATACATCAATAGGCGTTTCTGTTAATCATTTTTGTTAATTGTGTTGAAACATGGGAATACCATAAAATAATTATGGTACAACTAGTATTTACCCTAAATGAACTAGTTTAATGGGAAATTAGAAAAACGTGACAGGACGGCATCGTCCTCACTAGTTTAATAATTTCCAACTTATTAGTGGTCTATACAAATTTTGATACAAATTTTGTGGACAAAACTTATATGAACTAAATTAATACTCATCTCCTGGATAAACGAAAGTTGAGCCAGCACTGCACTCGCGTCCTTTTAGGTGGTCTGTGCCGAAATTACAATGACTGTCCGATTTCCACGTACGGTTGCGAAAAATGCCTATCTAATCTCCACAAAATTTGTGCTGAATTGCCTGGTTGGTCCTACACCCAGGTCACGCTGATCAGGCGATCACCCGCTCGACCTTGACGGGGTGAACAAGGTGACTTTGGGCTCAAAAAAAGTACCAAAAAAGTCATGAATCTACTACTTTAGTATCAATTTAGTCCTAAACCTTTCAATTGGACCAAATTAGTCATAGACTTTTTCGTATTGGTACAAATTCAATCTATCTGGCCAATTTAGGTCGAAAATCAATGACGTAGACGCCGACCGTCCTACATGGTATCATTGGTGCTGATGTTGATATTTTAAAATAATTTTTCGATTTTTTATTGTTTATTTGATTTTTTCCCTTTTTTTTATTTTTTTCTTTCCTATTCTTTTGTTTTGGACTGTGGCTGGTACTAGCCATGATTGGCAATCGTCCACAAGTGGGCGGCGGTGAGTGCACAACCCTCATGCCCTATATGAGGGTGGCCCTCGCCAAATCGGGCAAGGGATCAACCCTCGTGGCCTAGGTGAGGGCAGCTCTTGCTAAATCTAGTGAGGGCTCAACCCTCGCTAGATTTGGCGATGGCTCAACCCTTGTCGCTCCTACTAAGTTTGGCGAGGGTCACCCTTGCCTAGTGGTGAGGATTGAGCCCTTGCCCGATTTGGTGAGGTCACCTAGGCTGCGAGTGTCATGCCCTCACCAGCCCATGCTTGTGGTCGGATGTTGGCCATTGTCAAGAAAAAGAATAGGAAAAAACAATTTAAAATTTTAAAAATTAATAAAAAATTATTTAAAAATGTCTATGTCAGCGCTGGTGATTTCTAGCCTAAATTGGCCAGATGGAGCGAATTGGTATAAATGTAGTAGGTTTAAAACTTTTTTGATACTTTTCTTGGGCCTAAACTGGTCATTTTCTAATGTGATTCATGCGACTTCAATCTGGATGCCTACATTGCCGGGAAGACTTTGTGGCTATCATTTTTGAAGATAGATTGAAAAAAAAAAATACTTAGATTCTGAGGAGTGTAATCATGGATAAGTTCATCTGCTAAAACTCAACCAAATGAAAATGCTGATCAGCCAACATGAATTGTTGAGAAAAGAACTCGAAGATAATTGTGAGAACAAGTGAAGTCTGGAATGAGACCTTAAAGATGCAGATGAAAAGGATTGGCTAAATAATAGCTGATTTAAGGCTCTGAACCACCTGACTCGTAACCAACCCTGAATCATGATCAGAACTTTCAGTTCATCCGAGGGATCTGGCCTTTTTTTTAAAGGAAAAAAGACTCAAGAGATCATTTGGAGAAGTTATTTTAGCTGACTCTGGGACCACAACTGGAAATGCTTGCATAGGCCTAGGCAGTAAGGCAAACGTTTCCGGATGTTGGTCTTGGGTTCAAACTATCTGAGACTCGCATCTACTTTAAGCAAACACATGTATCGTCTCAAAGCCAACTCTTCCCTGAAATTGGCTCGGGATCACACAATGCCTAGGTTGCATTTCGGAACTAAACACATATTGAAGTATAGAACTCAAATTCCTGTGTGCTGGATAAATTAACTGGGATGTAGGCGCAGTGACAGTCCTAACCAAAGCACTTCTGCTTGCTCTCGTTGCATCTAAGAAATTTCTTGTGGATGGTTGATCTAGATAGCACTACCTAGCAGCAGCGAACTGGAGAGAGAAAGAGGAAGAGGATGGAGCCTGAACCTACGAGATGAATGTGAAGAATTTGGAGAAGTAGAGACCCTGGAATAGTGTGCCAAAGCAAATGGGTACTTGCCATGCACAAGTTATTTGTACAATTTCATGGGTACTTCTTTAATGGTTAACGAGTATTGCTAATTCCAGTTGCTAAGGCAAGCCTGGGACTCCAAATGATCAAAATCAAGAACCTAATGAATCAAATCCATTCTTGTTGGAGACATTTTACTTTTTAAATGAGACTTTTTCCTTTTCTAAGGAAGTTTTGGTTCTCACCGTCGTCCAGTTTCAAGCAACCATCTCTTTCCCTCTTGGTTTGCTATAGGTTCCAGTTCAACGTCGGCTTGGAAATGACTACATTGTAAGATTACAACCAGTCCAGTCTCCTAAGTCATTGGAACCAAAAAATTTTGGATCCTGAAGGACGAACAATAATCCCTAAAACTCGATCAGCTAGTTTACAAATTTGAGACTTCAGTAGGGATCCAAGTGAGAAAAATTGTAGGCACTTACGGCCATCACTTTTCATTCTGCCATATTTGCAGCAATGTACTACGCTCTTGTGGTAGCTCCATATTCTTGATGCTGCGTTGTGCATATACAATGTGAATCCTATGGGATATTCATGCCTTCAAAAAGATTTATCCATCAGCCGCTAGGCACGTATTTCCCCAACCAGAAGAAGAAGCTCCATTCCTAAGCCAAAAAGAGCACCTGGACCTCATTGATCAGGCACCATTCACTCATAGGGTCATGAGTGAATTCATGAACTCTTAAAAACCATTTATAGAAAATGAAAGTGAATGACAGGACAACATAAGCTCCAATGAAAAGACTACTCATCCTTTCATGTTATTGTTGACAGCTATAAAAGTGAAGACACGTCATGATTATTAGAAAATTTAGAATGTCACCAAACTATTGAGAGGACCACCATAACATGATAAAAGAGCATAATATGAAGCAACAATGTTAGAACTAGGAAGTCCAATTCAGTTTAGGAACAGCTTGCCCAAGTTCCCTTCAGACTTGTTCTGCATGTGGCACCTGTGCACAACCTGAGTCAAATCAAAGGATGCTGCAAGCAGCAAAGCGAGAAAATAGCATTGGGTCATTCAAGCTCAACTTTTTGAATTTCCAAAGAAATTCCCTCTGCTTTGTCCTCTATCACTATGAGCTTCTAGCCCTACGATGAGGATCATCGTATTGGTATGTGCTGAACTAATTTTATGACAATCCTTTAGTTTTTCTTGCTTCTGATAATTGCCCTATGCAGAAGAAAGAAAACAAAGAAAGGAGAGAGAGAGAGAGAGAGAGAGAGAGAGAGAGAGAGAGAGAGAGAGAGAGAGAGAGAGAGAGAAACAAAATAACATACAAAAAACTCAATGAATTGAGACATAAAAAAAAAAAAAACACAAATTGACCCCTGCCAACCATGTGACGGTAAGAGAACAGAACCAGTTGCATAAATGATGGAACAAGCTCATACAAAAATGCTCACACTGTCTGAGATAAAATTTAATATATAAGGATCACAGATACAAGGAGTAACCTATTATAAGGTCCAGATAGATGCTGTCTAAAGAAGATTAGTGTCTCCAAGCTCAAAAAGAAATGAAAGGAATGTAGAGTAGTATCTTCCCAAATACAAGAGCTCTGTTTCTTGGTTGAATAACTTGTACTTCAAATTTTCCAAAGACACTTTAAGTTTTAAGCTTTTTAGAAACATAGCTAGACATCATTCATGTACACTGATGCAAATTTCAATGGCTCTGACATCAATAGTTATGTAATCTGTCAAGAGGAGAGCAGGTTGACAGAGTCAACTTTCTCGGTTATCCATCAACTCGTTTAAGCCCGCGTGGATTAGAAATTTTCCAAGACATACCTAGTTTTGGTCCTTCAAGACTAAAGCACGACTTACTCAGGAAAATCTGAATTTTGTCAATATCAAGGTCTGACCTATAGCGGAATTATGGGACCGTCTACTTATCGACCCCATCATCAAACTCAAGGATGTAGAGATTTAACTGCCCATAATCTCTAGTGAAAACGCAAGAAATTCATGTGAATTATAATCTCAAGAATCTCAAAGAAGACGATTATGTAACTTCGCAATCTCCACTCAAGCTTCCGCATTGGGTGAAATCCAACTCTTAGAGCCTCTCAAGATCTTTTATGGCTTATGGAAATTCTTTTAGGTACGTGTGAACCACCTTTATCACTTCAAGATTTTTCAAATCCTTGATAGAAGAAGGTAATACATTAATTAAGGTTAGAGGTGTCAAAATGGATTACAAACCCATATTATGACTCATTTTTAGTTAAATGGATCAAATATGGGTCAAGTGAAAATTAAATATAACTTATAAATGGTTCTTAAGAAGGAAAAGAAAAATAGAAATGGGCCTTAATGATTTATTAAGGAAACCCACTTTGAACCCATGGTCCAAGGCCTTCCTCCTTCTCTCTCTCTCTCTCTCATTCCATCCCCCTCCTCCTCTCTCTGCATCCCCAACCTTCGTCGCTAATCCCAAGCTTGCTAGCCTTAGGTGAGCCACAAGTTCGATTTGAATTTGGGTAGGCAAGCAGCAAGCTCGCTGGCTGCAACAGAGCTCGGGTTGGCTAGCTTACGACTCACTAGATCCAGGGGAGCCCCAAGCTCACTGGCCAGAGCTCGGCCTGGATCTGGGCAAGTGAGCTGCGAGCTCGCCAGTCGCAACAAAGCTTGTGGGGCAAGCCCGAGTTCACTGGATAGGCCGAACCTTGAGTTTGTCGACCTCGGTTGAGCTCGAGCTCGTCGGCCCACGTCTTGGCCAATTTCCGCTGGGCGGCATCGGTAGAGGAAAAGGGGAAGAAGAATGAAGAAGAAGAAAGAAAAGAGAAAAGAAGGAAAACAAAGAAAAGAAAAAGTATTTTCTTGAAACATTAAACTAATAATAAAAAATATTTTTTTAAATAATTAAAATTTTGAATTTTTAAAAAATTATTTTCCAAAAGTATTTCAAAAGGTAATTCACTTTTTTATTTTATTTACTAATTTTTTTATTATTTAATTTACTTTATAAATTTGATGTGAAATTTTTATTCAAATAACTTATATGAGAAAGTTTAAAGTGGATTAAATGAATGTGAGTAGATTTTTCAAAATTAAGTTAAATATTAATGTGTTTTAGTAATATGGGTCGGGTCGAGTATAGGTCATGTATGAGTTATCAAATTTAGATCATGTAAAAATAGGTTAAAACGGGTTAAATATGTCAATATGGATCGGATCATTTTTAACCTAACCTAAATCTGACCCGACTCACCCATTTTACACCTCCAATTAAGGTGTTCTTGTATTAGAACAAACTCTCCTATGAAATGTGGAAGCCCTTGTAGCCGTTTGCGACTTCTTAAAGTACACTTCCGAAGATTCTATGACAATCCAGTGTAATCAATGACTTCACCGAAAAATTCACATTCGCAAGCTTTGAGAGTTTCAATTCCTTTTAATTTTAATTTTACTTGACTAAAAATGAAAAAAAGAGAGAATTGGCTGGTTCCCGATTGATCTTGGAACCTCGGACTAGTTTCCGGTTTTTTGGAATATGAAATGTACCCTCTGTACCTTAGAACTAACCTCGATGTTTAAAAAACCGATAACCAGTCCCAATAGCATAGATTGTTTTAGGTTCCCAAAATTAGGAACCGGTCTCGACAAGGTGGGTTCCAGTTCCACCTCTCACCCTAGCCCCTACAGCGTCAAAATGTGAGCAATATGCTGTCTTTTGAATTATCAACAATTAGCTAGTGTCAAACGGCAGGCGACATTTTGGGCCAACAAACAATGAAAACACAGTAGCATGCAATATCAGAGGAAGCTCAGACACTTTGAAAGGAAATATCAGCGGAAACAAAAACATTTATCTAAATTGAGAATCAAACAACTTATTGGGCATAGCCCGGGCCAATAGAACAGAGACTGGTTTCAATGAGCTTGTCGTCGAAGTTACACAATGATTAAGCAATGTTCCAGTTTGTACAGGAGGTGATCTTAGACACCCAGGACCGACTCTTCGAAAAAGAGACAGATTCTAAAGATTAGACATATTTTCCTTCAGTTTTGGACTCAAACGCACGGTAACCAAACCAGAGGGAAGTACCGGCACCTCCTGAAGCATTTCACATTGAAGTGGATCAAGAGTCTTCAACTTGGAAATATACTCCATTTCAGAAGGTAAGCTGCAAATACCAGTATATTGCAGCCTCAAAATTCTCAGATGAATTAGAGTGCATTTGGTAATATTTCTATTTCCATGAACAATTTCTATTTAGATATAGTTTTTTTCTATTTCTATTCCCAAGATGAGTTTATGAGCAAAAGAGCACGTTTGGTAATTGTACAAAATTTCTATTCCTTGAATTGAAAAAGAATAAAAATGCATTTGGTATGAATTTTAAAATCTCTTTTCCTAATTTTTTTCATTTAGTTATAAAAACATCCGTAGAGACTAACATTTCATGTTTGGATAAAACTGGACTTTTATAATGACTTAATTGATCAAGATATTTTAAGATGATATAAAAAAATCCAATGTAACAATTAGTTAAAGATGAATGACTAAAAATGATAGTAGAGAGTCCTACTATGAGGAGGTTAATAGTAAATCTTTGGGCATTACAATAAACAGTTGCATATAGACCTTTTGAGAAGAAGAGCAAATGTTGTTTGGAGTCACCAAACTTTCGTGCTCTAGCATTGTCTCTAAAAAATGACATTCAAAAATACATATAATAAAGCTCTAAAAGCTTATTCAATTTTGAATCCAATTTTCATCAAAAGATTTTCACATTTTTTTATGCTAAACTAACTCTAAACTAGAATTAACACTAAATTCTAAAACTACTCAAAATCTAATTTCTAAAATTTTTCCTAAATTTCCGAATTTTTTAGTTTTTGATTTTTTTATGCCGAAAAATGGGGACTTGGATTGGATTAGGAGATTGGACCTTGATTGTGGGGGTTCATTCCAGACCCCTTCCCCATCTTCAAGTTGGAGCTACACTTTATTCAAGCTCTAGAGCCCCTCAAGAGTCCCAGCGATCACCTCTGCTCTCGACGGATCAGGTCATTATAGATAAAAAGGTAATTACCCCTTTAGCTTCTCACCTTTGCTGGGCAATTCCAGCCGCATAACTAGAATGTTCCATTCCTCGAGCTAGTCCTCTGCATCATGCAAAGCATCTTCGAGATCGCCGAGCCATCCTTTGATTCCGCGGCCTTCGAGGCTCCGCTTTTCCGCATCGGCACCACCTTTTGGAGAGTAGAAACACCTTCCTTGAGGTTGTAAAATTCGCCAACAATACCCCCATAGCTTCCCTTCCCTGGCGAAATCATCTAGAACTTTAAGGCGCAATTGATAACATTTGTTCAAGAAATCAATTTCTAGTCTGAATTGACCAAAATCTGAATTTCAGGCCTTAATTTCAACAATTATGATTATAGAATTTGACCACTTACTGGCGTTATAAAACGGTGTTTTATTATATTGGCTTGACAAGTCATCTGGATCAAGGACGTGTGGAAATTTCTCTCTCTTCTCCCCCTTTTTCCTTCTCATGGACTAGCCCCCCTCTCTTCTCTTCTATTCTTATGTCTGCTGCTTGCCCTCACGTGAAATATCTAGAGAAGAGAAGAATAAATATGGGCTAAGTTTGTCTATTAAAGACATGGGCTTGGGTTTAATGGGCCATTATCACATTTAAAGGAAAAAGAGATTCAAAAAACGCATTGGTAAAGTTACTTGATCTGCTTCTGTGACCATAAGTGGAAAATCTTCCATCGGCCCAAATGTTGGGGCAGAATGTCGGCCTTGGGTTCAAACTCTCTTCGAGAATCCCATCTACTTTAAGCAAACAAATATATCGTCTCAAATTGGCGCTGGGGGACACGATTCCTGGGTTGCATTCCAGAACTATACCCATCTTGAAGCATAGAGCTCAAATGCTTCCCGACTTGGTTAACGAAAAGGGTTATTACCGTGTGTAGTTAAGTATGGATTTGCTGCTTTCTCATTAGGTTTTCACCACCAAATGTTCATGGTTTGGTCTGGGATGACATTGTATTTTTCATTATGTATTCTGAATATTCAGACTACATCTGTGATTCGAATTAAGCTGGAGCTAAGGCTGTCTGCTCTATAAATTAACAGGGACGTAGGTGCTATGACGGTCCAAACCCATTGCACTTTTGCTTGTTCCAGTTGCATTTAATGGATATAGCGTAACACTATAAGAAGCAGCAACCAGAGAGAGAAAGTTTAGAACATGACAGAACTAGTGAGAGGACCACTATAACAATGAGAAAACGATATAATATGAAGCAACCATGTATAGAACTAGGTAGTCCAGTTGGGTTTAGCAACAGCTTGCCCAAGTTTCCTTGGGACTCGTTTTGCATCTGGCACCAATGCACAACACAAATA
Source organism: Corymbia calophylla (assembly GCA_014182845.1). Taxonomy (NCBI): domain Eukaryota; kingdom Viridiplantae; phylum Streptophyta; class Magnoliopsida; order Myrtales; family Myrtaceae; genus Corymbia; species Corymbia calophylla. Next base: position 37,834,606 of record CM024697.1, on the reverse strand, counting down.
AAATTGTAGAATGCTGCAGCAAACCAAGGAAATAGCATTAGGTCATTCAAACTCAACCTCTTGCATTTCCAAAGAAAATCCCTCTGCTTTGTCCTCTATCACTCCAAATAGAATTTGGCAGATATGCTTGTAGTCATAAGATGGGGATCATTGTATTGGTATGTACTAAATGTGATTACAATCCTTTACTTTTTCTTGCTGCTGATTATAGCCTTAGGCAGAAAAAAGAAAACACAGAGAGAGAGAGAGAGAGAGAGAGAGAGAGAGAGAGAGAACAAAATTACAAATGGAAAAGCTCAATAAATTGGGACATAAAACACAAATCAACTAAACTTACACCTGCCAATCATGGGACATCGAGGAAGAGAAAACAGAACCAGTTGAATAGATGATGGAACAAGCAAATACAAAAATGATCACATAGTTTGACATAAAATTCAACATATAAAAATAACAGATACAAGGAGTAAGCTACAATAAGAAGGTCCAGATACATGCAATCAAAAGAAGAGTAGTGTCTACAAGCACAAATAAGAAAAGGGAACGAAGAATAGTTTCTTTCCATATACATGCTCTCTTTCTTTGTTGAATGACTCACACTTCAAACGCTCTAAAGATGCTTCAAGTTTAAGCTCTTTATAAATAAAGCTTGAAGTCATTCATGCACACTGATGCAGAATTCAATGGCTCTGACACCGATAGTTATGTAATCTGTCGAGAGGAGCATTTTAACAAGTCAACTTTCTTAGTTATCCACTAATTCGTTTAAGCCTGCATGGATATGAAATATCCATGACATACCTTAGTTTTGGACCTTCACGACTAAAGCATGACAATACATAGGACCACCTGCATTTTGGCAGTGACAAGGTCTGAGCTAGAGTGAAATTATGAGACCGTATGCTTATCAACCCCATCATCTAACTCAAGGATGTAGAGACTAATCTCTGGCGAGCACACGAGAAATTCTTGTGCATTTTAATCTCAAGATTCCAAAGAAGACAACCCTGTAATGTGGAAATCTTCACTCAAACTTTCACAGTGGGTGAAATCCGACTCTTGAAGCTTCTCAAGATCTTTTATGGCATCAGGAAATTCTTCTAGGTAAGTATGAACCATCTTTAGCACTTCAAGATTTTTCAAATCCTTGACAGAAGAAGGCAATTCATTGATTAAGGTGTATGACAGGTCCATTTGCCTTAGCCGAACAAGCTTGCCTATGAAATGTGGAAGTCCTTTTAGCCGTCTGCAACTTCTTAAAGTAAGCTTCCAAAGATTCTTTAACAATCCAATGGACTCAGTGACTTCACCCAATACTTCACATTCACAACCACTAAGAATTTCAAGTGCCGGTAGAGAGCCTTCCTCAAAATGAAGTCTTTCAATTTTAGTTCCATCAATGAGGAGCTCTTTCAATGCTTTCAAGGAACATAGTGCCTGCGGCAAATGTTTAATTGATGTGCAATGCTTAATGTTTAAGGAAACTAGATTCTCTAATCTAGAAATGGATTCATCAATTGTTGGATTTGTTAATAAACAACCTTCTAGGGTCAAGCATTCTAACGACATCAAGTTAGGGAATCCCAGAGATGCAGTGATCCAAGGACAACCTTTTAGGTTCAAGACTTTCAAACTTCCAGCATCCTGCAAACACAACATGATTCATATGTTTAGTTACAACTTCAATTATAATGTCTCGTAAAGAGTGCATATGTACATAAAAAAACGCACAAGCATATGCACGACTTACCAGCATCAGCTTTTCCCAGTCTTCCAAGTTCAATGTGACTCGGCTTGAACATAAGTTGAGAATTACCAGTTTCTTCATATCCAACGCGAACAAATTAGATTTCTCAGGGCATCCATGCCAATCAAGCCATACTAGGTTTGAAAGTAGAAGATTCTCAGGATTTCCTTCAATACCGACATTATTCAATTCAAGAAACTTCAGATTTGATAGATGATGGAAATCGTCACAATGAAGGTAGTTGCATTCCGGTTCATCTTCATTAAAATTGGGGGTTACACGGAGAGCTTCAATATTTTCAGTACACTGCCAATTCGGTGGAAAAAAGTTAAGTGCGAAATTAGAATGAAGATATTCAATGAAACATTATTGTAATCATTGTGTCTAGGGGAAAACTTAACAAGAATACTGGAGAAATCTCAGTGTGTTTTACCTTCTTTTTTTGCAATGTTGTTTGGACATCTTTGTAATCCCACAGCCTACTGCGCTTCCCGGGATTTTTAGGATTTTCCTTCCTGACAAGTTCTCTTCCGAGGATTTTTATTTGGTCGTGCATCCAAAATTCATTTTCTTCTCTAATTTTTAGAAAAGACATATTTTGAAGTTCATGAACACCTCTATTTGGGAAATGTTTCCGAGCATCCCACATGTAATAGGGGATTGTCTTATCAACCCCTATAAAGAAGCATGCTATATCAAGGAATATTTCTTTTGTGTTTTCATCCAAAAGATCATAACTTGCCTTCAACATTGGTTCCACTCCTTTTTCCAGTTCTCCTTTTAATTTATCCAAAGTCTCTCTCCATATTTCTGGGCTCTTCCCATTCAGATATGACGCCACAATTTCAATAGCAAAAGGAAGCTTTCCAAAGGCAGAAGTAATTTCACTTCGCAGAGAACCGTAGTCATTGGGATGACCCGGTCGAAAAGCATGCTTACAAAGAAGTTGAAGAGCATGATATTCATTCATAGGTAAGACCTCATGTTCGTTGATTTCTCGAATTTCGTAATGTTTAATAACATCTTTCTTTCTGGTCGTTAGGATGATCTTACTTCCTGGGCCAAACCAAGATAGCTTCTCCGCCAATGGTTTGATTTGTTCAAAGTCGTCCACATCATCCAAGACAACGAGAACTCTTTTTCGTCGGAATAGGCATTTTATAACTCTGGTACCTTGATCAGAAAATTTCACTTCTTCGAAATTTCCTCTCTTGAGATCTCGAATTAACTTATCCAGCATAAATATAGCCCAAGTGCCAAAACTTGGCATGAGATGACACATTAAGTGTCAAAAATTACAAAAGGTATACTTAAATGCCAACTCCGGCGAAAGCTGCCGGAAATCCGACGTGGCTTATTTTAATAATATAAATCGCTTACATGACTCGCCGGAAACTAAGTCAGCCAAAACCACGTCGTTTTTGCGCGACGTGGCATTTTAAAAATTATTAATTAAATAATATTAAATAATTAAAATATATATTATTATAAAATTGATTAATTAAAAAAAAAAAAAGAGGAAGGGGGATCTGGTGAGGGTTTTGTAGCCCTCGCTGCCGCTGCCGTCGCCACCCCACCATCGTCGGGAAGGGCGATAACGGTGGGCGGGGTCGGCGGGGTCGCCGGCCCCGGCTCGTGGGCGGTGGCCTCGGCCGACTGCGGCGAGGGCTGCGGGCCCTCGCCAAATCCCCTTCCTCTCTTTTTTTTTTTTTTTTTATAAATAAAATCAATTTAAAATTGTTTTTCTAGTCGACTCGGAAAATTTTTTTTTTTTTTAAAATTGCCACGTGGATTTTTTATTTTGAAAAATAAAATCGCCGAAAAATGGACATGTGACAGGTTTGGCTGGATTTTTCACCGTTGGCACTTAACCGATCTTTTCTCCGATTTTGGCACTTAAGTGTCTTTTTTAGCTTTTTGTGCACTTAATGTCCCGTGCCAAGTTTTGGCACTCCAGAGATCCGTACGTCTAACTTATTTCGTAGAGACACCAATTTTTTCTGTTCAATCTCATCCCGGACGTCTTTAAGAAAACTGGAAGCATTAAAGAGATGACTAATTTTGTTGTACACCACCAGGCGAGAGTGGTTTTGCCAATCCCAGGAAGACCACACACTGCAACCACGCATCTTCCCTCAGCAACTCGTCCATATTCACTATGGACACCAAGCTTTCGCATCATCTCCTGCACGTCGCCGTTTATTCCTACTAAATTTTCAGTCACGTCTTCCTTACCCATCTCCAAGAGTTGCCAGAATTTGGAAACGACATTACTTAAAAGCTCGTGATACCTACAAAATCAAAAACGAAGTTCCTTTTCTTTTACTTTAGTTTTATGGATAAACGGCGGGTAAAAGGAATGAGCACTAGGTACTTCCTGCGATCCCGATATGTTCGGGTTGATTTCGGGAAACGTAGAGAAGATACCGTGACAGTAATTAACCCAGGAAAAAACATGAAGATGACTTCAAGAACATCAAAGAAAAGACAAGACGAGATACACAGATACGCTGCTACAAAAAAAAGAAGAAAAGAAAGGTATCTCCACAAGTAAATTGGATCCCAGAAAGAGCGTGGTCAGATCTCAATATACAAGCCACTTCTCCTTTCTTCTGTCATTTCACTCTGAAGGCTAAACAGGTAAAGTACGAGCAATAAAGGTCAGACTTACCCACTGCTGACGTCCACCAATCCGAATCCCTTTATCCCAGCAACATTTGCCAGAGCAGTCTTCCACTTACTGATCGTCTCGGTATTACAGCCTTCCTCTTGCTCGACGAAGGACTCTCCGTATGTTCCCTCTTGGCGGCGAACAACGCCGGGCTTGACGCCGTAGAAAATGGGAAGAATGGTCTTTCTCCACTCCACCATTTGGGCCACTTCCATCAGGCAAGCTGGGCAGGAAGCGAAGTTCTCGGACAAGACAGGGATGCAGATGCCGGAGCGCTTGATGGCTTCCACGATCTTGGTATCGATCCTTTCACCATACTCGATCTCTTTGCGGTCTCTGAATACCATAAACCCTGAGCCTGTGAGGTGGTCGGAGAAGCACTCAAGGAAGTTGCCGCGGACGTCTGCCCGGTAGCTCGCGCAATCATATTACTTGTGTGATGGAATATATTATCATCTTTTATATGCGTGAGCACCTTGTCTTTTCATTAACAAATAGCTCATACTTTGTAATCCTTCTGTACATGATGAGATCGTAAAATCCCAACGTCGTGTGAGGTAAGGTTTTGGGAGAATAGAAAAGATCGATTGAGACTCCCTCCCCAGTCCCACGAAGATCTCTACGTATTTGTCCATTTCAGGACTGCGCTGATTGAGTACCCTTGCCCCTCAACTCAACATTATCTATAAATCCGTCATTTCCTTGACCCGCGTCAGGAGGGTCGTGACTCTTCTCAACAGGTTTCTGAGTATTACTTATTATAGGGGCAAAGGCTAGCCTTGTACTCCAATGAACAAAATCAAGAACCCGCTGGATCGAATCTATTCTTGTCTGCTATAAGAGAACTGAGCCTTTTTATTTTGACATTTCACTTCTTAAATGAAACTTTTCCTTTTATGAGGAACTTTAGATTTTTGCCATCGTCCACTTTCAAGCAACCGTCTGTTTCCCTCTCGGTTTGATAAAGGTTCGAGTTCAACATGGACTTACAAATGACTGCCTCCTAAAGCTTAGTCCACTCTTTTAAGTCAATGGAACCAAAATAGCTTGGATTCTGATGGACGGCCAACAATCCCCAAAACTTAACCAGCTAGCTTGTGAATTTCAGATTCCAGTAGGGATCCAGGTGAGAAAAATCTTAGCCACTTCGGGCCATCACTTTACATTCTGCCACATTTTCAGCAATGTTATAGGCTCTCGTCGTCACTTCATACTCTTCATCCAGTAATGTGCATATACATATGAATCCTACGGAATACAGACGCCCTCTAAAAGAGTTCTCGGTTCGCCACTATGTTTGATTTATTTCCAAGCCAGAACAAGAAGTTCCATTCCTAAACCAAAAGAGCACCTAGCCCATCTATGTCCAAAGGTCAGGACCTCAATCAACGTTCCCACTAAATGCATGAGGGACAACTTTTCTTTAACATCTAGGATCATGAGTGAATGCATGGACTCAGGCAACACAAGTTTCAATGGAAAGATTACTCAGTTCTTGCATAAGATTGTTGACAAACCAACAACAGTTCAGATGCGTTATGAGCATTAGAAAACTCAGGACCTGACAGAACTGTTCAGAGGACCACCGTAACAATGACAAAACAACATAATGTGAAGCAACCATGTCTTGAACTAGGAAGTCTCATTAAGTTTAGCAACAGCTTGGCCGAGTTTCCTTGAGACTTGTTTTGCAACTGGCACCTGTGCACAGCCTGATCATAGGATGCTGTAAGCAGCAAACCAAGGAAATAGCATCAGGTCATTGAAACGGAACCTTTTGCATTTCCATGTGCTCTGTCACTTCAAATTTATTTTGGCAGTATATTCTTGTATTCCTGAGATGGGAATCATTGTATTGTTACAATAGCCCTATACAGAAAAAAGAAAACAGAGAAAGGAAAGAGAACAAGGGAACAAAAACGAAATTATATGCAAAAAACTCAATAAATTGAGACATAAAAACAAAAGCAGCAAAAGTGACCCCGGCCAATCATGTGACAGCAAGGAAGACAAGAGAACCAGTTGCATAGATGATTGGAACAAGCTAATATGAAAATGCTCGCATAGTTTGAGGTAAAATTCAACGTATAAAGATCACAGATGTAAGGAGTAGACTACGATAAGAAGGTCGACATACATGCTGTCAAAAGAACAGTAAGGTCCCAAGCACAAAAGAAAAAGGAACGAAGAATAGTGTCTTTCCAAATACAAGATCTCTGTTTCTTTGTCGGCTCGTACTTCAAATCGTTCCCATGATGCTTCAATTTCAAGCTCTTTAGAAACATAGTTTGAGATCATTCATAATCATTGATGCAGAATTCTGTGGCTTTGACATCACTAATCTGTCAAGAAGAGAAGTTTGATAAAGTCAACTTTCTCAGTAATCCACTTGCTAGTCTAAGCCTCCATGGATAAGAAATTTCCAAAACATACCTTAGTTTTCCACCTTCAAGACCAAAGCATGACATAAACAGGATATCTGCATTTTGTCAACAAGGTCTGAGCTGAAGTGAAATTATGAAGCCGTTTGCCCATTTACACCATTATCTAAGTCAAAGATCTGGAGACAAAACTTCCCATTATCTCTGACAAGCACGCGAATAATTCCTGTGCCTTTCAATCTCAATATTCTTAAGGAATCCAATCCTGTAATGATGCATTCTCCCTTCATACTTCTGCAATGGGTGAAATCCAACTCTTTAAGCTTGTAAAGATCCTTTATGGCTTTAGGAAATCCTTCTATGTTAGTGCGAACCATCTTCAGCACTTCAAGATTTTTCAAATTCTCAACAGATGAAGGTAATTCCCCTATTAAGGTGTATGACAGGTCCAATTCCTGTAGCCGATCAAGCTCTCCAATGACAGCTGGAAGTTTTTTTAGTTTTTCACAACTTCTTAAAGTAAGCTTCTGAAGTTTCTTTAAGAATGTAATGGAATCGACGTCAACCAAATCTTTACATTCGCAAGCACTGAGGATTTCAAGTAAAGGCAGAGAGCCTCCCTTGAATTCAAGTCTTTTAATTTTAGTTCCATCAATGAAAAGCTCTTTCAATGCTTGCAGGGAGCACAGTGCTTGTGGCAAAGATTTAATATGTGTGCAACCCTTCATGTTCAAGGTAACTAGATTCACTAAGCCAGATGTCAATCTAGGATCTGTTGGAATTTCTAACAAACAACCTTCCAGGATCAGACGTTCTAAAAGCACTTCATTGGGGAATTTTAGAGATGCAAAGATCAAAGGACAATCTTTTGCGTTCAAGACTTTCAAAACCTTAGCCTTCTGCAAAAATGACATGAATCATATGTTTAGTTACTTAAACTATAATGTCTTAAGATAAAGTGCAGAGCGCTCATGTGTTTTAAAAAAGCACACTAGCACGTAAATGCCTTACCCTCATCAATGTTCTCCAGTCTTCCAAGCTCAATTTGACTTGGCTTGAACACAAGTCGAGAATTACCAGTTTCTCCATATTCAATGCAAACAACGGTGATTTCTCCCTGCATCCATGCCAATCAAGCCATTCTAGGTATGGAAGAACATCCTCAGTACTTCCTTTAATATCAACACTGTCATCCTCAGTACTTCCTTTAATATCAACACTGTCATCCTCAGAATTTCCTTTAATATCAACACCGTCCAAATCAAGAAACCTCAGTTGCGGTAGATGAAGAAAATCTTTCCAATGAAAACAGTTAATTTTCAATTCTCGATTGGGATTGGGGGTTACACGGAGAGCATTGACCTTTTTTATAACCTGCCAATTTGTGGAAAAAAGGAAAGCATGAAATTAGAACGAAAGATATATGCAAAGGATAATATAATCATTGCATCAACAGGAAATCTTGACAAGAATACTGGAGAAATCTCAGTGTGATTCTACCTGCTTTTCCCGCAATGTTTTTTGGACATCTTCGTAATCCCACAGCCTGCTGCGTTCCCCAGGATCTTCACAATTCTCCTTAACGGTTTTTCTTCCAAAGATTTCTAGTTGGTTATGCATCCAAAACTCATTTTCTTCTCCAATTTTCAGAAAGGATATGTTTTGAAGCTCATCAAAACGAGTATGTGGGCAACGTCCTTGAGCATTCCACATATAGTAGGGGTTTCTCAGTTTAACCCCTCTAAAGAAACATGCTACATCAAGGAATATTTCTTTTGCGTCCTCGCTCAAAAAATCATAGTTTTCCTTAAATAAAATTTCCAGTTGTTTTACCAGCCCCCCTTTAAATCTACCTGGAGCCTCCCTCCATATTTCATTGCTCTTCCCGCGCAAATATTTTCCCACAATTTCAATAGTGAAAGGAAGACATCCCACAGCAGAAGTAATTTGCCTAGAAAGATCATCGAAGTTCTCTGGGAGATCATCCAGTTCAAGAGCATACTTATAGAAAAGTTCAAGAGCATCATCTTCATTCATTGATGAAACTTCATGTTCACGCACACATAAATCCTCAATTTTGCTATTTTCTAGAACCTTATAATGTGTAATCATCTCTCTTGTTCTGGATGTGAGGATGATTATGCTTCCTGGACCAAACCAGGTAACCTCCTCAGCCAATGGTTTGATTTGTTCCAAGTTGTCCACATTATCAAGTACAATGAGAACTCTGTCTCCTCGGAATTGGTATTGTATCTTTTTGATATTTATATTGGAATATTTCACTTTTTGACATACTCCTCCCCTGAGGTCATCAATTAACTTGTTCTGCAGATATTCCACGTTTTTATCTGTAGTCTCACGGCGAACATTTTCAAGAAAACTGCTTTTATCAAAGAGGTGTCTGATATTGTTGTATACCTCCTTTGCGAGAGTGGTTTTGCCTACCCCGGCCATACCCCACACTACAAACACCATCCTCCCAGTCATCTCCTGTTTTCGGACCACTCGTCCGTCCTGATAGTCGAAACCAAGCGTTCGCACCATCTGTGGCACGTCTCTGTCTATTCCAACTAAATATTTAGTCACCTCTTGCTTATCCGGATTCAAGAGTTTCCAAAGTCTGGAAATGAAATCCTCTAGTTCTCGAAACCTACAAAATAAGAAACAAAGTCTGCCTTTTTTTATTTTTTATAGATAGGGGTGGGGAGAGGTGACCAGCGGTAGACTCCCTCTTGATGTTACAATATGATCCCAGATCGGTTATGGAATGGTTTGATTTTAGGGAATGTAGAGGGCAGCGGTGACATAAATCAACCAAGAAAAAGAAACATGAGAAAGATTGCAGAGAGAAGACAATACGATAAACATATATTCATCACGATAAAAAAGGTAAGAAAAAATTGGAATCTCCAGAAGTTAATTGAATCCCAGAAAGAGCGTGGTGAGCATCTTAATACACAAGACAATTCTCCTATCTTTTCTTAAACAAGTAAAGCAAGATCAATCGAGCGATCACACTTACCCGCTGAAGAGATCCTTGTAAAACCGTCCCTTTGTTCCATTAATCTCTCCCGGAGCAGCCTTCTTGGATTCCGGCCCCTTTATAAAACCAATCTCTCCTAGAGCAGCCTCCAGAGCAGCCTTCAGAGCAGCCTCCAGAGCAGCCTCCTTGAATTCCGATCCATTTACACCACCAATCGCTCCCAGAGCAGCCTCCATAGCAGCCTTCAGAGCAGCCTCCAGATCAGCCTTCTTGAATTCCGGTCCCCTGTTTTCAGCAATCTTTTTCAGAGCGTCCTTCCAGTCGTTGATGGTTGACTCGGGGTAATACTTTTTGCTCTCGTGCCCGGCGAAGGACTTTCTATATGTTCCCCGCTGGTGGCGAACATCGCAGGGCTCGACGAAGAAGAAAATGGGAAGAATTTTTTTACGCGACGCCACCATCTGGGTCACTTCCATCAGGCAAGCTGGGCTGGAAGCGAAGTCCTGGGAGAAGACTGGGACGCAGATGTCGGAACGCTCGATAGCATCCACGATCACGGCACCGATCCTATCACCGTACTGGATCTCTTCGCGGTCTAGGAATGCAACAATGTCCAAGCGATCGAGCTGGTTGTAGAGGTACTGAACCAAGTTGTCCCGTGTATCCGGCCCTCTAAAGCTGAGGAAGACTTGATAGTTAACCATTGGAACACGAACATCCAATTGCAACACAACTCTGGCTCAAATGTAGATGAAGATGATCAAACTTGATTGAAGCTGTTGGAGTTCACAAATCTGAATCTGGAGCGTTGACCTCAGTCCCCCTCTTTAGTCTTAGTCTTGAGTCTTTGCCAGTCTTTGCCCTGAGCGAAGACTTGTCTACTTCCCTCTCTTCTTTTCTTTTTTATTTTATTCGTTTTGATCTTTTTGGCAGTTTTATCCTTCGAACCACCGGGTCAGGATCGGCCCAAGGGAAATGATTACACTGCCTGCAGCATTCAGGAAAATTATCGCATCATTTTGTGTGTTTGTATATATATATATACATATATGATGGTTGTATACGAATTTAACGTAACAGTCAAAATTCAATTTAATATATAAATACTAAATTCATTATCATAGTAACAATAATAGAAAATTTTTAAATAAGGATATGAAGTATTTTTATTTTTTAAATAAAAATTAAAATAGATATTATTTTAAATTCTTATTTAAAATGTCTTCATTTTCTCACATAGACGCATCAGTCTCCAGATAATGAAGGGCAATTATGTCTTTTAATTTTTTTTTCCTTTTTTTCTTTTTTCATAAAAACTAAACTTAAAAAACTAAAACTAAAAAAACAAAAATACATATATTAAATTGAATTTTGATGTGAGACGGAGATGGCCGGCGGCGGCCCTCGCCTGGCGCCCGCAGATCATTTTGCCGATACTCCTATGGCCGGAGCTGGCTCATCTATCGCAATCTTCCTCTGCCATATCCACCGCGGTTTTAGGTGGAACCCTAGCTCTCACGGTCACATCAAACGCCTCAGCATCGGTGCCAACGATGGTGGCGACCACCAAGACAAGACCCATTCGCTCTCGGAGATCGCCGAGAAGGTTTGCAAGATCACACGCACGGGACCCAGGTGGGAGGTGACCCTGATTTCCGAATTCCCCTCTTTCAATTTCTCGGACCCCGGCTTCTTCCACGACCTGTTCAGGCAGCAGAAGAAAGCCTTCCTTTCGCTACGCTTCTTTCACTAGGCCATCTCGCACCACGATGTCCCGCCCGACCCGGGTTCGTGCGAGTTGCTGTTCGATGCCCTGGTCACAGCCAAGTCGCCCAATGCCGCGAAGTCGCTGCTTCAGACCCCGGGGCTCTCGCCTGGAGCGGATTCGTTGGAGCGTTACGTGCGCTGTGCTTGCGAGGGCGGATTGCCCGAGGACGCGATCGATGGGTTTTTAAAGTGGGAGAGTCGGGGGTTTGCCCAACGATCCAGACGTGGAATTCGGTGTTGAAATGCTGTCTCAAGGCTCGGAGGACTGATCTCGTGTTGGAGTTCTATGAGGAGATAGTGAAATTGGGTGTTGTAAGCGAGGCGAATGTCGAAACTGCTGGGCACCTGATTCAAGCCTTTTGCGAAGGTGGAAATCTTCTGGGAGGTTGTGAGTTGCTTTGGCAAGGGATTGAAAGCGGATTGATCCCTTCATACGCAGCTTTCAATTAGGTTGATATCTGGGTTTTGTAGGCAGGGGGATTATGCGAAGGTGTACGGAATACTCCACTTGATGATCACGAAGAACTGTACTCCGGATGTGTTTACATATCAGGAAGTCATCGATCGGCTCTGCAAGAATGGTAGGCAGCTTGAGCCTTGTCGGATTTTCAGTGATCTAAAGGATAGATGGTACTTTCTGGATAGGGCCGTGGACGCTAACATTGACTCACGGGTTCTGCGGCATCGGATGGATGAGGGAGGCCTGGAAGTTGTGATTTGAAATGATCCGCAAAAGCTTGAGAAAATACCATCAAAAATCTTAAATTATATTTTTTATAATAATTTTATCTTGAATTTTTTTTTTTTTACCACTAAAAATTTCAAACTATGTCATTTGTGATGATTTTACCCCAAACTATATCATTTATAACAATTTTACTTCAAATTTTTTTTATGTCATCAAAAACCCTAAACTATACCACTTAGGACAAATTTATCTCAAATTTTATTTGGCTGAAGGGCATTTTCATCATTTTCTCTTTTTTTTCCTTCTCCTCCCCGCCATGGCCGAGGAAAGCCGGCGATGGCCACCCTCGCCGGCGTCGGCGTCGGAGTCAAGCAAGGCGCCCAAGCTAAATCCAACAAGGCGGGTGACCCTCGCCAGCGAGGCTCGGGCGGCCCTTGCTAGTGAGGCTCGGGCGGCCCTCGCCAATGTTGGGCAAGGGCCACCCAAGCCAGATCAAACGAGGGCTGCCCTCGCCAGAATCCGGTGAGAATGGCCCTCACCAAATCGGCTTGGGCGGCCCTTGCCCGAGCCTCGCCGGACTCCGACGCCAGCGAGGGCAGCCATCGCCGACTTCCCTCTGTCATGAGAAAAAAAAAAGAAAAAGAAATAAAGAAAATGGAAAAGGACGAAAATGCTCCTCAGCCAAAAAGTTTGGAGTAAATTTGTCCTAAGTGACATTTTTGATGGCATAAAAACAATTTTAGGGTAAAATTGTCATAATGATAATTTAAGATTTTTGGTAGTACTTGCCCTAAAAGCTTTGTCCCTTACGAGCATACGTACACTTCATTGATTCATGTGCTTTTCAAAAGCGATAAAGTAGAAGAGGCCCAAAAACTGTCTGACGAATTTGTGTCGTAAAGGTCACGGAGAGAGCACGGCAGATTACAACATGATAATTTCTGGGTTATCTTTGCATGGAAGGTTAGATGTGATATTACTAATATAAACACCTAGAGGGGGGGTGAATAGGTGTAGAGAGATTAACCACGCAAGTATATATAACTTTTGCAATCAACGTATTGAAATCAAGTAGAGAGAGTAAGAGAAGATTGCAAACACTGTTTATAGTGGTTCGGCTTTTAGACAAGCCTACGTCCACTCTCCAGGCGACCAGCCAATCGGCTGTATTTCACTATATGATCAACGGTGATTACACAGTCTCGAGTGTTTGTACTCGGTGATGATCTGTTTCACTAAGACACTCTCTTTTGGTAATACACTGAGATCACTCAAATGCGCACTGTGAACAACAATTGAAGAACGAAAAGCTTTGGAATAATGTTAATCTATTCTCCCCCCCCTAAGTCTCAACCTATCCTTAAATACTCTCCAAGCCACACTCGACCGTTGGCTCTTTCCTCGGTGAGAGTTTTTGTCTTCCCTTTCTTGGACAGACTTTATAAGGCAAGTCTTTTTGACCGTTGAGGGTAGATCGGATCCCCTTAGATTCGTTCGCCCATACAAACGAATAACTGGCTTCCATAAGTGCTCTATTCTTCTTTTGGAAGTTGCCCACAAATTGATCCTGTAAATCAGATTAGTATAACAGAATCAACATAAATAAGGTAAGTGAAATACTGTACCGTTGGTGATCTTATCATATAAGTTCATCTTAAGTCTGACGGTCTTTAAGTCCTGAGTCTACCTAGATTTCAGTCTGGTTCGTTCGGACTTAAAATCTCGATCCGATCTTGTCGACTTAAATCTCGATCAGTACGGTCGGACTTAAATCTCGGCCTCCCAGTACGGTCGACTTAAATCTCGATCTGGATGAGTCTTTCCGTGCAGTACGGTCGGACTCTAAGACATCTCTTGCTTTGTCTTCTGCTACAAGCAGACTTTAAAGCCTATGTCTTTCTGAGTTCTTTTCCTTCAAGAGATTGAAATAAATATCATTCATAGAATGTTTTGTAAGCATCAAAACTAGGAGTTTTCTCAACAATCTCCCCCTTTTTGATGGTGACAAAACATTTCATACATATGGCTTAATGTCCCTGCAAAATATGGTCAAATAGAGCCTGCTTCCAACTATTCTGCTCAACTCATAAGAATAGCTCATATCAACCCTGTATATCCAATCCAGCAGCAACATATCTTCATATCACAGCTCAACATGATTCAGTTTAATCAGCATATAATAAAATATCAGTATAGACAATCATCACTTTCATGCATTAATAAAGCCAACTATGTTATGCACAAGATGCAAAAGCTCAGAATTAACCATGTCTCAGAGATAGCCATATCTATTCTCCCCCTTTTTGTCAACCTCAAAAAAGAGTTAGTCAGTTAAAAAACAACCAGTTTCTAAAACAAAAGATGTTTTTAAGAAGTTTTCTTGTTTGGGGTTCGAACAAGGGTGAAATCCTCCATATCCGATGCAGACTTCTCAATCCTGTCAATGCATTGATGAACTGTCTTCTCGAGAGTCTCCAGTCTATTATTGAAGGAGGTTTCCATTGCTACTTGCTGATTTCGATCTCTCGTTAGCAAAGCTATGACTTTCTCGATAATCGCATTCCCGGATGAAGCCGTGCAGTACTTGAATGTTAATATTATCGCAGGATGCTCCCCCGATTTGATGCTTCATTCGACCTTGTTCCCCTTCTTTTCCTTATCCCGATCTCCTTCTTCCTCTTCTTCTGCTTCTTCTTCTGATTCGGTTTCTTCTTCTTCTGGATCTTCTTCTGATTCAGATGCATCATTCTTCTCATGTTCTGTGCTGATAATGTCCTCTGCATGTGTTTCTACTTCTGGTTCAGACATTCTCTGAGAAGTTTGACGCATATTTGCCGAATTGCGGAGATACTTTCTTCTTCATCTTCTTCATCTACCAAGAGGAGTTGTCTTCTCCTTTTAGAGCTTGGCTCGGCGGTGATTCTTTACCTTTTCGTTTTGTTTGTCTCTCGCTCTAGCCAATTCCTTTTCTTTTCTTCTCCATGTCTCGCAACATCTTTCGCCTCATCTTGTTGATCATTTTCATGTCAATGGCCATTGTGGGAAGAGTTTTAGTGCTGAATCTTCTCGGTATGTCTATCTTTAGGTGTTCAAAGATCCTTGTCACTAAAGCTCCATAGGGTAACCGTCCTTTATCCTTTGACACCGTCCGATACATATGCAATATTATTGTGTGAGGCGGTGAGAACAAGATTCCCTTTCAATAGCCCACATCGGTTTGGCCTCAAATTTAGATACATCGATCTTTGATGAGGCTTTTGGGCGAATGCAGTGATAATGATCTTATGCAAAATAGTTCTTGCAGAATTCAGAAGAGGATAAGTTATAGTGGCCCTTACGTACTTTGTAAGAAACTTACACACCGTTTCATAGGAGACGTCTATTGGCTCTCGAATGCTCCTCTTTCAACTTTTATAATGTCGCCCAGTGTGTCGAACTAACATCATAGAACCCGTCATTCACACCGAATTGCATTCTATCTCGAGATAGAAATGTCAAGTTCGAGTAAAAATATGCTGTTAATTCGGGATAAACGGCGCGAAATCGGTGCAAAATTGGTCCATCTCGCAATTTTTCAAAGCATTCTCTCGATTTACTTCAAAGAACGTCCAAATAATCAAAATCCACAATTTCGTGGTTCATGATTCCTCGATCCATCGATCCGTTGAAGAAAGTCTTATGCTCCCCGGAACGAAATAATTTCCCGGTTGTGTTTCGGGCTACGGCAGCTATTCCCATTCTCACTTCGAAATTTCGTATATGTTCTCATCATCTTCCTTCACATTATCTCTCGCTTCTCCTTTATCACTTACTCGTTAAATACGAGTAGATGGTGATTATGTGGTCTCATCTGCTTGAATGAGATGGAGTTCATTCGCATACCCTTTTTCTCTCAAAAAGAACAATTTGACATCATCCCTAACCTTTCGTTGGACCATTTTTTCGTATGTCCTCAGTACTGCATGGGGATTATCAGTGGGTATCGGTAGAGTTAAACCAGGCGTACCTCTTCGTGAGACATTCCTTTCTTCAAATTGTGGGCGGAGAGTTTCGGAGATTCCTCTCGGGTCATTTTGAGAAGAAACTCTTGGAGATTGTCCTTGAGTATCTTCGGAAGTCTCGTGTGAGGTCGAAATGTGTCCGCCCTCTCGTCGACTCTTCTTCCTCCTCTCCCAAAGAATCCCGTTTGATCTTCTTCTTGGAGATGGAGATCTTGATCTAGATACGGAGGATCTCGAGGCCATGTTCGAAAAATGTTGGTTTTGGAGAAGTTTGATTTAGAAAGCGTTTTTCTGTGTTAGGGTTTGTAGACTAAAACGTTCTGAAGAGATGTGAGGAAAAGACCCGACTTTTAGACGTTTTTATACCCTCGTTGAGAGAACAAATGAACAGTCGCAACCCAAAACAGATTAAAATGGCAGTTAGTCTAAATTTAACAAGAATATTCAATAATTATCGACTCATGCCAAAAATACGCACATCAATCATGCAGATCAAAAACTTACTAAAGATTGACCAGATTTAATCAAGGAAACAACTTACTCAAAATACCATTATTTCCTTTTTCAATCTTCTTTGAAGATTAGTCTATCCAGACGATTGCTTCCATCAGACTTTGTCCTGTTTTCATAGAATTTATAAAAAAGGGTTAATAATATTTAATCTCCCACATATTGAATCGAATGTACCTTTGTCCAAATGGCTTTGTGAAGATATCTCTAATTGATTCTTGGAATCAATGAATTCCACATATACATCTCCATTTTGCACATGGTCTCTAATAAAATGATGCTTGATCTCAATGTGCTTTGCCCTGGAATGTAGAATCGGATTCTTGGTAAGATTTATTGCGCTTGTATTATCACATCTTATTTCTGTACAGGATTCCTCCTTTCCATAGTCTCTTAGTTCTTTGTCTCATCCACGTAATTTGTGAACAGCAATTTCCAAGTGCAATATATTCTACTTCGCTGTTGAAAGAGCCACGATTCTCGCTTTTGGAGAACCATGAGACTAGCATTTTTCCCGAAGTTGGCATGTTCTGAAGTACTCTTTTCGTCTACTTTGCAACCCGCTAAGTCTCGCATCCGAGTAGCCAAGAAGAGTAAAATCTATTTCTTTTGGATACCATAACCCCAAGTTTGGATAAGTGGCTATATACTTAATTATACGTTTAACGACGAAAAGATGTGATTCTTTAGGATCTACTTGAAATCTTGCACAAAGACAAACACTATATAGAATATCCGGTCTAGATGCAAAGAAGATAGAGAAGAGAACCAATCATGCTTCTATAATTCTTCTGATCAACCTTCTTTCCAGTTTCATCTTGATCTAGTTTGATGGAGGTTGCCATTGGAGTCTCAGTCTTCTTGCAATTCTCCATACCAAACTTTTTAATCAAGTCTTTGGCATACTTTTCTTGATTAATAAAAGTTCCGCGTTTGGTTTGATTGACACAAGTCCTAGAAAGAATGTCGGTTCTCCCATCATGCTCATTTCAAATTCTTCCCCGCATAGACTTTGAGAAGTTCTTGCACAAGTGCTCATTAGATGAACCAAAGATAATATCATCTACATAAATTTGTACCAATAGTATATCTTTACCTTCCTTCTTAATGAACAAGGTTGTATCTACCATACCTTTCTTGAATTTATTGTCTAGTAGAAACTTGCTCAATCGTTCATACCAAGCTCGAGGTGCCTGTTTCGAGACCATAAAGTGCCTTCTTTAATCTGTATACATGGTCGGCTTTCTTGGTTCTTCGAAGCCGGGAGGAGGCCGCTCTCTACAAAGACTTCTTCTTTGATAAACCCATTTAGAAAAGCACTTTTCACATCCATTTGATATAGCTTGAAGTTTTGATAGCACGCATAGGCAAGTAGTAGTCGATTGCTTCTAGTCTTGCAACCGGAGCATAGGTTTCATCATAGTCTATTCCTTCGATTGTGAATAACCTTTTGCCACGAGCCTTGCCTTGTTTCGGTGACTTTTCCAAGTTCATTGACTTTGTTTCGAATACCCATTTGGTACCAATGATAGTTCTTCCTTTGGGTTTGGGCACCAATTCCCATACATCATTTCTTTTGAACTGTTGAAGCTCTTCTTGCATTGCCTCTATCCAGCTTTCATTTTCCGAGCTTCATTAATTCCTTTTGGTTCAATTTCAGAAATCAATGCAATGTTACCTCGTGTCCTTTTTGTTTCTCGATCTGGTTTGAATCCCTTCGTTGATGTTTCCAATCACCGCTCCTTAGGATGACTAGACTTGTGCTTCCAGTTTCGGCTTGGAACTTCATCATTATTAGAATCTTCTGTTGATGCAGGGATATCACGCTGAATTACTTGTTCTTCATGAGTTGCTCCTTTGACTATTTCCTGGGAAGATTCTGCTTCTTTGTTGAGACCGAGATCTTTCGGGTGCAAAGATCGATTCTTCAATAATTGTACTTGCTTTGTTTTGAAACTCCTTTCTCCGAAACTTTACGTTCATGGATTCTTCCACTTTGTCCGAGTGTTCTTGTTGAACACTCTAAATGCTTTACTAGAGTTTGAATAGCCCAGAAAAATACCTTCATCTGACCTTTCTTCAAACTTACTAGGTTGATGATTAATATTTTTAAGGATATAACATACACAACCAAAGATACGAAAGTAGGAAACAATAGGTTTTCTTTTCTTAAAAATCTCATAGGGGTTTTCTCAAGAATTGGTCTAAGAAATACTCGTTAATAATATGACAAGAAGTAGAAACTGCCGCCCAAAACCGAGTTGCCACCTTGCTTTCTATAAGCAATGTTCTAGCCATTTCTGCAAAGATCTATTTTTCTTTCCACTACTCCATTTTGTTCTGGAGTGTAGGGAGATGAAAAAGTGTGCTGTATACCATATTTGTCACAAAAAATTGCAAAGTCTTGATTCTCAAATTCTCCCCCATGGTCTGTTTTGATACTGGAAATGGAGTAACCTTTTTCATTTTGGACCCTCTTTGCAAATGTTGAGAAATATGAAAAGGTATCTCCTTTATTTACTAAAAAATATACCCATGTAAATCGAGAGTAATCATCTACTATCACAAGACAGTACTTCTTACCTCCAATGCTTTGGGTTCTCAAGGTTGGTCCAAATAAGTCCATGTGAAGAAGCTGTAACACACGATTAGTAGAAATCTGTTTTATAGATTTGAATGAGCTTCTTACCTGTTTTCCCAGTGTACATGCAGAGCAGAGCTCTGTGTTTTTGTAACTCAGTGAAGGCAAGCCACGAACGAGCTTTTTACTGGCAAGTTTGGAAATTTGTTTCATGCTGACATGGCCAAGTTTGCGGTGCCACATATCTGCTTCATCTTGAACTGATAATAGACATTTTGTAGCGTCTTCATTTATGTCCGAAGATAAATGTTCCCATGCCTTCGTCCAAAAAGTCGTGAAGAATCATTGCTTGTTCCGAACATAGATTCTCTTTGAAGTTTATTCTCAAACCGGCATCACATAATTGGGCTGATGCTCGAAGATTGTAGTTTAATCCTTTGACTAGAGAAACGTTGTTGATGATTAAGCTACCGATCTTGACAGCTTCCTTACCCTATAATGTTTCCTTTGGTGTTTCCTCCAAACGAAACTGTTCCTCCCTTGATTCTTTCGAATCCAACGAACATTTTTGAGTCACCCGTCATATGTCTTGAACATCCACTGTCCAAATACCATTTCTTCTTACTCCGAAAGCTTACCTGCAATGTTCACACATACTCATTTTTTCTTTGGTACCCAAATTTTCTTGGGTCCATTGAAGTTAGTAGTATAAGCTTTTTCTATCCATTTCTTTTGAACAGTCTCCGACTTTAGGACATCTATTCTCGAAATGTTCTCTTTCTCCACAATTAGAACACTTTAGATTTGCTTGACCAACAGGTTTAACAAAATTCTTTTTAAAGTGATTCTTGTAAGCCTGTCGAGGAGGTCTCTGTTTAATTCTTTCCTTAACTTTAGGAAAATCAATTAACGATTTGCTTTCCTTGCGAACCCAAGTCCCGACTTATCATAATAAGGGATTTGGATAGAAAGAATATGCTGCAGATTTTTCGTCCCTACAGAAAACTTTGAGTTAATATTCGAAATTTCCTTCCTAAGAAATAGATTCTCATTTTGTAAAGAGCTTTGATTTTTCTTTATTTCTAAAAGTTCCCTTTTTAGAGTCTCACCTTCATTTAAAACAGACTCACGACTTTCCTCCAGTTTTGAAAATTCCTTTTTGAGATCGTTAAAACTTTCTTTTAATGAACAATTCGATGACTCAACTTACGATTTTCCACTTTTAAACCGGAGATCTTTTTCAAGGTAGTTTTTAAATTTAAACAAAGCTCATTTATGTAATCTCGAGATTTCTATTGGAATAGCGGAATGATTTACCTCGATTTCTCTCGTCATCGAATAAAGTCCGATCCCCGAGTCCTGTGCCAGTGTCCGAGTCCGAATGAGCCATCGGACGGATGTTGCCATATTCGTCTTCACCGTCCTCCTCAACTTCGTGTCACTCCATGTTTCAGGCTTTCGGGGCCTTCTTGTATTTCTCGAATTTCCCTTTGTTCTTTTTGAGCTTGGGACAATTCGTTTAATATGACCCTTTTTCTTACATTCAAAACAAATGACATCTTTGGCATAATCTTCCTCGTCATCGGTTACTGCGTTGTCAGTTATGCTTTTTGTTTTCTTTGTTGAACTTCCCGCCTTTCTTGTTTAACTTCCTCACTTTTCGATCGCGGTGCAAGTTCTTCATCATCCAGTTCTTCCTCGAAATCAGTAACATCGAATCAATGTTAGACTTAAGAGCAATAGATTTTTTACCTCTGGATTCCACTTCCTCGTTCATTTGTTCTCGCTTCATGGACCGCAGTACCAACGAGCTCATCGACAGTCAATGGTGAAATTCGCAAGTTTCTCGATAGATGTCTTCACATTGTTCCAATCCTTTGACAAATTCTCTCGAAGTTTGTTGACCTTCATTGGACCGGAACAGGTTGTCCTTGATATGCCAAACCGTTTACAATTTCGTAAAACGACCGAACATGTCTCCGATGGATTCTCCCCGTTTCATCTTAAAAGATTCATACCGACCAAGTAATATATTTACTTTGGTTTCCTTGACACGATCGTTCCTTCGTATGTCACATGTAGTCTATCCCAAACTTCCTTAGCTGTATCACACGAAGATATTCGATTATATTCATTAGGTGATAAAGCACAATACAGAGAGTAAATAGCCTTAGCATCGAGAGTTTGTCTCTTCGTCATTTCTTCTGGAGATATAGTGGCTGAAGTTTCTGTTTCTTTCCCATCGTTTCTCTTTGATGTTTGTTCGGTTTTGTCGGTGGGATCAATTCCCCTTTCAACCACATCCCATTCGAGTGGATCTTTCGATCTGAGAAAGGCCTTCATTTTATTCTTCCAAATATTGTAATCTTTGCCGTCGAAGTAGGGAGGACGAGTGTTGCTCTGCCCCTCAATCAAACCTGGTGCAAGAATACTAGCCATAGAGGATCTTTAACTCAGAAGTAATAAACACTTCAAGATCTCGAGCACGAGGCTCTGATACCAATTGATATTACTAGTGTAAACACCTAGAGGGGGGGTGAATAGGTGTAGAGAGATTAACCACGCAAGTATATATAACTTTTGCAATCAACGTATTGAAATCAAGTAGAGAGAGTAAGAGAAGATTGCAAACACTTGTTTATAGTGGTTCGGCTTTTAGACAAGCCTACGTCCACTCTCCGGGCGACCAGACCAATCGGCTGTATTTCACTATATGATCAACGGTGATTACACGCCTCGAGTGTTTGTACTCGGTGATGATCTGTTTCACTAAGACACTCTCTTTTGGTAATACACTGAGATCACTCAAATGCGCACTGTGAACAACAATTGAAGAACGAAAACAGCTTTGGAATAATGTTAATCTCCTCTCCCCCTAAGTCTCAACCTATCCTTAAATACTCTCCAAGCCACACTCGACCGTTGGCTCTTTCCTTGAGAGTTTTTGTCTTCCCTTTCTTGGACAAACTTTATAAGGCAAGTCTTTTTTACCGTTGAGGGTAGATCAGATCCCCTTAGATTCTCGTTCGCCCATACAAACGAAATCGGGCTTCCATAAGTGCTCTATTCTTCTTTTGGAAGTTGCCCACAAATTAATCCCGTAAATCAGATTAGTATAACAGAATCAACATAAATAAGGTAAGTGAAATACTGTACCGTTGGTGATCTTATCATATAAGTTCATCTTAAGTCTGACGGTCTTTAAGTCCTGAGTCTACCTAGATTTCAGTCTGGTTCGTTCGGACTTAAAATCTCGATCCGGTACTTGTCGGACTTAAATCTCGATGCCCCCAGTACGGTCGGACTTAAATCTCGAATCTGGATGAGTCTTTCCGTCAGTACGGTCGGACTCTAAGACATCTCTTGCTTTGTCTTCTGCTACAAGCAGACTTTAAAGCCTATGTCTTTCTGAGTTCTTTTCCTTCAAGAGATTGAAATAAATATCATTCATAGAATGTTTTGTAAGCATCAAAACTAGGAGTTTTCTCAACAAGATGAAGCTGTTGGCATGTTTGAAGAAATGCCTCAGAAGGGCATTGCTTGTAATTGGGTCACCTATGACACTTTGTTACAGGGCTTTTGCAGGAAAGGAAAGATAACCAATTCTAGAGATCTCTTGAACGAGCTATCACTAAAGGGTGTAATTCCATCAAGTTCCTCTTATGCAGCACTTCTTGAAAAGCTCTTGAGCTGGGAGAATTGCCAGAAGTGATGTTGGTATTTAGTGATATGCAAAACAAGGGTGTAGAATCATTGGCTAGTACTGGCGATCATATTGTGAATGGATTGTGCAAAAGGGGATTCGTCACCTGAGGCGATGGACTGCTTGGTTGACATGCTGAGCAGAAATATTCAACCTCGTAAGACGACTTTCAATGTGCTTATTCAAAACTTCTTACAAGGTGATAGCTTAGATGATTGTGAAATTGTATTAGAGTAACTATCTACTTAATTTTTTTTCCAAACATCAACTGCTAAGTTCCACTGATATTTTTATAATTAAATTAAAAAATTGGGAATAAAAAAAAATTAAGGGTTACATCAAATGCATTTCTATTCTTTTTCTATTTTAGGAAAAGAAATATTATCGAACACACCTTAAATATCTTTATATTTTTCATATACCTTTGCCCTTTTTTTTCCATAAGCAAATAGTTGGAACTTTGCAATCCTCCTGTACATTAGTTCGCAAAATCTATGAGCATAAGAAAATGGGAGAATACATTGCAACACCTGCTCTTGTCCACCTCTATTTTTTTTTTCTTGTTTTCATATAATCTAGAGATATAGACCAAAGATCCAGTTATTAGAAGAACCAGGAACACCCTACAAGCCAAGCAAATTAAGTTCAAGTCTTTGACTTATGTAAGGGGTCTTAATATAGAGTAATTCATATGCAGTTAGTGGGATTTGAACAATTGATCTTCAGTTTCTAAGTTGAGAATACTTGATATTGCAACCAACTATCAGGATTCTTTTTTTCTTTTCATTTCAACCATTTTTTTTTGTTGATGTATGTTTTTTTGTTGTATTTTTTAGTTTATTCGATAGATAATTAATTCGTGTTCAAGTTTAGCCCGAATAACTTGGAGTTGATCACAATAACCCAATTAAAGAGTAGTTTATATAGACCCACACAAAAGAGACATTTGAATTGTATAATTAAATAACTTTGTAGAGACGACTGATAAAAGTTGTTACCTAGGTTTAGGCACTCAAGAAGAGGTCTTAAATTCTTTTGGGTTTTGATGAAGAAACCATTGGATGATGGAGTTTGACGGTCAATGACAACTATTAGCTTAAGATTTGATGCAACATTTTTAGATAGTTGATTCACCACTTAATCTTCTTGTTGAATTATTCTTATACAAGAGGATAGAGATGCATGACTTTTTCTATTACTTTGGAAAATGGGGGTGCTTAAAGATGGACCCAGACATCTAAAGTTGGGCATTATTTTCACTGAAGACTGCATACCATTGCATTATTTGGACCGTTAGAGTGACACAAGCTTTTTTTTGTGGCCAATGGAAGTAATGAATAGTATAAGATCAAAACTGGTTCTAGTGGTCTCAATTATTGCACAAACCGACAAACAGCTTTAGGGTGGTGGATTCTCATGATCTAGGCCATGGGCTCAATGATATAAACAACTTTGCTGGCTTCCTCGAATTTTTATTCCCAACCTTTGAGAAGTTATTCTTTTTTTATTATATAATAATTTACCACATGACCACTCGAGAGGTATATAATTACACATGCAATCAGGTGTTCCACAAGAAAAATGTGGATTGGGATAAGCAAGAAATTAAGAAAAGAAAAGAACGTCATGTGAAATTACTAGAATAAGGTGCCGTCATTAGTTGAATACTCTTCCAACTTGGAAGTGGTCTGTACAAATTAGGTGGACAATAGTTATATGAACTAGTTTATTACAATGTTCTTAATTACACGGAAACGTAGAGGAGTCAAACAACGAAAGCCGGCAAGCGCGTCTCAATCCTCCCAGGATAGTCCAGCTCTCCAATTGCTTTGAAGTCACCAGAAAGCAACGTTTTCTGGTATAGCTTACGACACGCAATTTTCATGAGGATTTTAAAAGTAAAAATAAACAACTTGAAAATGTCAAGCACCCTTGAATTTCTACCATGTGACATTCCAACCTTCGATGAAACTAGCGTCAACCCTATTTGTTGGATCCATGAAGAAAGGATCTTGTTTCTGTACATTAGATTCGTTCAACATTGAAGGTGTTTTTACTATTAAAACGTAAGTGTTACAATGCAAAAAGTTTAACAAACTGGAGAAAGTTATGATAAATTGAAAAAAAAAAAAAAATGAAACCGAACATGCTCGTGAAGAAGGCGTCGCCAGTGGTGGACCCATAGCGAACTGTAGTCGTTGAGACGCAGCCGAACCCCCACCACCGCAGCCATGGAGGTCGTTGCCCTCAATTGGAGCGAATCAACAGGGGTCACGACTTCCATGGCCGCGGATCTTTCTGTCGCTCGAAAATCATACCTAGCCAAGCCCCAATGTCACGGCCATGGAGGTGGTTGGCCTCACGCAACTATAGATCTGGGGTCACAAGAGGTGAGCGACCTCCGTGGACAGAGGTAGCGACCCTAAATATGAGGTTGCCCAAAGCCAACAAGGTTAGGTCCAAGCTCAATGGCGTTGAATCAGACGTCTTGAGCTCGAATTCAACCTTAATGGTACTGAATTTGACACGAGCACCCTCACATCAGTCCCCCTCAACTCAACTATGACTAATGACGACCCGATCCTCTTCTTCAACTCAACTATCGGTTCCTCAACTCAGTTTTCTTCGGAGGAAGATGGACAAATCGGGCTCGCCAGGCTAGCTGAACCTCCATTGAGGTCGAATGGCGTTAAATTTGACACGAGCTTGAATCCAGTGATGGCATCCCTCACCCACCTATCTTTGGGCATTGTCGGTGGCTGATCATTGGGAAAAGGAAAGAAAAATACATAAAAAGGAAAATAAATAAAATAAAATAAAATTCAAAATGTAAATGATGAAAATGCTTTCTTGAATGGCCAAAAAGTCAAGTTCTCATTTAAAATTGACACGACTACTAC
The DNA here is from genome assembly GCA_014182845.1 of Corymbia calophylla. Classification (NCBI taxonomy): domain Eukaryota; kingdom Viridiplantae; phylum Streptophyta; class Magnoliopsida; order Myrtales; family Myrtaceae; genus Corymbia; species Corymbia calophylla. The sequence continues at coordinate 37,808,674 of CM024697.1, read as the reverse complement.
TTGGGTTCTTATTTAAAATAAATTTTATTTCATGTCATTATTTGATAAAATAAGAGTATTTCAGCTCTTATTTAAAATTTCTCAATTAGTTATAAAAAAAGTTAGGACCGACAAAAATAAAATATTCAAATTCCATTATAGATATGGGTTATGTATTCTTGCTAATTAAAGCTTTAATTGATTTCATTCAAGTAAATTTGATCTAGTCTAGTAGAAAAATTATATTGAATAAATAAATTCACTTTGAGAAATGGACTAACTTTTGTTAACATATAATGCGACCCATTATTATTTTTCTTTTAATTATGTAGATTGTCAAACGGGATAAATTACACCTGTTACTTTGATATTACAAACATAGATGTTTGTCCCAAACATGCAATAATAGTTTTGAAGAAAAAAATGTTCACATTGCAATTCAGTTAGAAAAAACGATCATTTCATACATGTCTTATTTTTATTTTTTCCTTTTTCAAATATATATATTTCATTATTATACATGAAAGATCATTTTTTATTTTTTATTTTATATTCTCAGGAAACTCAACATTATGGCGTTTATTTATACCACAATAATCTTAGACCTTCATAAAGTATGATATTTTTTTCACAAAATTATAAAACAAGTAATACAAATCTCATCTTTCTCTCTTACATGACACCTCATATCAATGGATAACTAATGACTCAAAAATATGCACAATGGAAATGCCCGCGCTAGTATCAAATGAAGCCCCCCGTTTGCTCGATTCCTCCTCGCCATCAACTTACGACGCAGTCCCCAACTATTCATTTAATTAATCTTTCATTGTTAATTTACTACATCAATTTAAAAAGTCTCGAGAAAGACTTGTGAGAGAGACCGGGGCACCTTAAGGGGAAAAAAATCACTGCCCGCTGCCCAGGCTGTGTCAAAATGTGACCGCCGATCATTGAATGATCCACTATCAGCAAGTATCAAACAGCATGCAGCATTTCGGGCCTTGCGAAAAAAACAAGCATGCAACATCAGAGGAAGCTCAAGTATGTACGTATATATAGATAAGTACTTTGAAAGGAAATATCAGCAGAAATAATAACCAAGGCTAAGTAGAAAAAGGACCGGTTTCAATGATCTTGTTATCCAAGTTACACAGTGATGAAACAATGCTTCTCCCAAAGGTTAGACACCTTCTCCTTCAATTTTGGACTCAAATGCACAATAACCAGACTAGAGGGAAGTGCTGGCAACTCATGAAGCATGTCACAGTCAAGTACATCAAGAGTCTCCAGCTTGGAAAGGTGCTCAATTTCAAAAGGTAGCCTGGTAATAGTAGAATTTCGCAGCCTCAAGATTCTCAGATTTTTTAGCTCTCCAATATCTCCAGGAACCTCCCCATTTAAATTCCTACACGAGGAGGCATGTAATTCTTTAAGGCTAAGTAGACGCCAAATAAAACTAGGAAACTTGCTTATGAAGCAATGGTCCATCTTTAACACTCTCAACCTCTGCAAATTACCAAAGGAATCTGGCAATTCAAAAATGCCTGTTCCTGAAATATCTAGCTCCTCTACAGGGCTTTGGCCGATGGACTCCGGAAGTTTTTGTATCCAATGACAATTCCTCAATGACAAGCATCGGAGTTTTACCAGCTCTCCAAATCCATCAGGCAGACTCAATGACAAGCAATTGGAAGCGGAAAGAATTTCAAGTTCCTTTGAATTACTTCCCAAGGGAATATCACGCACAGAAGTGTCATCAAGGAGGAGCTCTTTCAAAGCTTTCAAGGCACCCAGTTCATCAGGCAACCTATTGAGTTCAGTGCAAGACTTCAAATTCAGGCAAAGCAATTTTTTGAGACCCCCAACTGAAGGATCTAAATGGACCAACTGAGAGCATCGCTCTAGAATCAATATCTCCAAATTTGGAAAGCTAGAAAATGTAGGACTTATCAGTAAGTCAGTGCAACCGGTGAGATTTAAGACTTTCAATTGCTCCATCTGTAAAAAAATCATAAGCTCAATAGCCAGATAATTAAGAGAATAAATGTATTAAAGCAGTAAACAGGAAACCACCTTGATTAACTTCCAATCTCCCCAGTCTTCGGCGACCGTGCTCCATGAAAGATCAAGAATGACCAGTTCCGTCAGATTAAATTCTGTTGCTTTGAAATCCCTCGGGCATCCTTGCCAACTAAGCCATCTCAACTTTGGAAATACATTTGCAAAATTTCCAGTCATATTTGCATGATCCAATTTCAAGAACCTTGTGTTTGGCATGCTCTTGAAATCGGTTTCCGTAAATGTAGGATGAAGATTTTTTAAGTCAAAGCAAAGGGCTTCCACCTCTTCCATTTCCTACATTTGCCAAGAGTAACAAGTCAGTCTGAAGCTATGAAACACAATGGGAAAATTTAGCTAAGTGACATGGACTAAGGTGCTTTCTTTTCCGTGCAAGGAAAGAGGACCTATAGATGGTAAAATAAGGGAAAAACTGGACAACCAATTACATTTTATGCGTCAAGGCTTTCATTTTACGGAAGAAAAAAAAACCATTAAACCAAAAGCCCTTACCTCTTTCCTCTTGATTACTTTCAGGTCTGTAACATGCATGTATTGTCTACTGCGCCTTCCAGGATATTTAGGTTCTTCTTGATCTATAGTTCTGCTGAGGCGCTTCAACATTTTGTGTATCCACAGCGTGTCGTGTCCTCCAATTTTTGCTAGGGGCATCAAAACATGGTGGGAAGGCAACAGATCTCGATCAGGCCACATATATGATGCAATTCGGCTGTCTACGCCATTGGCAAACCACACTATGTCCCAAAATATTTGTTTCTGCTCTTCATGTAAAGCTTCATAACAGATTTTCAATATCTCCCTAGTATCCTTCAACCTCTCTTGAGAGTTATCCTTCTGTGGTTTTATCAAGTCCTCTATCTTCCCCCAATCTTCTATTAGTTTTCCGCGTAAAAGTGAACCAATGACTTCAATAACGAGTGGAACCTGCCCCGTGGCTTTGATTATGCGCTCCGCAGTTTCAAGATAGGGTACAATGACTTCCATAAAAGGTGGAACCTGCCCCGTAACTTTGATAAAGCGCCTTGCAGTTTCAAGATAGATAAATATCAAACCGTGTGTTCCTAAAGCATGCTCGCAAAAAAGTTCAAAAGCTCGATCATAATCCATCCGATTCACTTCATAAATAAGAGCCAGGCATCGAGAAACATATTCTTGGAAAATTTCACCATTTTCTGAAGTAACAATTATCCTACTTCCAGGACCAAACCAGTCTAGCTGGTCTCCTACAAGATCCTTAAGATGAGACTGGTCTTCCACATCATCGAGAACAATAAGAACTTTTATATTGCGAAATACATCCAGGAAAACCTCGATTTCTCCTTCAAAAGGAACCACATCTCGCTCAAGAATATCACAGATCAACTTAGTCTGCACAGACTGAATACCACCAACGTTTTCTGCTGTTTCTCTAACCTCCATGAGCAAGCTGCAACTATCAAAACAAGTGGACAGTCGGTCATATACAGCCTTTGCAATAGTTGTCTTGCCAATTCCACTAGTTCCATGAATTCCAACAATGCGCATTCCCACCTCATCGTCTTCTATATCCAATAGCTTGATTACATCATTCACTCGATCATCAATGCCAATCACTTGTTCAATGGTGGCAACTGAGGTCTGCAACGACTCCAAAGGGAAACTAGGAAGTTTCAACTCCTTGAGATGTAAAATTATGAATGCATGCCGTGCGACAGGACTAAGCCACGTGTCACGCCATGTGCGAATTATAAGAGCAAAGTGATGTAACGTGGCAAGCACCAGAGTGAACATTTTTTCAATTCCGATTTAGACTATATATAATAGTTTAATGTCAAAAATATATATTCTATTCCAATAAAATTTTCCCAAAAGGGAATGAACTTTCAAATTTTTTTTTAAGTCATGCAAAGACAATGAAACCAACTTGGAGAAACATTATGAAGAAAAGCAAATCCATATATTCTATTCAAAATCTGGCTATTAAGAAATTAGTGGTATGCCCCTACTGGATCTTTTATATCGGATTATTTGTCAATGCATTACACACATTACTGGTAAAGCTTCTAATAAATATACTACTTCCACTTAGAAATGTTGTTCCTTAAGAATTGATACAAGCAATTAACAATGCCTCTGTTTTACAGCACGGTGCATTCAAACCTTTGATCGAGCTACTTCTACAGTTACTTTGAGCAATAGATACTGTGATTAGGATATCTAACTTGCCACATCCACAAGCAATTGGTCACTCACCCAGCTACTCCTTGGGTATCTTTACTTAAAACGCAATATCAAGGGGTTCGTTAGTCTTTTTTCTATTTATTATTCCTTTATATTCGATCATTATACATTTTTTGTGTAAAATATTAAAAAAAAGTTATATGCAAACAACCGACACGGTCAGAATGAGGTTACACAGCTTTCACTAGCACATTTGCATTTTGAATTTTTCCACTAGGTAGATTTGAATTTGTCGATCGTTAGAGACATTAGGTTTAGAAAGTATTTGAACTTCATTTATATTATTATATAAAAGGAAAGAAGACATCCTAGTTTTGAGGGATTTCAATCATTTTTTTTTTTATTCCTTCCATCAATCATGCTCAGTTACTTATTTCACAAATATCATACCCATTGATTCACAAATGTTATACCCATCGACAGATACGTGAAATTGGTTATTTTAATTTACCTCTTGCATATTTTAATATTAAAAATTTGATGCAATGACTTTAAAAAATAAATAAATCTTGAATAATCTCTCTTCCACATATATTTATAAAATTTCTTTGAATTGTGTACTTAGTTTTGATGATGTTGTTTACACTTAAATCTTTCAAATGCCAATTTTGCTTCACGGAAAAATATTTCTTACATAAGTAGGTGGACCAGTACATACAATACATATATAAATATACAATTGGAGTGAATAATAAAAAGGTCTACATAGATAAATGCTCACCTTAAATTGTTTTGGATTTATTGTGCTACCGCGCATGCTCATATCAAGTCCCACTAATTCCTTTGGACCAGCGAAAAATTTTGGAATTGAGGGAGCTGATTTAGGCCATTCAAACCATCTTAGCTCATTAGGAAGATGTATAGGACCTTGGAAAGAATTATGCACATTTCGCATGATGAGCAATCTTAACCTTCTCATTTTTTTTAAATCATCAGGACCAATATATATCTCTATCAGCTTAGGTGGCTCCAACACTATGGCTTTTACAGCACAATCTCCCTACATATACAAAGACTATTTAAGTCCTGCATGTTCAATAATTAGAATAAAAAAGATGAGTAGAATTATCATATTTGTAAGTCTTACCATGTCCCTTGACAGAACATCGACAATATCATCATATAGCCATAGTCTACTACGTCTGCTGGGATCATCGTAACATTCTTGTCTCACAATATCCATACCCATCAATTGAATCAAGTTTTGCACTTTTAGGAGTCCGTACTCATCAATGCTTACCAAGGACCTCTCAATGAGAATTTTTAATCCTATTGCTGCCATAAAATCGCAACTGTTGAGAACTTCCATCACATACTCACTACTCCTCCGGTTAAAGAAGCAGGCAATGTGGAGAAAAATCTCTTTCTCGTGATCGTCTAGTCCATCGTAACTTATTTTGAGCACACCATTGATGTCTTTGTTGAGAATCCAATAATGATTGTCCACTATCATTTTCCATTCTTCTTCTTTTCTACCACGTAAGAGGGAACCTATCACCTCAAGTGCTAAAGGAAGGCCTTCAACATAACTTAGAACCCTATCCACTAAGTCTGTCCCAATTTCTACTTTCTGGTGTGTCAGAAAAGCATGTTTAATAAGCAACTCATGAGCTTCACCGTCATCCAGTAGTTTAACTTCATACACATGATCTGGGTCTATCCCGTGACAAGTTAGCAGATGTTTATTTCTTGTAGTAACGATAATTCTACTTCCACAACCAAACCACTCGTGTTTTCCGGCTAAAGCATTTAACTGGCGAGAGTCATCTACATCGTCAAGGATGAGGAGAACCTTTTTTTGATGAAGTCTGTGGTGTATTAGATTAATACCTTGATCGACACTGGACACTATTAATCTTTGTTGCTGTGATAAAATCTCAACTAGTAACTTTTCTTGCAATTGAATTAAATCCTTGCAATCTTTTGACCTTTCTCGAACATTTGCTAGAAAACATGAACCCTCAAATTGTGTAAAAATAGCATTGTAAAGAGCTTTTGCTAAAGCCGTCTTCCCTATGCCTCCTTGTCCCCATAATCCCACCATGACAACGTCATCATAAAACTCAAGGTTTAACATCGACTTTAGCTTGACCACTCGAGAATCTATCCCAACTGGATGCTTAGCAACATATAAAAGTGCTCGCCCTAGGCAAGTAGAGATTTCCTTCACAATTCGTTGTATAAGTTTCGACTCGTTTCTAACAAAAATGAAAAAGGAAAGTTATAGCATTATTTTAGCAATTTGAATAAACAAATCACAAGCAATCACCAGCCAAATGACAAAGCAATGCGTCAATTTTTCACATGATCACAGCAAAAACAAAATGTACTCCTACTCAGTTGAATTAGAACTCTAGGAGCACCACACCAATCAAAACAAGTTCAAGGTTGAACTTTCACCACACCAATCAAAACAAGTTCAAGGTTGAACTTTTAGTCATCTAAGTGATTCATGTTCTTTTAATTTACACACGACAATTTACTTATTTTTCCTTTTGAATGTTATGTGATTTATCTACACACTTAATCAAAAAGAACTATTTAGGGCTTTGAACAATGGTTAAAATTTGGAAATTATTAAATACCCTGAAGCATGATGTCATTGCCTTATATGGCCTATGCACAATAATTATCATGTATCAAGCATTGCCAACTTTCTTATTCCTTCTAGAGAAATGGGTAAGTACAATAACACTACATCAACATGTTGTCCACGAGTCGATCAAGTTTTTATCATTTTATACTTACAATCATGTATGTGTCCATTTATTTATTTATTTTTACAAAGTCCTTATACTCACTTGTAAAGATCAGTTTCTTACAAAAATTATGAGCTCCACTCAGCTTACCCGTCATTGAGATGCCACCCGGACAAGCTACCTGCGTCAAAAAGAGCTTTCTTCCACCTCGTCACTTTCTCCGAATCATTCCTAAAGTTGGACTCGTGCTTAACAAGAGCGCTCCGATAACTCTCTCTCCCTTGTCTCACTTCTCTTGGGTCCACATTGTAAAACACTGGTAGAACAATGAGGCCCATTTGCTTCTTGCACTCCACAATCTTCACCAGCTCTTCCAAGCACCATTGTGAGGAAACATAATCCTTCGAGAAAATGATAATTGCGATGCACGATTTTTCGATGGCCTCCATAAACATCAGAGATATTTGGTCTCCCAACCTCGGTTCTCGGAAGGTGTATATTCCATTCCTGGCTAACATTTCGTAGAGATGGTTAAGAAAGTTGGCACGTAGATCTGCACCACTGTAACTCACGTAGACGTCGTAAATCCGTTTGGATTTCGATGAAGAAGCCATTGGATGATGGAGTTCGACAATCAGCAATTACTTTTATCAGGCAGTTCGTTCACCACTCATCTTGTCGTTGATTTATTCTTATACTAGAGGACAGAGGTGCACGACTTTCTTCAGTAATTTGCAGAAGGGAAGAAAATATTGGGTAGGCCCGGCCCTTAACATAAGCGAACATCCCCTCCACTTGCTGGTCGTCACCTATCTCGCGCGAGATCCACATGTCAGGCGATTCAAAGTCTCCTCCTCTCTGTTCCCCTCTCCATTACTCTCGCTCCCTCCCCTCTCCGTCACGTCTTTTGATCTCCTCTCTCTCACTAGGGATTTAGGAAATGAGCAGTGAAGAGAGAAGAGGAGGTTCTCCAAGAAAACCAAAAAACGAAAACGAACGGGGTCTTCTTGGCGGAAGAAGAAATTGAACGAAAGCCACAAAATTATCAAAACCCTGAACCTCGGCTCAAGCTCAAAGTCGGGTCTCCCTTCACCATCTCCTCCCCTCCCTGGTAGAGAATTCCAATTCCGCAGTTGCTCTCGATTGCTTCCGTCTTTTGCCTCCACTGATGACGTCTATGCGAGTCGTACTCCCAACTAGGAACAGTTTGCGTGGAACAGAAACAGCTCCACTCCCTTTGCTATCGCCTAGAAAAAGCAGAGAAAAATGCAGAAGCTCCTTTTTTTCGCAGAGCAGAGAGAGAAACGGAGAAAGATAAAGGGGAGGGGAGATGGAGAAAAGAGGGACTCGGAAACTGCTGTCATGTGGGCTCAACACTGGATACGTGGCGAGCAGCGAGTGGAGGGAACGTTCCCTAACGTGTAGGTTCGGCCAACTCAATATTTTCTCAATGGATGATGGTGGGACCCAGACATAAATGTGTGAAAACATGGGACTTATTTTCGTTGTAGGCCGTGTGCCATCTGGTTACTCGGACCGTCAGAGTGACACAAACTTTCTTTGTGGCCGACAAAAGTAGCGAGTAGTGTCCTAGTGGACTCGATTATTGCACAAACCGACGAACAACATTAGGGCCGTGGATTCTCGTGATCTAGACCACAGACTCACTGATACAGACAACTTTATTGGTTTCCTCGAATTTTCATCCCCAACCTCCGCGAAGTCGTTTTTTTATTGCTATATAGTAATTTACCACATGACCGCTTAAGAAGTATATAATTACACTCCCAATTAAGTGTACCATAAGAAAAATGTGGATTGGGATAAGCAGAAACGTGAAAAAGAAAAGAAAGCACAGATTTTCTCTTCCTTAAATTGGAATAAAATGTTTTTCAGTGCATAATTCAATGGGAAATTACTAGAATAACGTGCCGCCACTAACGTGGTACTCTTCCAACTTGCAAGTGGCCTGTGCAAATTCTTGTGGACAATATTTAGATGAACTAGTTTAGTACAATGTTGTTAATTAAGCACGAACCTTGATTGACCTTCCTCACCTCTCGCCTTCTCCCCTCCTGTGCCGACGAAAGTTAAGCCAACGCTGCCCTCGCGCTCTTTCATGCTGTTTATACCCAAATTTCATGGACGGTCAAAAATTGCCGATTTTACCTTCATAAATTCTACGTTGAATTGCCTCGTCAGATCCAACACCGCGTCCTGCTTATCACTGCCTCAACCTCCGAGTGGTGACTTTCCGATATGATGACCTGGATGCCAACATTGTGACAGTGAATTTACGGATTGAGGAATTTGAAGAAAATTTTACAAATAATACCTAATTAAGTTTTGATTTCTTGATTGGCACGACGTTTAGAATAATCCTAAAATAGGACCATTCCTTTGTTAAATTATGTTGCACTAAAACAGCCCGGTTCCCCTCTTCTATCATCCTAGAAGAAATCGGTGGATAAAGAGTAACCTCGTTAAATAATGCACTCCACAAACAAAATGGAAAGTGCTGTTTCATGTGGTGCCAGAATATCCCAATGACATGGAATCCAATAAATAAAATAAATAAAAGGGGTGCGTCCCGGAGGACTAGAGGAGTCGGACAAGGAAAGCCGGCAAGCACATCTCAATCTTCCCAGGATACTCCAACACTCCAATTGCTTGGGAGTCACCAGAAAGCAAAGTTTTCTGGCATTGCTTACGACTCGCAATTTTCATGAAGATTTTAAAAGTACATATAAACAACTTGAATATGTCAAGCGCCCTTGAGTTTCTACCACGTCACATCCGACCTTTAATTAAAATACCTATCTGTTGGATCCATGAAGAACGAATCCTGTTTCTATACATTAAATTCGTTCATAATTGAATGGATTCTTATCAATAAAACGAAAGCGTTACAATGCATAATTCGTGCTATAAAGCTGCATGTTCTTTATGATTTGGCTCATGACACATGAGTTAGATGTCAAACCATCTATAATGACCAGAGACTGGCGATCTGTCTCCATGAACCCCAATTTTTTCAGCTTTTCTTCATGTTGTGGGCTGGAATCTTCGTGCAAACCATGACAACTAGCAGAAAACAGAATTGAACATTTACTTTTTCTTTTCACGACCTAACCAGAGGTCACACGCTGTTCATAAGAGCCATTGAGATCTATCCATAGGATGACTGAGGCCAAAATACCACCCAACAAGTAGCATAAGAATACTCTCCTTTCATATACAAATCTCGAAACAACAAAAATCTTTTAACTACGTATTTGTCGTCATTAGGTATGGGTTAAAGTTTATTTATAACTTCGATGAAAGCCACATGGGGTAGGCTCACTAGTTAAAGAACAAGGGCATGCGTACGTGAATGAGGCATTCGATTCTTCGTTCCACCGAAACTCAGACTGAGACGCGTGGGCCAGCTTGAGAGAATATCCAATGGAATATCCTGAGGGGATTGAGACGCATTGTGCTCCTTGAGAGAATATCCAATGGAATATCCTGAGGGTATTGAGAAGCGCATGCCGGCTTCTTATAATCGCCGAATATTGTGAGAAAATGATTAAAAGCTTTCAAGGAATACTAAATAGGAAGAGTTACAAAAAAAAATTGCTAGAATTTTTAATAATTACTAATTTGCAACATCGAAGCCCGTTAAAACTATTTTTTTTATTGGACAAACTCAAAGTATTGATGACGTAACTACAAAGCTTATTTGGAAGCAAAATGAATAGATTGCAATAAAGATGTTATTTACTTGCAGAATGATCAAATCCATTACAATTTAAACTTTGTTTATTTTACGGAAAATAATTTTCAAGAAAATTTTTTTCTAAATTTTTCAGCCTTGTGTTCACAAAAAATAAATTACTCAAGGAAAACGTTTTCATCACTGAAAAAAATACCGTCAAAAGGTGGGAAAATAATTTTCTCTTTTTGAAAAGGGAAAATCATCTTCCCTCCTCTTTCTTTTACCTAGACCAAGCATGTTTTCCTCCCGTGCACTTATTTTAAATTTTTTTTATTTTTTATTTTTGCTTCTTTCTTGGCCGATCACAACCACTGCCATTGCCAGCGACTCATCTAAGCTAAGCTAGCCGACCTTGGACAAGGCTCCACCTCACCAAAGCTAGTGAGCTAAGCGAGAAAGAAGGAATAAGAAAAAGAATTTAAAGAAAAGAAAATATAAAATAATTCAAAATTCAAATATTATGATAATTTTCCTCAAGAAATTCAAATCAAAATTTATATTATTAAATGGCAAAAAATATTTTAAATTTATTTTTAGATTTCAGCCAAACATAAAAAAATAATGCCAATTTTCTAAAAAATGACTTTTTTGAAAATTATTTTGTAAAAATGTTATATTTTTGCAAAATAAATATACCCTTAAAGTTCAATGTATCACTTCTGGAAATAATCCCTAAGAAAGAGCTTTCTATTATATATTTTTTTATAGATATTATTATTTGATGCTTGTCATGCACTAGTCAATGTCTCAATAGATTAATAATGGTAGTTGAAAGCTTGTTGATCAAGTCCAAGAAAAGTCGCTTTCAATGCTAATCACACAGCCACCTACTCCCACTTTCAACCACCTTTTTCAAACTTCTTTCTTTTTCTTTTTCTTGCAATTTTTCATTATCTTTCTATAAATTGTCTAAAACTATAATTTCTATGTTCCATACGTCACAGTAAACCATATGAAACAACTTGACCTTGACATAAAATCAATTTAGTTGTATTCACACTAAACGTACTTATGTAATATTTATATTTTTCAACTGTTGTTAAATTAGCAGTGTGTTCTGTAATTGTGATGTAATAAAAATTGTATCATCATTTTATGTTAATTTGGCATTTTTCACATCATGTATGAACTTCTATACTACTAACACGAGACAACAGTGATTTTTTTTTCATGAATAGTAGGTTATTGGCTAGGCACACTGAATATGTAGATTGCTAAATTTAAATAAGTAGAGTTTTGAACTTTTTTAATGATGTCTCACATAATAGAAAATATATTTTCAAAAGATTAAAGAAAAAGATCATGCTCCATATGTATACATCCATCTCATTGACACAACATTAAATATATTTTGATGATAAGTCCAATAAAATACCAAACATTTTCCTTATATAAAACGATAAAATTATGAATTCATTGCACATCTGAATTTCACACCTTCCCTTCCCTGGCTGAGCCAACAAGGAGCACTATAAGATATAGAAATTGGTACGTAAACAATGTAGTAGATTACAAGTGAGCATTTGAATATGCAAATCATATTTGACAAATAATTATCATGTGTCATATAAATAAATTTTGTGAACCAATTTTATTATAGTTGACATTACCTCTCGGCCATTCACAAGTTTTCTAGGACCTGAAAAAGCGCATTTTGCTTAAAGAAACCCCCACAAAGCTCACTCATGGGCCAACTTGTCAGACGTGGAATTCTCTTTGGGCTCATCCTCTAACAACTTCTATGCGTGGAAACCCAAGCTAGTCGCGTTCGGTAATATTAGCAGCCGAGGTAAGAGTACCAGGAGTGAAAAATCATGCAACGAAGAGACCTACTGTTTCCACACATTGATCTAATTGTAAACCCTATGTAAATACACGAGCAAAGTGATAATCCCGTAACTAACTAGCATCATAAATCTTTAAACAAAGTGCAATCTAAGTCCCGTACTTCTTATCTTATCACTTATCAGATGTAGTTCTAAACCTTCAAGAGTAAATGTAACATTGCATCTCCTCTTCGATTGACTCTCCCAGCGTGACTCTCCATTTCCGTGAGTCACACCTTATTTGGTGATGAAATATGAGCCGCAAAAAGAAATGGTCACTTCATTTTTACATTCTATTTCATTTTCCAAAATAGAAGGAAGATTTCCCTCCGGATTGTAATAACGGGCCCAGTCCAAGCCCAAGCCCAAGCCCATGTTCTTTTAAAGCTAGACTTTAGCGGACCATCAGTTTTCCCTTCTCCAGATGGCGCGCATGAAGTAACATGAAAAGAAAGGCAAGCGGTGACGAAAACAAGATATAGAGAGAGTGAGCTCACCGTGAATAGAGGGAAAAGGAACCGCATAGTAGAGAGAGAAAGCTTGCGTGCACACACCACGGAGACCTCGTCAAACTCGATTAGCTTCATTTTGTAAGACTGTAAGACTAATGTGTTTCTTATTGTTGGTTCACAATTTAAACCATACAATTTGATTCAACTCGTATATAGACTGATTTGTTTCAAGGGTGTGAACCCTGTTAAAAAAAGAATAGTTCAATTTAGTTGCGATTTATTTAAGATTCGGCTGCTGATGGACTAATATAGCTATGAATGTTTCTATCAAGTGTGTCACTCAATATTAATCTAAAATCTTGTGGTCTAGCAACTTGAAACCTAATTGGAGTTTGATAGGTAAATACATACACTCAACAACTGGATGAAAGCTAAAAATACAACTTTTGGAAAAGTGAGGATATTCTTATACGTGAAATATGTTATAACCATGCAAACCACGGAGTCAATCTTGACTGCACTTGCCCGTTAGTTTCTTCTCGATGGTGTAATGGAATGATCATTTATCGTATCCATTTCCTTCACCTTCCTAGTATTGGTTTTTGTTGCTCATTATTGCACTCTTATATCCTGCAGAGCGTTTAGCCCATATTAGGCAGCAACGAGCAGAAGCTGCCAAGAAGCGAGGAGAAGAGAAAGCTGGTAAAGCCTTTGAGGCCGCTATATTTTTGTCATTCTAGTTTCACCCTTATCACCAAAACTGATTCATAAAGTCTCTTTCATCTACAGCCAAAGAACAGAAGAAGGCAGAAGCTCCCAAATGATTCTTAGAGAGCACACGGAGCAGTGTTCTCTTGGTAAATAAACAAAAAGAATATGTGAAGATTAAAGACGTTACTTTTCTATTTTAGTAACTGGTGCAAACAGTGTATTTTATCTTCCCAGTATAACTATTGAAAGGATGTGCTACTGTTCTCGATTGGCCTTCCTATGAGTAGAGGCATTTCTGGTGACTATTTAGAAAACCTACAATGTTTGGCTTGTTTGCAGAGCAATGTTTTGCTCAGAAATTGCTACGGCAGGTGACTGCTCTTTCTGGTGCTAGTTCCAGCTAAGAGCCGTATATAAGGATGATGCTGATGAAAAGATGATTAGAAGAATAGGCATGTGATTACAAGAACAAGGCTACTTGTGTTGGACTTCATTATCAACTGCCATGATCGCATGCTGCCGTCCACCGTCTCCGTTCAATGTGCCCAAGTTTGATTTTGAAGTTGGAATATGATGTTTCAAGGTTAATTCAATCTTCTATGACTATATGTGAGAAATATCGCGCACTCATTTGATGAGGACTTCTCAAATATTTCAAAGAATAGAATGTACTTTTACTCGAGGGACAAAATTGGCTGTTGATGGCGAAAATTTAAGCCAATATTAAAATGTCACGTAACGTGTACATTGGCATAATTGTCCAACCAAACTTGGGACATGTCCCACAAATTACTAATATCACCACTCAAATAAGCATTGGTCAATCAAATTGAATTGTTGCAGTGTATCATTGTTTCAATAAAAAAAGATATTAGAAATGCCTTTTATCTCTTGAATAAGAAAAAGTGTTTTTTTTTTCGGGACATTCGAAAAGTGATGCCATTATTGTCCTCAACATGCCATTTTTTGGGACATCTTCTAGATGAACCATTATAATTGGAATTTGGCTAACTTCCCGTAGCATCAAGGCTGTGCATAGTAATCATTTTATTTCTATTTCAGAACTATTTTTCAACTCCACTATGTGGGCCACTTCCATCAGGCAAGCTGGGCCGGAAGCAAAGTCCAAAAAGAAGACTGGGACGCAGATGTGGGAATGCTTGCTGGCTTCCACGATCTCGGTACTGATCTCCTGAGCGTACTCGATCTCTTTGCTGTCTAGGAATGCCACAATCCCCCTGCATTTGAGCTGGTTGTAGAGGTACTCGACCAAGTTGTCGTGTGTGTCTGATCCTTTGAAGTGGATGAACACTTGATAGAGAACCAATGGAACTTGCACGACCAATTGCAACACAGGCTCTGGCTCGAATGGTGATGAAGATGATCGAACTTGATTGAAGTCGTTTGGAATTCACAAATCTGAATCTGGAGCGTTCACGTCATTACCCCTCTTAGTTGTAGTCTGAGTCTTGCCCCGAGTGAGGACTTGTTCACTTCTCTCTCTTCTTTTCTTTTCTATTTTATTCGTTTTGATGTTTTTGGCAGATCTATCCTTGCAATCACCGGGTCAGGATCTCCCCAAGGGAAATGATTAGAATGCCTGCAGCATTTAGTAAAAACATCACATCATTTTACTGTGTAACAATCAAAATTCAATTACATAACAACAATAAGTCAGACAACAAGCAGCCTGGTACCCTCCACAATTGGATTACCTACGCGACACTATATATCTTCTTCTTTTGCATAGACCTTTGCACTTACCTTTTTCTCCATAAACATAAAGTCCGAAACTTTGTAATCCTCCTATACATAAGGTCCTAAACCATGTGAGCTGTCAAAAAATACGGGAAACACATTTCAACATCTGCTCTTGTCCACCTCTTTTTTATCTTTCCTGTTTTCGTAACCTATAGGCATAGGCATAAAGACCGGATAACCCAGAGAACCAATAACACCTTACAAGTCGAACCGGTAAAGTTTGGGTCTTTGGGCTTATGCAGTTTGTCTTGATACAGAGCAATATATAGACCTGTTAAACGGGTGAGTCAGGTTGGGTTTGGGTGGTGCCATAAATGGTCTAACCTAAATTGACCTATTAACCCGTTTATAATCCATTTAAGCATGATATAAAATTTTTGACCTATACCCAACCCAACCCATATTCGATCCACACCCGACTCAACCCATATTGTTAAAACACTTTCCTATCTGACTAAACTCAGGAAAACTTATTCTTATAATTTTTTTTAAAGATCATATTCCTTTAATATTGTTTATTTTTTTTTTAAAATCGAATTCTTAATAATTTTTATTTTAAATTTTTTAAATTATTTTTATTTTTAAAAATCATACACACATATGGGGAAACAAGACTCACCTAGGTTTTGACGACCAATCAAGCTAGCAAGGCACGGCGGCTAGGGTTGTGTGAGCACGAACGGAAGTTGGAGATCGAGAGAAGTCCGACGATAGTCGCGACTATGTGCGACAGTGCTGTCGTGCGAGCAAAAGGAGGAGTTGTTGTGCGAGTGGTGAGAGCGAGACGACACCCTGTCGTGCGATAATGAATCTTTCGTTGTTTTGATTTATGAGAGGAGATGAGTCCTCTCAAAGGAGTGAGGAGTAATTGGGTTCTAAGTATGTTTTTACTTTAACCCATTAACAACCCGTGTATTTTAGTCTGTTTAGTTTTAAATCCATTATAGGTGATTGAAAAAAAAAGCTTGACCCATTTATGACCCACTTAATATTTAAATGGGTCATAAATAGGTTATGGACTCATTTTGACAGGTGTAGCAATATATACATAATTGGTAGAATTTAAATAGGCCCGATCTTTAGTTTCTAAGTTGAAAATTCAATATTGCAACCTACTACCAGGATTTCCTGTCTCTTTTTGTGCTTTTATTGTACTTTTTGCCAGAATACACCAACAACATACTCTCTAACCCGGTTTTTGTCTTTAACGATGATCATAGCATTCCAACCAAACAGTGTGATATACATGGACACACACAAAAAGAGGCATTTAAAATTGGATGATTCATAATAGGCTCACTCTAATTTAAAACTTTGCAATTAGTCAACGTACCTCCTTCAAGCTAATAACAGGAGAAGGCATTAGACTTCATCCTGAAAAACGGGTTATCAGCTCTACCTAATCTATGAACTTTCAATACCACTTTTTTGGATGATGCTACATTTCGTCTAAGGAAATAGAACTCCAAATTTTGACCGAGAGAATAGTTTCCAAATGCTGATGAAAATAATACCAATCAATCCACAGAACAGGCATCATCATCATCATCATTTCATTCCACCCCGCAAAATTAGGGAACCAAATTCGGCAAATGAGAATAACCTCACCTCCCACAGTCAGAGTTTTCCCTTTGGAGTGTCTGCCAAGATGCATTGCCAACAAAAGACAAATCTATATTCAGGCGAAAGATATTACTAGACCCAAGTTGCCCAAAATCTGGGGCCAAGAAGCGGAGACAATCAAGCACCTATCCGGGCGAAACCTGATCTCCAAAGTTCAGATTTCTGAGTTATATAGCGTTTCAAGAGCGGGAGGGTTTGGCCGCAAGACTTTTTGGAAACAACGAAATTACTTACCCTCCTTCGTTCGACTTGATCGCAGTAACTCTCCGGCGCACTTGGAAGGCCCAGGAACAATTCCGATGTCCCGGCGACAGATTCCAATTACAGAGAGCGCCCCCACCCAATGGACTCTGCCCTCGACACACTCAGCACGTACCGGCAAATGAAACCCCCCGAAGAACGAACTTGGAAGCGGCGAACAGAGAGAATCACCTCCTACACCGACGGGAGGGAGCTGTTGCGTGCGTGATCCGACGAAGAGTCGGGCGAGGGAGGTCTCCGGGGGATGGGGGAACGATTTCGCCGGAAGATCTGGCTCCACCGGCAGAGGCGGCGGCGGCCTCGTCTGCCGTCGTACGGCTCGAAAAGAGGAAGGAGGCGAAGAAGTTGGATTGTTTGGAGGCGGTTTGAATTCCTTCTCCCTCCATAATTTGCTAAAAGATTGCATTTTTATATACGTGTCAAAAAGACGAAAACACCCCTCATCTTAACTTAATACAGGGGATTAAAATCGAGCGCTAAGTGTGACTCAAATTAATTGTTTTTCCTTTTCTTTTCATTTCCTGCTATATTCCTCTCTTCCCTCCGCAAGCCATTGCCGACACTGGGATGGCAATTTTTGCGGTTTGAGTTATAATATGTTCCAAACTTGGGTTTTCTATCGATTTGAGGAGAAATTAAAAGAAGAAAAAAAGTACGTAGTAGGGTTTGGATTTTTATTTAACTTGATATGTAAGAATATCGTAAAACGGTACTGTTGTGATGTTAGATTATGCTGTACTAAAGTGCCTCTATTTCTTGCTTCTGTCGTCTTGAAAGTATCATATTTCACCCGAATTGTAGGTGGATTGCCAAACAAATTATCGAGAATGCAATTTGACAACATTAAATTTGCATTGAACGATCCAGACAACAATGCTTTTTGATTTGACAACGTTAACGGGCAAAGAAGCATGTCACCAAAGCAATTGGCAATAGAGTCGAGGCTAATATGATTCTTGGGCCTATTTGCCGGTGAACAGACTCGATTACGAACCCCATTTTCCATGGGGGCTGCTTGTTCTAAGTTTGTTATGTTTAATCCTGTTACTTCTTCAAAAGTGCGTTTTGCTAAGGACTTTGTTAATTTTGTTCTTTTGATTGTGTCAAACTAAAGGAAAACCAGAAAAAGAAAGTCTTGTACAACTACTATCCACCCTAAATGAAACGAAATCTTTCTCCATCCTACGACCTGTTTTTAGTTGTTGGAGAGTCTACAGACACGGTCCTTGAAGGATAAATAACAGGCTGCTTCATGGTCCCCGGAGTGCCGTACCCGTTCAAGAAACATCCAGCAAACATAGATATGCTTATTCGCTTGCCTAATTACGTGATGGTTTTGTAAGGGCTGTCTTCAATCTTGGCTCCTATTTGAGCACAACACATGAAGCAACCATATTTTCAACTAGGAAGTCCATTTGGGTTTAGCAGCAGCCTGCCTGAGTGTCCATGAGGCTTGTTCTGCATCTGGCACCTATGCACAATCTGAATAAAAGCATAGGATGACAGCAAGCAGTAAACCAAGGAAATAGCATTAGGTCATTCAAACTCAACTTCTTGCATTTCCAAAGAAATTCCCTATGCTTTGTCCTCTTATCAATTCAAATTGAATTTAACAGTATATGCTTTTAGTCCTAGGCCTTATATATTTCTTTTTTTTTTTCAGATTGGTAATTAATTTAGGTTTGAGTTTATCTCGAAAATAACCCAGAATTGATCACAGCATCCCAACCAAACAGGCATTTTGAATTGAAAAATTCATCATGAACACACAAAAAAAGGAATTTCGAATTGGATAATTCATATTAGGCTCATTCTAATTTAATTACTTTCCAATCAACGTTAAAAGATGAAAACACCCTCATTTAAATAATACGATGATTAAGATTGAGCACCTATGCCACCAAGGCCAATTCTCTATGAGTGACGACATTAACGACTTTTGAGGATCCGTAATCTCCTTGAATGGAAGTACACATGGCATTGCGATGAAAATGACATCGGTGGTGATCCTCCGGTATTTGCCAAATCACATTGCTCTTAAGCGATTTTCGATCCTTAACTCGCTTCATCGTTCAATTTTGGGCTCCAATCAAAAAATTCCACTTGTCTCTTTTTGAAAACCATTCGGGAGTTGAGATGGCCATGAGTTTGTTTTGGAATAATGACATCAAGTCTCGTAATGATAAATAATTTTGGAAAAGTCTTGTTTGGAGTACATGTATCTAATTTGGAAAAGAACAAAAAAAAAACGATCTACGAAAGTGTCCACCGGAAAGACGAATTAGGATTATGAGTTTGGGAAATAATCTACCTTCAAAAAAAAAAAAAAAAATGTCTTCCAGACGAGGACAAATTTGGATTAGTTAAGAAAAAATCGACATTGACGATCTACCGGAAGAGCATGCAAAAATCCGAGGAAGCTCAGATACTTTATGAGGAAATATCAACAGAAACAGTAACAATCATCCAGAATAACTAAGGCTAAGTAGAACAAAGACCGGTTTCAATGACCTCGTAGCAGAAACAGTGACAACCATCCGGACAACTAAGGCTAAATAGACCAAAAACCGGTTTCAATGAGATGAAACAATGCTTCCCCGAAAGGTCAGACACCTTTCCCTTCAATTTTGGACTCAAGTGCACAATAAATAAACTAGAGGAAGTGCTGGCAACTCGTGAAGCTTGTCACAGTGAAGTACATCGAGAGTCTCCAGCTTGGGAAGATGCTCGATTTCAGGAGGTAGCTTGGAAATAGCAGAGTTTTGCAGCCTCAAGATTCTCAGATTTTTTAGCTTCGCAATGTCTCTAGGAATCTCCCCTCCTAAGTTCCTACACGAGCAGGTATGTATTTCTTCAAGGCTATCTAAACGGCAAATGAAACTAGGAAATTCCTTTATGAAGCAATGGTCCATCTTTAACACTCTCAAATTCCACAAATTTGCGAAGGAATCTGGAAATTCTAAAACCCCTGTTCCCAAAATATCAAGCTCCTCTAAAGAGCTTCCCAATTGGCCAATGGACTCTGGAAGTCCTAGTATCCAGCAACATTTTCTGAATGAAAAGCATCGGAGTTTCTCCAGCTCTTCAACTCCATTGGGGAAACTCAATGACGAGCAATCGGAGGCAGAAAGAGTTTCGAGTTTTTTTAAATTACCTCCCAAGGGATTATCAAGCACAGAAGTCTCATCAATGAGGAGCTCTTTCAAAGCTTCCAAGCCACCCAGTTCAGCAGGTAACTTGTTGAGTTCAGTGCAGGACTTCAAATTCAGGCAAATCAATTTTTTGAGACCACCTACTGAAGGATGTAAATGGACCAACCAAGAGCATCGCTCTAGAATTAGTATCTTCAAATTCGGAAAGCTAGAAAATGTAGGACTTATCAGTAAGTCAGTGCAACCGGTGAGATTTAAGACCTTCAACTGCTCCATCTGTAGGACTTATCAGTAAGTCAGTGCAACCGGTGAGATTTAAGACCTTCAACTGCTCCATCTGTAATTTCATTTAATAAAAGAATGTAAGGTCAATAGCCAGATAATTAACAGAATAAATGCATTAGAGCGGTAAATAGGAAACCACCTTGATTTTCCTCCACCCTCCCCAATCTTTGGTGACTTTGCTCCATGAAAGATCAAGAATCACCAGGTCAGTCAGATTAAATTCTGTTGCTTCGAAATCCCTTGGGCACTGCCAACAAAGCCACCTCAACTTTGGAAACACATTTGTGAAATTTCCAGTGATACTTGCATGATCCAATTTCAAGAACCTTATGTTTGGCATGCTCTTGAAATTTGTTTCTGTAAGTGTATGGGGATGACGGTTTTTGAAGTCAAAGCAGAGGACTTCCACTTCTTCCAGTCGCTACATTTGCCAAGAGTAACAAATCAATCAGAAGCTATAGTACGATTTGACAAAGTACTTTATTTTCCATGCAGGCAAAGAAAACCTACAGATGGTAAAAAAACTAAAAATCTGGATAACAAATTAGACCTTATATGTCAAGGCTTTCATTTTATGGAAGAAACAAAACCATTGAACCAAGAGCCATTACCTCATTCATATTGATCACTTTCAAGTCTGTATCATGCACGTATAGTCTACCACGCCTTCCAGGAAATTCTTCTTTATCTATAGTTCCGCTGAGGCGCTTCAACAGTTTATGCATCCGCAGCAAGTTGTCTCCTACAATTTTCGCTAGGGGCATCAAGACATGGTGAGAAGGAGAAAGATCTCGATGGGACAACATATATGATGCGATTCGGCTATCCACACCATTGGCAAACCATGCAATGTCCCAAAACATTTGTTTCTGCTTTTCATCTAATGCTTCATAACATATTTTCAAAATCTCCCTACAATTTTTCCAAATCTCCCGATAGTTCTCCCTCCGTTGTTTTATCAGGTCCTCTATCTTCATCCAATCTTCCATTGTTTTTCCACGCAGAAATGAACTGATAACTTCAATAATATATGGAACCTGCCCCGTAGCTTTGATAATGCGCTTCCCGATTTCAGGATAGCTAGATGTTGAACCGTGCGTTCCTAAAGCGTGCTTGTGAAAAAGTTACAAGAGCTCGATCATTATCCATCTCATTCACTTCATAGGTAAGAGCCAGGCCTCAAGAAGCATACGTTTGGAGAATTCCACCATTTTCGGAAGTTACGATCATCCGACTTCCAGGACCAAACCAGTCAAGTTGGTCTCCTACAAGATCATGAAGATGAGACAGTTCTTCCGCATCATCTAGGACAATAAGAACTTTTAAATTGCAAAACACATCCAGGAAAAAATCGATTCCTCCATCGAAAGGAGCAACACGGCCATCTCGTTCAAGAATATCAGATATCAACTTAGTTTGCACAAACTGAATACCACCCACATTTTGTGCCGTTTCTCCAATCTCTGGGGGAAAGCTGCAGCTATTGAAACAAGAGGAGAGTCGGTCGTATATGGCCTTCGCAATAGTTGTCTTGCTGATTCCATTAGATCCATGGATTCCAACAATGCACACTTCAACCTCATCATCCTCTATTTCCAATAACTTGATTACATCCTTGACTCGATCATCAATACCAATTACATGTTGAATAGTGGCAACTGAGCTCTGCAACGCTGCCAAACTCGATCCTCTCTCTACTTGCACATCCTCTGCGTGCTCTTGCAGGTCACCATCAATAGCGCCTTTGGCAGCGGTTGCGCTTTCCGCACCATCTCTCCCTACAACAAGAGTGTCCGACCGCAATCTCTTCCTGGATCCTCTATTTACTTTCACATCCTTCGGGTACCCTCCCAAGCCCAAACCCAAACCCAAACCCCTCCCTCTCGACGCGATGTCATCCATTCTCATCCTAATACCCTTCAGCCCTCGAGCTAGTTGGTCTGAAGGTGACAAGAAGGGACTCACCTGCTTCGACCTCTCATCTTTGCTCGGTGATTCTCGTAGCTGCTTAACTTCAATGTTCCACTCTTCAAGCATGTCCTCCGCATCGTATAAAGCCACTTTGACATCCTCAAGCCATGCTTCGACTGCGTGGCTTTCGAGGCTCTGCGTTTCCGCATCGGGGACGACCTTCCGGAGATTGGGAACGATTTCCCCGAGCCTGT
Organism: Corymbia calophylla; assembly: GCA_014182845.1. Lineage (NCBI taxonomy): Eukaryota > Viridiplantae > Streptophyta > Magnoliopsida > Myrtales > Myrtaceae > Corymbia > Corymbia calophylla. The sequence goes on along the minus strand of CM024697.1, from coordinate 37,785,701 downwards.
AAAGCACGCCGTCAACATCCCTTGATTTCCCATCCCTTGCGAGATCGTCCAGAATTTCAGCCACCTTCGAGACGATGGCATCCGCCATAGCTGCCCCTGATGTAACATCCTGAAATTCGAGCCCTTTTGAGGAAGGAATGAACGTGAATTTCGTCGATGCATTGTTGGTTGATCTCACTCGGAACTGATCACTCTGAGATCTTGACCTTGAGGGGAAAGGCTAATGAGGACGAGAACTCGTGCGACTAAAGAACTTGACACAGGAAAACGACTCGGCCGTGAGACTTGCGTAAGGACGATCCTGTAGTTATGCGGGCTGATTTCGGGGACGACTAGAAGTCAATTCGCGGACAGAAATAATGGGACGACGGGTGATTCCGTCTCTTGTTATCGAACTTCGCAAATGGCCCTATGTCGATCCTTGGTAATCGTGTACTTTGAAATAAGAATCGATCCTTCGCAATTTCATGCGATCAGGGCGTCCATGTGTCGAGAAGTCTTGAACGTGAATTGGCACGAGTCGGTTACGCGTGAATCCTCAAAGCCGCCTGTCGATCGAGTAGTACCAAAATGGCATTCGGGCGAAATTGACATGGCATGAGAATCCAGTATTGGACTTTGAATTTTCGGGAACGTTCGAGAAGGACTTTTGGACGATGCTTCTTAGACAGTCGACAGTGTTAGTTGAGTCGAGTATTTGGAAAAGGGATTTTCGGACCGAGAACACGAGCCTACGAGGACATGGGCCGGGCAAGATCAGTGTGGGCCTCACGCCCAAGGTGGGACAGCCGCCATGGAAGGCCCGAGGCAAGCAAGTGAGCCCGTTGGGCCAAACCGACAATTTACCCTCCCGAGCCCGCTCCTATTTATTTTCCGGCCCGTTTCCTAGGCCCGCCCTTCATTTTTAGCCCAAGGGCACATTGGGAAGTGTGCAAGGTGGAAATGACCAAAATGCCCTTGGATATTTTGAAGAAAAGTCAAAAAGAAGAGAGAGAAGATGAGGTCAATTGTTTGGCAAGTGGGGCAAGCATTGATGGCCTTGATAAGGCTTATCCTTCAGCCTTCACTTCACTCTCTCTCTCCTCTTCATCTTCTCCAAAATCACAGCCCCTCTCTCCCCTTCTTCCCTTGCTTTCCTGAAATTTCAGTTTCGACCTCTCACCGAAAACTGAGTTGTTCATGCCCTTCCCGTTGGAATCTCGTCCCGTGCCACCCGCCGTTGTGTTTAGAAGACGAAAACCGTTCACATGGCGTCGGCCGTTCGTCGAACGGAGTCGGCGGTCGTCCTGTACGGCCGCCGGAAGTCGCTGCTCGCTGGACCGTCACTGTAGTGGCAGCTCTGTCCGATTTCGCCTTTTTGGCCATTTTCCTCCCTTTCCGACTAAATCTCCGCCCATACCAGCCACAAGTGGTTCCCCCTCGACCCCAGTGCCGTTGGTTGCTGGCCCGCCGCTCGCCGGAGCTCCGGGGCAGCCCATTCAACTCCGATCGGCTTCTTCCTCCTCCCGGCGGTGCGGTTTCTCGAGTTGCGGTGGGGATTCCGAGTTTGTAGCTGCTGTGTTCAGCCCGGGACCGCCTTGGATCATCGTGGTGGAGGTCCCCGGGTGTCGGTTTCGTCGCCGCCGCCGCGTTCATGTCGCCGGCCCGCTTAACGGGTGAGTTTAGCCCCTAATCCCTATTTAGTGCCTAAACTTGCTTAGGGTTGGGTTAATTAGTGGTAAGATTGGTTTAGGAAGTTTAATTAAGTTGTATTAGCCCTAAGATAGGTGGTTAGATAGATGATTAAGATTAGATTAGCTTAATTTTGCTTATTTAGCTTAATTGTGCTTAATTTGGGATTAATTGTGCTTATGTGTTTAATTAAGCATGATTTGATTTAATTGAATTGATTAATTATTTTAATTAATATTTTGTTTAATTTCTGGATTAAATGTTTTAATTAATTGAATTTCGGAAAAATCACTGTTCACAAATTACTGTTCACTAATCACTGTTCACGGATTACTGTTCACGGCACTGTTCATGCAGAAGCTAATTTTTGGCTTATTTTGATGTGTTCTTGGTTGTTATGATTTATTAAGTGCCGGTTGTTAATTATACTCGTGAATATTGATGAAATGCGTGATCGAATGTTGATTGGAAATTGGATTTTGGAATTGTCGAGTGAGATCGCATGACATCTTGCGTGGGTTATCTGAAATGGCATGTCGCATGAGCATGAGCGCATGAGCGATGTTGCATTCACGACCAAGCAAAAGCAAAGACAAGAATGAAGCTGTTTCTGATGTGTGTTGCATGGTCGAGATTAAAGTTGATAGCCCTAAGGTTGGCCGGATGACCGCCAATCCCCATTGGGGTTGTGCCATGACCATTGGGTCGCCTGACAGTGGTCAGATGCGGGGCTGCGGCAATGAGCGGGCCCCATGCTCCATAGGGAATGCCGTCGATGGGAGAGAGCCCGTGACGTCGCCGTGCCTCATGGGGGAGGGGACGATGCACAGTCTTCGACCGGTAGACCGCCAACCATAAGGTTGTGCCGTGGCCCTAGTGGTCGTAATAATCGGAGCATATGTGTGGATGTGAGACATGAGAAAGCTGTGTGAGATGCTCTGATTATTCGCATGCTCTTAATGTCGTGATGATTTATGGCAAGCACGCATGAGTTGATAGTCGTGCAGGGTGTGGCAATGGCCAGGTTAGATCGCTTGTGACGCGATTCGCATGTGAGTGATGAACTGTTTCATCTAATGGTCATGTGCCTTGATTGCGTGTATTGTCTGAGATTTGACGTGCGGGGTATGGCATACGGGTAAGGTTGCATGCGAATCGAATATTGCTATGTTGGTTGCCCCGTTTGTTGTTGGTTCTTGTTTGTGGGTTGTTGGGTTGAGTGAGGGGTGGTTACGGAGAGATACCCGGGTTGAGTTGGCGTACTAGGGGGCTTGGGGAAGAACTCGCGAGATTTTATCTCAACCCGTCGTGGTTAACCATTTTCGAGGCCCCTAGAATGGCGTACCCGCCATGGAGGATCTGCCGCTCCTCCCGGTGATCGACCCGACGGAGACTAAGTCCGATGGGTCCGAGTGAAGATGGTGCTGAACCTGAGGGTTCTTCTTGTTTAATTGGATTAGCCTAGTTTCTATTTGATTTGGCTTAGAGGATGGATCGGCCCTTTTTGTCGGGCTTGTAATTCGGAAAACGATCCTCCATTGGTTAATCCAAGAAAATTGAATAATTCGATGTTCTTTGTTGTTCTTGTTGTTCATCTCTCTATCCCCGTTGATTGTATGTTTGTTTGGGGATGGTTCGTCTTCATTTGCGCATAATCAAAGATAAAATGAATGGTCGTCGATGGGTCTGGGACGTCGCTTTCAATCGACCAAGAGAAGGGGTTGCCGCGAGCTCGAGAGTCGGGGCGTGACACCTGGGGTTGGACTGGTAGCGATCCTGCACCTCCTCTTTCTCTTCTTTCTCTTTCAAGAGTCCACGGAAGATATGGAGATATAATGACATGGCAACATGATAATATAGAATTATATGCATGTTACTTTCTTATTTCCTTTTAAAGTTAAAATAGGAAACTACCTGAAATACGTGATTACCTAATTTAAAATTGAAAATAATTTAGATTAATTCGGAAGTTTCCTTAATCGCTATATTGCTCCTAGATATGCAATTATGGGAGCAGGCCCCTTTCCCATCCTCTCTATATGAAGGGCATCTCTCTATCATTTTGGCTCGGATGGACGGAAAATTTAAATTTTGTGGAGTTTCTATTAAAAAGTTTTTTTAAATATCACATATTTTCAGAAGACGTGAATTATATATTTTCTTTTTTTCTTTCCATGGAAAATTTAGGACATGGGACAATTTTTTTTTTTTTTTTGAGAAAGAAGTGGATTTTTTTTTACTTCTTGTTTATGTTTCAAATCTATTTTCTGATACTTTTTAATTTCTGGGAATAAAATAATTGGCTAATGCTATTAAATGAATTTATGTTCTTTTTCTGTTCCATAAAAAAAAAACAAAAAGAAAAATAGAAACCAGAATAATTACCAAACAAACCCTTACAAATTAAAAATAAAAATAAAAAACCATGCTAGCCTCACCCGACTAATAGACCAATTTGATCAAATTGAATTTCTTGAATATCATCATCATCTAATTTGTGCAAAACGCCAAGGATTGTTAAGGCCCACCTCAAGAAAATTTTGTGCCCATGATCTCGTTTTCAAGCGGGTGCTCCTTAAAATCGCGTTTCGATCCTTTGTGTCCGATTATGGTCACGTTCATTCTCACTCCACGACTTCGAGGACTCTATTGCTTCATTTACTAGTGGTTTCAAATTTGAAATTTCATAACCACATCCTTGGTATTCAACCTTCTCTTATTGTTTCAATCGGTAATCTATCAACCCTTTTAACTGATATCCTTGTCAACAATTGCCAACCATTCATCGTTGTATATAGAGAACCGATTAATTGTCATCAATGTACATCAGTATTGATATCATTTCTTATAATGGCCAACAATGGCTCGGGTGTTTAATAATAGCTTGTACTTTAGTCATGTGCCTATTCATATCGACAACGTGGTTAATTTTTGGTGCAAACAAAAATATAGCATCATCCAAAATAGTGGAATTGAACGTCGTAGATCAGACATAGCTGACTACCCATTTTTCAAATGAAGTCCAATGCCTTCTCATGTTGTTAGCTTGGGGATACCTAGACTAATTAAAAAGTTAAATTAGAATGAACCCGATATTTATTTTACAATTCGAATGCGTCTTTAGTGTGTCTCTACTGTCTATGTATAATACCTTTTTAGTTGGGTTACTGTGATCAACTGTTAATCGGGCAAAACTTGAACAAGAATTAATTATCGATGGAAGAATGAAAAAAGAAATACAACCGAAAAGCATACATCAACAAAAAGTGAATTAGTCCTTACCAAAAAAAAAAAAAAAAAAAAAAAAAAAGTGAATTAGAGAGTAAGTTGCATTTTGACAAAAAGTACAATAAAACCAAAAAAAGAAAAAAGAATCTTGATAACTGATAGCAATATCAGAAATTTCAACTTAGATATTGTAAATCGCTTGTTCAAATTTCACCAATTGCATATAAATTACTCTGGATCAAAACCAAAGTCAAAGATACGAACTTAATCAGTTTGGCTTACAGGCTGTTTTTGGTTCTTCGGATAACTGGATCTCTATGTCTATACCTTAGGATTACGAAAAGAAAAAAGAAAAAAAAATTGAGGTGGATAAGAGCAGGTGTTGAAATGTATTCTCCCATTTTTAACAACTAGCAAATTTTACGACCTCATGTATAGGAGGATTACAGAGGTCGGACTATCTGCTTATGGAAAAGAAAAGTTGCAAAGGTCTATGCAAAATAAGAAGATATTTAGTGTCACGTAGGTAATTCAATTGTGCGGGGTGCCAGGCTGCTTGTTGTTTGACTTTTGTTATTATGTAATGAATTTAGCATTCATACATTAAGGGTCGAATTCACCGCAAATCATAAATTATGCTCGCTGTAATTTAATTATCCTAAAATTTTTCTATGACACAAAAAATCTCAAATTTGTGCTTATATGACATTTTTAGCCTCCGTCAAATTTATGTTAATGAGATTGGTTAAAAATCTGCCATAAATGTATTATGTTGGGCATATAATTTGAAGTTTTTGATGTAAAAGAAAATTCATGGTAAATATGCCATAATGAATATAGTTTAAGACTTTTTATAACTTTTTCCCAATATAAAATTGAATTTCGATTGTTTCATAAACTCATTCTCAAACCATCATTCAAAATTCTCTTTAACATGTATAATAAAATGATATAATAATTTTCCCAAATGCTGTACCCTGTGTGATAATTTCTCTTTAGGAGATCCTAACTTCGTCAATGGAAGGATAGGATTGCCAAAACATCAAACCGAACACCCAAAATGGTAGGGCAGGACAGGGAGGCAAAGACAAAAGATGGTAGGCATTGTCAGTTTGTAGGTGGATGCCCACGAAGACCACGTATATACCTCTTATGAATCTATATCTCACGCTTATCAGCTCTAGATTCAGATTCGTGAACTTGAACGACTTTCATCATTTGGATCTCCATTCGAGCTAGAGTCTGTGTTGGCAAATGGGTTTTCAAATTGCAGTTTGTAACTATCAAGTGTTTCTCAGCTTCAGAGGACCAGATGTACACGACTTCCTTGACTACTGCTACGACCAGCTCAGGGGTGTGGGAAAAGAGATCGAGTACGGTAAAAGGATCAATGACAAGATCGCAGAAGCGATCAAGCGTTCTACATCTGCGTCCCTCTTCTCCGACGACTTCGCTTCCAGCCCAGCTTGCCTGATCGAACCGGCCCAAGTTGCGTAGTCAGATAAAACCATTCTTCCCACCTTCTACGTTGTCGAACCCTCCGTTGTTAGCTATCAGCTGGGAACATATAAAATGTCCTTTGCCGAGCACTGCGCAAAAATAGATATCCTGACAAAATTAAAAAGTGGAAGGCTGCTCTGACAAAGATTGCTGAGGAAATGGGTGCCGTTTCTCATTTTGTTGGTATCTCGATGGTCTAAAGGATTTTGTTTTCATAGTTTGGAAACTCTTAGAGAATCGATGAGGGTATCTCGATGGTCTAAAGGATTTTGTATCATACTTTCGAAACTCTTGAGGATGGATGAGTAAGACGTGACTGAAAATTTAGTTGGAATAGATAGAGACATGTCAGAGATGATGCGAAAGCTTGGATTCGCTTATGATGATGGACGAGCTGTCAAAAAACAGGAGATGACAGGGAGATGGGTATTTGCAGTATGGCGTCTGCCTGGATGGCAAAACCACTCTGACAAAGGTGGTATAAAACAAAATCAGGCACCTCTTCGAAGGTTATAGTTTTTTTGAAAATGTTTGGGATAATATTGAACAGGAAAAAGTGGTATCTTTGCAGAATGAGTTAATTGGTGACCTCGAGAGAGGAGGAAAATGTCTAACAGTGGAATCTCCCAATCAAGGTACCAAAATGATACAATACCTATTCAAAACAAGCAGAGTTCTCGTTGTCTTTGATGATGTGGATGACTTTGAAGAAACCAAACCATTGGCCGATCTAACTTGCTTTGGTCCAGGAAGCAGGATCATCCTCACAGCCAGGAGAAAATGTCATCCAACATTATTACAAGGTTTAAAAAAACAAGGAACATGACGTTCCAAATAAAAACGAACACAAGTTTTTCTGTGAACATGAGGCCTATGAAAGAGAATTATGCTTTTGAACTTTTCTATAAGCATGCTTTTGGACTGGATCATCCCTTCTGTTATCAAAGGCTACCATTTAATGTCAGGCGAAATCACTTCTGTTATCGGAAACTGTGGGAAAATAAGAGCATAGAATTATGGATGGAGACTTTGATTTATTTAAAAAGAGGTCTGGTAGGAGTGGAATCAATGTTGAAGGATACTTTGACCGTTTGAGCAAAAATGCAAAACATATATTCCTTCATATGGCATGTTTCTTTACCGGGGTTGAAAAGAGAATCCCCATTAAAGGTGGGCTGCCTGTGGATGTCACCCATATAGAGGTGTTGGTGACCTTCAAAATATGTCTTTTTCTAAAAATTAGAGAAGAAAATGAGTTTTGGATCCATGAACAACTTTCATTGTTGGGAAGAGAAATTGTCAAGAAAGAAGATGAAGACCCCGGGCAGTGCTGCAGGCTGAGGGATTACGGAGATGTCCAAATAACATGGCGTGAAAAGAAGGTAAAATCACACTGAGAGTTCTCCAGTATTCTTGTCAAGTTTTCCTTCTAGATACGATTATTATATTACGGTTTCATTAAATATATCTTTGTTAGTTTCCCATTTCCACTTTTTCAACGAATTGGCAGGACACCAGCAAGGTTGTGAAGCTCTTCGGGTAACCCTGATTTTAATTGAGTTAATGGTGAAGTACTTGATCATCTATTGAATCTGAGGTTTCTTGAGTTGGAGAATGTTAATATTAAAGGGAATCCTGAGAGTCTTCTTCCGAACCTAGTATGGCTTGATTGGTGTGGATGCCATGATAAATCCAAGTTGTTTGCATCCAAAATGGGAAACCTGGCCTCAACTTGTGTCCAAGCACGGTCAAATTGAATCTGAAAGACTCGAAACAACTGATGGAGGTAATTTATTTTGTGCTTGTGTACTTAACCTATGTACAAATGCGCCCTGCACTTTATCTTTATAGTGGAAGCAGTAAATAAACATATGAATCATGTTGTTTTTGCAGAAGGCTGAGAGTTCGAAAGTCCTGAACCTAAAAGGTTGTAATTGGATTAATGGATGTCTGGAATTCCCTGCCTCAATGCGTTTAGAATGTTTCATCCTGGAAGGTTTAACTATTCAGCCCAACAATTCAGAATTCCATCTCTAAATTTGAGAATTTGGTTTCCTTAAACATGAAGCGTTGCAAATTGTTTAAACATTTGCCGCAAGCACTGTGTTCCATGAGAGCATTGAAAGAGCTTCTCATTGATAGAACTAAAATTCAAAGACTTCATTTCGGGTAAGGCTCTCCGCTGGCACTTGAAATTTTCAGTGCTTTAGCGACAAAATGCAGATGCTGCTGTGCATGTCGTGCTTTAGTCTTGAAGGTGGAAAACTAAGGTATGCCTTGGAAATGTCTTATCCGTGCAGCCTTAAAGGTGTGAGTGGATAACTGAGAATGTTGACTTCGTCAAACTCCTCTTCTTGACCAATACATTACTATTGATAGCCTCCGAATTTTGCTTGTGATTATGAATGATCTCAAGTTTTGTTTCTGAAGAGCTTAAACTTGAAGCATCTTTGGAACCATTTAAAGTACGAGTAATCAACAAAGAAAGAGAGATCTTCTAATTGGAAGAGACTATTCTATGTTTTTTTTTTTTTTCATCCGGTGCACAAACGCTTTAAGACACTACTCTTCTTTTGACAGCATGTATCTGGACCTTCTTAGCGTAGTTTACTCCTTGTATCTGTGGTCTCTATAGTGAATTTGTCTCAAACTATGGGAGCATTTTTTAATGTGCTTGTTCCATCATCTATGAAATGGTTCTGTTATGTCTTCCTCCCCTTCACATGATCGGCAGGGTCACTTTAGTTGTTTTTTGTTTTTTACGTGTCTCATTTATTGAGTTTTTCATATTCAATTTCGTTTATTTTCTCTCTTTCGCAATTTTGTTTATTTTCTCTGTCTCTTTCCTTTCTCCGTTTTCTTTTTCTGCATAGGGCTGTTATCAGCAGCAATTAAAAGTAAAGGAGTGTTACTGTCGCGACCTATTTTTTGAAAATAATATAAGTTTAGGGGTATTGTCCAAAGGGTGGATCGAGGACTCTCATTAGACATAGGCTCTCCCCAGCCCATACCCCGCGTGATATTGGGTATTCATGAAAATCTTCAAATGAGGAGTCGCCACTAGCCTATTAGGGTCGGCTAGAAACCAAGCGAGGCATGGGAGTGTGCCTCACTTTCTACGCAACTAAAAAATCTAGGGTCGGGGACTTGATTACACTAATTAATCAATTAGTGCCCTTTCAGTATCTAATCTTGTTCATTTCAAAAAGACTTTTGTTAGGCAGTTGGATTGATTTTAGACTTAACCACTAACATGTGAGGTGATCATGCGGGTGCACAATCATCAAAATAACAATCAGCAATTAAAGAAAGTATTAAATAAATTGCAGGCGAAAATAAACACCTAGCATTAAAAGATAAATAAATGACAATCCTAATTAAACTAAAGGGAAACCATAATCATCGCATCATAAGTGTGCTATCAAGAGCAATTGTATCCAAGGATTAAAACCCTAAGGTGAAATCGTGAAGACTTGTTCAATTTTAAGCATAATCTTAGATTGATGATTTTCTGACACTTTTTAAGAGAAAATGGTCCAAGAATTATTATAGAGCTTTTTAGGGAACTCTAAAACAAACTGGGAGTTTTGGGAGTTTTTGGGATTTTTGAATTTTTTTTTTTTGGAAATTTCAATATTTTTAATATTTTCGAATATTTTTTAATAAATAAATATTTTTTTTTTTCGAAATTTTTTATAAATTTTCCATGAAATTTCTGAAATTTCGAAATTTTTAATGATTTTTAATTTTTTTTTTATGATTTTTTGGATTTTTGAATTTTTTTTTATATTTTTATTATTAAAAAGATAATTCGGACCGAGTCAAAAGACCCGGCCCCACTAAGCTGACCCGGACCCTATTGGTCCTGGTTGGTTAAAAGAAATGGGCCGGCCCTAAATCCACGAGGAAGGCCCATGAACAAATCTTCTTCTTTTTTATTTTTTTCTAAAAACAAGCCCAAGTTGATTTCTATTTTTCTAGCCCAGCTCAAAAATCCGGCCCGTGACAAATTCAACCCAGCTGAAGCGGGCCCCCGGCGAAGCCCATCTCCTTGGCCCCTATCTCATTCTTGGCCTTTTTGTCTTTTTTGTTTTTTCATTTTTTTTTTGTTTCTTTTAATCTTTTTATTTCTTTCTTTTGCTGCAGGTTCCTCCCCCATGCACGTCTTCCATTCCCCATGCACGCCTGCCACTTCTTCTTCTTCTTATTTTATTTTATTTTAATCTTTTTGTTTTTTTTTTTTTCGGTCTCCTTCACGTGTTTCTGCATCTTCCCCCATGCACGCCCGACGCTCCTGCAGCTCCTTCGCTGGACCAACGCCGACACCGCTGCGAGTCTCGACCTCCCTAGGGAAGACGCCGTGTCATCGTCCGGCGTCGGTCGTTCCGTCCGACCGACGCTGAGCCCCGCCGGCCACTAACTGGCCGGCATTCCGAGAGGTCGCCGGATTGACTCCGGCGAGCCACGAACGCCTAAACCGACGCACGCAGCACAGGGTAACCCATTGAACAGCCCAAAAAATGTCGAAATCAGTACATGGGGACAGCATAACTCCTAGCAACGGGCAAGAGCCGAGCTCCGGTCGAGAGTTGAGTTCAGTTTTTCAGTGGGGCATTTCATCGAACACTCGGTGTGCATGAGCAAACAAAGGTGTTCCCGACTCGAACTGAGTTCAAAACGGGCCTAGGCTTCTAACTAGACATGGCGGCATGTAGGGAAACCTTAATGGAGGCACGACAGGGGCCGGGGCTCACGCGAACTGGCCCGCGCGAGCTCCGGCCCGACGCCTCACCAAACAGCACAAAAAAATGCCCCTGGAGGGGAAAACCTACCTGGTTCGGGAGAGGTGTGGCGGTGGACAGCGGCTGACGAACGGACTCCGGCGGCGTTCAAACACGCTTCTGGGTATGCTCTCTTTCTCTCTCTCTCAGTCTCTCGGAGTCCTCCTTCCCCCTCGGTCTTCTTCTGTCTTCCTACTCTCGCTTTCCCTTTCTGCTGGACGGCTGCAGGCGCAGGAGCGGAGGCACGGCAGCGAGTCGTTGGCCGCGAGTCAGGTGCGGCTGCCGACGGTCTTTCGCTCTCTCTTCTCTCCGGTTTCTTTCTGTCTGTGCTCCGTGAACCTCTCTCTCAGATCTGGTTTCTTCAGAACCTCCTCATTTCACTCGGCTCTCTCTTTCTTTCTCTCCCGGCCTCCCTCAGATCTGGTTTTTTTCAGAACAGCACTCGGCTCTCTCTTGCTCTCTCTCTTTCGGTCATTTCCCTCTCTCGGTCTCTCGGTCTCTCCGTTTTCCTCACTGGTCCCCGCCGTTTTCTCTTCTCTCCCCCCTCTTTTTGGTCTCCGAAACCAGCCCTTATCCTCGGCAACACGCTGCTGCCGTCTGACCTCCCTCTGCCATCTGACTTCGCCGACCTAACCCCTGCCGTGTGACCTTCTCCATCTTCTGCCCATGCTGCAACTTGCTTCCCTTTTTTAATTCTTCTTGCAGGTCCCTGCTGCCGCGCGTGGAAGAAGAGGGGAGGAAGAAGAAGTCCAAGTGGGCCGGGCCGAGAAAGAAGAGAAAAGGAAAAGCTGGCCAGGCCCGCACGGGGAAGGGAAAGAAGAAGAGAAAGGGGCCGGGCAGGCCCAGGCCTGGCCCAGACCCCTTTTTTAATTTTTTTTTAATTTTTTTTAATTTTTTTAATTTTTTTGATTTTTTTAATTTTTTTTTAATAATAATTTTTTTAATAAATTAATTTTTTTAGAAATTAATATGTATTTATATAAGCAAAGTAAATGGGCATTTAAGACAAAATAAACAAAATTTCTGGTGTCAACAGTTACCATATTAATTCAGTAGTACATACTGATCCAATGATCCCCATCTCATGACTACAAGCATGTACTGCCAAATTCAATTTGAAGTGATAGAGGAGAAAGCAGAGGGAATTTCTTCGGAAATGCAAGAGGTTGAGTTTGTATGACCTGATGCTATTTCTTTGGTTTGCTTCTTGCAGCATCCTATGATCTAAATCGTGTTATGCCTAGGTGGCAGATGCAAAACAAGTCTCAAGGAAACTTGGGCAAGCTGTTGCTAAAGCCCACTGACCTTCCTAGTTCTAGACATGGTTGCTTGAGATTATGTTGTTTCCTCATTGTTATAGTGGCCCTCTCACTAGTTCTGTCATGTTCTGAATTTTCTACTACTCACCGTGGTCTTCACTGTTGTTGGTTTGTCAGGAAAGGGCTCATTTAAAAGCTGAAATGTCAAGATAAGAAAAGTCCATCCACCTCGCGTGTTTTCATTTTCCAACCACAACAAGAAGCTCCATTCCCAAATGAAAAAGAGCACCTAGACCATTCATCTCTGAAGGTCAGGACCTCATTGACTGTTCAACCCACTAAATGCATGAGGGACCGCTTTCCTTTAATATCATGGGTCACGAATGAATTCATGAACTCTCAAACAAAACAATTTACAGGAAAATGATCGTTGACAAACCAACTACAGTGAAGACGCGCTATGAGTATCAGAAATTTAGGATATGACAAAACTAGGCAGAGGACCACTATAACAATGAGAAAACAACGTAATATGAAGCAACCATTTCTAGAATTAGGAAGCCCAGTTGGCTTTAGCAACAGCTTGCCCGATTTTCCTTGAGACTAGTTTTGCATCGGCTCCTATGCACAACCTGAATTGAATCACACGATGCTGCCAGCAGCAAATTAAGGAAATAGCATTAGGTCATTCAAACTCAACTTCTTGCTTTTCCAAAGAAATTCTCTCTGCATTGTCACTTAAAAATTGAATTTGGCAGCATATGCTTGTAGTCCTAAGAAAAGCAGAAAGCTCACGAAAAACAGAGCAAACCAGGAAAGATTTAGGTAAGCAGTGTTTAGTTAAACAGAAACAAGATTCCACGTGTCCATTTATATGTGAATTTTTAGTTTTCTTAACCCCCTGCTTAGTTGGACGAGTCATTAAAATAATTTGCTGTTTATGTGTTCAACATATTTTGGTATTTCTTACTTGTATCATGTATACTGTAATGCAATTATGCCTTTACTGAAATGATTTTAACAGTTTTTAGAATCTACTACAGGGAAGGCAGCAGACTTTCTAGCTAGTTAAATACTATACTCAAGCTATGACAAGGAAAAATTAAAAAACTAACTCAAGTAAATTTTGGTAGTGTTCGCAGTGCAAAGATATGACGATCTTGTTAAACCTCTTGTTGACTTTGAAACTGGAGTTATTAGGATGAAAATCTTGGCGAGTTTGGATTGCAATATATTAGAAATATTTTGTAATTATTATGTATATGAGGCTGATTGAATGAGTATCTTCATTTTGATGAAGGTGGAGGGCGAATTTAAGCAAGGCAGGTTGGTAGACAGTTGTTGCCTTGTCGGTGTTGGGCAGGGAAAGTAATAACTCGAATCTTCATCTGTCAGACGTAGTTAAGTCAATAAGTCAAAACAAAAAGCAAAGACAAGCAGTGTTGTGTCTCGTCTTTGTTGATAATCGAGTGAAGCCTAGCATAGTTTATAATCTCATTGCTAGAGTTTACTGCGAAAGAGTTTAACATGAGCCCTCATTTTGGACCTCCTATCGAAGTGTAATGTTAAAATTACTCACAATTAGTTATAGTCAATTATGAAATATGAGAGTAAAGAAAGATCCCGGATATCAGATTTAAAAGCTACGGCAAGTCATAGCTTATCCCAAGAGAACACTTAGCTGGTCAGTCCATATTTTGTAATTTAGTTTAATTTGCATCCCCCTAGTTAGTAGGCTTAGGTTTAACATTGGTGTCTAAATAAGTGCTTGCATATATTCTATCAGGAGCGTCTAAGCTTTTGGTCTGAATCTCATCTGAGACAAATTCAAGTTGGAAGAATGGGACTAGACACTGGGACATCTAAATGTCTTTTCATTTCTTTTCTTCCTTCCCATATAGATCAGAAATCTGCATTGCTGTCTGTAGCAGGATGTAGAGTCGCTTCCATCAGATTTTAAGAGTAATATCTTTCTCATTAAACCCCACAATTTGATTGACTTCATATATAAATTGATTCTTTTCGAGGGTGTGAGGCAAGTTAAAAAGAATCATCTGATTCAGCCGCTATTCATTTACGATTCGGCCCCGATTGACCAATACAGCTGAGATTGTTTCTATCAAGTGCATCACTTTATATTACTCTAAAATCCGGTGGTCTAACAACTTGAAACCTAATTTGAGTTTGATAGTTAGATATATACACTGAACTACTAGATGATGGCTAAAAAATGCATGTTGGAAAATTGAGGATATTCTTATATGTTATAACCATGCAAACTACAAAATCAATCTTGACTATACTTCTCCATTGGTTTCTTCTCTTTGGTTTTGTTGAATGATCATCCATCGTATCCATTCTGTTCTCCTTTCTGGTATTGGCTCTTGGTGCTCATTGTCGCACTCTTATTTCCTGCAGAGCGTTTTAGCCCTCATTCAGCAAGATAGAGCGGAAGCTGCCACAAAGTGAGAGGAAGAGAGCTGGTAAAGTCTTGAGGCTGCTATATTTGTCGGTCTTGGTTTCACCCTTATCACCAAAGCTGGTTCAAAAACTCTCTTTCATCTATAGCCAAAGAACAGAAGGAGCCAGAAACTCGCAAATGATACTTAGAGAGGGCGCATGGAGGAGTATCCTCTTGTAGAACATCAAAAAGAACATGTGAAGATTAAAGACATTACTTTTCTATTTTAGCAGTTGGTGCAAACACTATATTTTCTCTTCCCAGCATTACTACTGAAAGTACATGGTACTGTTCTCAATTGGCCTTCCTATGATTAAAGGCGTTTTTGGCAACTATTTAGAAAAAAAATATGATGTTCGGCTTGTTTACAGAGCAATGTTTTGAACAGAAGTAGCTACATCAGGTAACCGCTCTTTCCCGTGCTTGTTCAGGCTAACAACCGTGTGCACCGATGACTGTCTGCTAATATATGGACAATGCTAATATAAAGAGGATTCGAAAAATAGGCACTGTGATGATTTGTCAAAGCCAACTCCACTCTGAAGCATTTTAGAATGAAACCCATCTTGAAGCATAGAACTCAAAAGCTTCGCGACACGGTTAACCAGATGGTTCATTACTGTGTCTACTTAGTATGGCTTTGCTGCTTTCTCATTTAGTAGTCGTCCCCAAATGTTCATGGTTTGGTCTATGATAACATTGTATTTTCAGTATGCATTCTGAAGATTGAGACGACCACTGTGACCCTAAACCTTTTGATTCAAATTAAGCAAGGAGCTGAGGCCTGTGTGCTCGATAAATCAACTGGAATGTAGGCGCGGTGATGTCAGTCCTAATGCAATGAACTTTTGCTTGTTCCAGTTGCATCTTCTAATGCATTTCTTGTTGATGGTTGATCTAGACGACGTTACCAAGAAGCAGCAAACTTTAGAGAGATAAAGATAGAGGGTGGAGCATAAATCTATGAGAGAATGTGAAGAAGCCGGAGAAATAGAGACCCTGGAACGGTGTGCTGATGTAAATGTGGTTCCCGCCCCGCACAAGTTATTTCTACATTTTCACCGCTACTTCTTGAAAAATTTCTCGGTATTACTTATTCCGGGTGCGAAGGCTTTCCTTGGACTCGAAATGAACAAAATCAGGACCCCAATGAATTGAATCCATTCTTATCTGCTATGAAATGGATGGACCTTTCTCGTCTCGATACTTCACTTTTTAAATGAGACTTTTCCTTTTATAATGAGCTTTTGATTTTTGCCATCGCCCAGTTTCGAGCAACTGTCTCTTTCCCTCTTGGTTTGACAAACGTTCCAAATCGACATGGATCACAATTGACTCCCGAGTAAGCCTACAACCACTCCACTCTTTCAAGTAGATGGAGCAACTTATTTTGGAATCCAATGGACGACCAACAATCTCCAAAACTTAACCAGCTAGCTTGTGAATTTGAGAAACCAGTATGATCAGAGCGAGAAAACTCTTAGCCACTTAAGGCCATCACTTCAGATTCTGCCACATATTCAGCAACGTAATAAGCTCCTGCTGTCACTTCATATTCTTCATCCAGCAATGTGCACATACACCACGACAGAATATCGATGGCCTCAAAAAGATTCCTGTCAGCCGCTAGGCATGTTTTTATTTTCCAACCAGAACAAGAAGCTCCATTCCTAAACCAAAAAGAGCACCTGGACTGTTCATCTCTGGGGGTCGGGACCTCATTGTTCAACCCAATTAATTCATGATGGACAACTTTCCTTTAATATAGGGTCCTGAGTGAATTCAAGAACTCGCAAAAACCATCTACAGGAAATTGAAAGTGAATTACAAGGCAATACAAGCTTCAATGGAAAGATTACTTGACCCTCGCTTATGGTTGTTGACAAACCAACAACAGTGAAGACGTGCGGTGAGTATCAGAAAATTTAGAACATGACAGGACTAGTGAGAGGCCCACTATAACAATGAGGAAACAACCTAATATCAAGCAACCATGTCTAGAACTAGGAAGGTCGGTGGGGTTTGGCAACAGCTTGCCCAAGTTTCCTTGAGACTTGTTTTGTATCTGCCACCTAGGCACAACGCAAGAAGCAAACCAAAGAAATAGCATCAGGTCATACAAACTCAACCTCTTGCATTTCCATAGAAATTCCCTCTGCTTTGTCCTCTAACACATCAAATTGAATTTGGGAGTTTTTGCTTGTGCAAAAAGATGGGGATCATTGTACTGGTATGTACTGAACTAATGTTGTAACAGTCCTTTACTTTGTCTTGCTTCTGATAATAGCCTTATTCAGAAAAAAGAAAACAGAGTAATGAAAGAGACAGAGAAAAGAAATAAAAATTGCATATGAAAAACTCAAAAAATTAAGACACATAATGAAAAAAACAACTAAAGTGACCCCGCCAGTCATGTGATAGCGAGGAAGACAAAATAGAACTAGTTGCACAGATGATGGAACAAGCTAATTCAAAAATGCTCCCATAGTTTGAGATAAAATTCAATGTAGAGATCACAAATAGAAGGAGTAAACTACGGTAAGAAGGTCCAGATACATGCTCTCAAAAGAAGAAAGGAAAGAGTAGTGTCTTTCCAAATACAAGATACTCTCTTCTTTGTTGAACTACCCGTACTTCAAATGTTCAAAAGACGCTTCAAATTTGATGGCCCTGACATTGATAGTTATGTAATCTGTCAAGACAAGATCAGTTTGACAAAGTCAACTTTCTCAGTTATTAACTTACCAGTTTAAACCCACATGGATAATAAACTTCCAACACATACCTTAGTTTGGACCTTCAAGACTAAAGCATGGCATAGAAAGGATCATCTGCATTTTGTCGATTACAAGGTCTGAGCTAGAACGAAATTATGAGACCGTCTGCTTATCAACACCATCATCTAACTCAAGGGTGTAGCGATTAAACTGCCCAAAATCTCTGGCAAGTACACGAGAAATTCCTGTGCATTTTAATCTCAAGATTCTCAAAGAAGACAATCTTGTAATGTCGCAATCACCACTCAAGATTTCGCAGTGGGTGAAATCCAACTCTTCAATCTTCTTAAGATATTTTATGGCTTCAGGAAATTCTTCAAGGTAAGTATGAACCATCTTTAGGACTTTAAGATTTTGCAAATTATCGACAGAAGAAGGTAATTCATCAATTAAGGTGTCCGATAGGTCCATTTCCTGTAGAAAAACAAGCTCTCCTATGACATGTGGAAGACCTCTTAGCTGTATGCACTTTCTTAAAGTAAGCTTCCGAAGTTTATTTAACAATCTAATGGAATCAGTGACTTCACCCAAGTTTTCACATTCGCTAGCACTGAGAATTTCAAGTGCCGGTAGAGAGCCATCGAAATGAAGTCTTTTAATTACAGTTCCATCAATGAGAAGCTCTTTCAATGCTTTCATGAAGCACAGTGCTTGTGGCAAATCTTCAAAATATTCGCAACGCTTCATGTTTAAGGAAACTAGATTCTCTAAGGTAGAAGTCGATTCAAAATATTTTGGAGTTACAATGTAACAACCTTCCAGGATCAAGCACTTTAAAGGCATTGAGGCAGGGAACTCCAGAGATGCGATGAACTTACTACAACCTTTTAGGTTCAAGACTTTTAATCTCCCAGCCTCCTGCAAAAACAACACGATCCATATGTGTGGTTACCACTTGAACTATAATGTCTTGAAATAGAGTGCAGGGTGCATTTTTTCGTAAAAGAAAGCGCACCAGAACATACACGCCTTACCAGCATCAATTTTCTCCAGTCTTCCAAGTTAAATTCAACTTGGCGTGAACATAAGTTGAGAATTACCAGGTTCGTCATACTCCAGGCGAACAACTTAGATTTCTCACGCCATCCATGCCAATCAAGCCATAATAGGTTTGGAAGAAGAAGATTCTCAGGAAGTCCTTTGATATCAACATTATCCAAATCAAGAAACCTCAGATTTGATAGATGACGAAAGTCGTCACAATGAAGACACTTGCATTCCTTTTCTTGATTAAAATTGGGAGTTACACGGATAGCTTCAACATCTTCAGTACCCTGAATTCGATGGATGAAGGAGAAAGTGCGGAATTAGAACAAGATATATGCAATGAAACAATCATATACTCATCATATCTAGAAAATACTAAGCAATACTGGAGAAAGCTCTGTGGGATTTTTACCTTCCTTTCCTGCAATGTTGTTTGGACATCTTTGTAATCCCACAGCCTGCTGCGCTTCCCGGGTCTTTTAGGATCTTCCTCCTTGACAATTTCTCTTCCTAGGATTTTTAGCTGGTCGTTCATACAAAACTCATTTTCTTCTCCAATTTTTAAGAAAGACATATTTTGAAGCTCACGAAGACCTAAGTTTGGGAAACGATGTTGAGCTTCCCACATATAAAAGGGCATTGTCTTTTCAACCCCTGCAAAAAAACATGCTATATCAAGGAATATTTCTTTTGTGTTTTTGTCCAAAAGTCTGTAGCTTTCCTCCAACACTGTTTTTACTCCTTTATCCAGCTCTCCTTTTAATTTATTCAAAGTCTCTATCCATATTTCTGGCTGCTCCCCTTTCAATCGTGACCCTGCAATTTCAATTGCTAAAGGAAGCCTTCCGATGGCTGAAGTGATTTCGCTTGGTAGAGAACCGTAGCCCTCTGGTGGATGATCTTGTTGAAAAGCATGTTTACACAATAGTTCAAGAGCATGATTTTCATTCATGGGTAAAACCTCATGTTCCTTAATATCTTGAACTTCTAAATGCTTAATGACATCTTTATTTCTGATTGTTAGAATGATCCTGCTTCCCAGACCAAACCAAGTTAGGTTTTCAGCCAATGGTTTGATTTGTTTGAAGTCATCCACATCATCCAAGACAATGAGAACGCTTTTTTGTTGGAATGTGCGTTTTATGGTTATGGTACCTTGATAGGATGATTCCACCTTTTGAAAATTCCCCCTCTTGAGGTCTTTGATCAACTGATTCTGCAGAGATACCAACCCTCTATGTTCAATCGCCTCCCGAACACCTTCAAGAAAACTGCAAGCCTCAAAGAGGTGTTTGATCTGGTTGTATACCTCCTTTGCAAGAGTGGTTTTGCCAACCCCGCGAAGACCACACACTGCAATCACACAACTCCCTGTCATCTTCTGCCCTTCGACAACTTGTCCATCCTGATTATTGACACCCAGCTTTTGCATCATCTCTCGCACGTTTTTGTCTATCCCAACTAAATTTTTAGTCACCTCTTCCTTGCCCATCTCCAAGACTCGCCAAAGTTCAGAAACGACATTACATATAAGTTTGTAATATCTGCACAATGAAAAATGGAGTTTGCTTTACTTGGAATTTTTACACAGATAAAGGGCAAGTAGAGGTAATGAGCGCTAACCATTTCATCTCAACTTATTATAAGGTTCTGTGGTTACTGAATGTTCGGGTTAATCTTTTCCTGGAAACGCATAGAAGGTATTGGTGGCGTTAATTAATCCAAGAAAAAATTAGATGTATGACTGCAACGGCAGATGGAAGACAAGACGAGAAATACAGATTCCGAGCTATTAAAAAGAAAAAAGAATCTCTGCAAATTAAGTGGATTTTAGAAAGAGCGTGGCAAGATCACACGACGAGATATATAGATGCCTTACTATAAAAAAGGGAAATAAAGAAAATGAATCTCCACAAGTAGGTTGGATATCAGAAATAGCGTGATGAGATCTTAATATACAAGCCGATTCTCTATCGTTTCATTCCGAAGGCTAAACAAGTGGTGAGACTTACCCATTGCTGACATCCTCCAATTCGAATCCCAAAATCCCAGCAATTTTTGCCAGAGCAGTCTTCCACTTTGCGATCGTCTCGGTATCAATGCGTTTCTCGTGCTTGACGAAGGACTCTCGATATGTTTCCTGCTGGTAATGAACAACGCAGGGCTTCACGCCATAGAAAATGGGAAGAATGGTGTTCCCCGACTCCACCATCCGGGCCACTTCCATCAGGCAAGCTGCACTGGAAGCGAAATCCTTGGACAAGACAGGGATGCAGAATTTGGAACGCTCGATGGCTTTAACGATCTTTGTATCGATCCTATCACCGTACTCAATCTCTTCGCGGTCTTTAAATACCGTAAACCCCGAGTTTATGAGGCGGTCGTAGAAGCACTCGATGAAGTTGTGGCGGACATCTGTTCCTCTGAAGCTGAGGAACACCTGGTAGTTACACACGGCCAACTCTTCAAAAGCAGCATTAGCTGAAGATGAGCGGCCATTGGGAACACGAACACCATTTGCGAACACAGACTCTTGCTCGAGGAGAGATCGAGACGATTAAATTTCGATGGCTGAAGTTGTTCGAGTTCCCAAATCAGAATCTGGAGCGTTGACCTCGTCACCCTTTTAGTCTTGGTCTTGCCCCTAGTGAACCCCCTCCTCTCTCTCTCTCTCTCTCTCTCTCTCTCTCCTCTTCTTTTTCTTCGCAGTTCTAACTCTCCAATGACCGGAACAGGATCTCCCGAAGGGAAATAATTGCACTAGGTACAGCATATAAATAGAAATTAGATTATTATAGTAGATACATTGAATATAATTTAGACTATCAAAAACGATAAATCCACTATGAATCTTACATGACATTCAACATTAAAACTAAAATATATACCTCAATGAAGCAGCCCAGTATCCCAAACAATTGAATTACCTAGGTGTTACTAAATGTCTTATTATGAACCTTTGCACCTTTCGACCAAAAAAAAAAACCTTTGCACCTTTGTTTCCCATGTATAAATAACCCAAACTTTGTAATCCTCCTATACATGCGGTTAAAAAATGGGAAAATATTTCAACACCTACTCTTGTTCACCTCCGTTTTTGTTTTATTTTTAAAGTTTAGAGGCACAACCTTAAATTACAGGTTCCCTAAAGATCTAGGACATATTACAAATCTCATGAACCGGTTATGATCAAGTCTTTGACTTATGCAGATGACTTGTTAATTGATTTAAAGAGGTCGATGACTTGTTAATTGATTTAAAGAGGTCACCTTCATTTTCTAAGTTGAAAGTACTCGATGCTACAACGAACTATTTAAATCCTCGGAATTTCTTATTTTAATTTCATTGTACTTTTTTCATAATATATGAACCACTTTTTCTTTTTTACCTCTAATCGACTTTTTATTATTGATGTATGCTTTCTGGTGTGTTCTGTTCTTTTCTTTTGGTTGATAATTACTTTTTTTTGGTAAAGAACCAAACCTTTGGTTGATAATTACTTTGTGTTCAAGTTTTCGCCGAATAACCTAGAGTCGATTACAGTAACCCAACTAAAGATTAATTTATATAAACACACACAAGAGAGACATCCAAATTTCATAATTCATATTAGGCTCATTCTAATCTAATATTTTTCAATTAGTCTACGTACCTCCAACCTAATAAAATGAGAAGGCTACTTCATCCTGAAAAATGGGTTATTAGCTATATCTGATATATGAACTTTCAATACCTCTCTTTTGGATGATACTATATTTTATTTAAAGTAAATAGGGGTCTATACTTTCTTTGTTTACCATCATACATAAAAAAAAAAGAAAAAAGAAAATAACAGTCATATATATCCACTCACCATGTTAACGAGGGTGAAAACACCTTTTCGATATGCTCGTGCTGACTCTACGACAAAATACAAACACCAATTCATTTATTTAATATTCGTTTTGTATATTTTGTATCTCTACTTAAAAAAAGGATTTGTGATGCTAATGCACTTTTAAGCCAAGAGTAAATATGGTTAAAACAACGGTTGATACCACGAAAAACTCCAAACTGATATACATATAATAAAGTATCCCGAACTAATTTTTTGTTCATCAAAAACCTCATGGTAAATCTGTGACAAATTTATCATCCGTTAGTTTTCTATAATTTTTACCGTTAAGTTGTTGAGTTGAATGACACGTGGCAATTAACAAGTATATTGGTTTGTGGTTTTACCCACAGCTTGTCATTTGTGTATCATTTGTGGTTTTCGTATTAATTCAATTTAATAGAAATTTTTGGAGAGTAATTTTGTCATAAATATACCAATTTGGGATTTTTTGTTGTTAAAAAATTAGTTTTGGATAAATTTATCTTGAATATACCAGTTTGGGATATTTTGAAATAAATTTGTTATAAATATAGCAGTTTAAATTTTTCCATGTTATTAAACCTTAAAACAAATGTTTAAAGAATTATAGTTTAGAAAATGTTGACTCTTTGCACTAGGCTTTGCCTCTGGGATTGCCACATGACCCATGTTTGACCACTAAGATTTTGACTTAATGATTTGTCATCTTCTAGTTATTATATTTTGGATTAATTTTTAGAGAATATATAAAGAGAAATAATATTAATGTTTAATTTATTATTGAGTTTAAATTTGAAAAAAAGGATAAATTAGAGAAATTATTTTCAATTATACATCTTCATCCTCAAATTTCTATATTCTATATACATTGACCCTTAAAAGTTGAAATATTCAGTAAATTAAAAAGTTTATCAAGATTTTATCTCTTCTTAAGTTTAAACTCGAAAAGAAAAGGATATTAGAAAGTATCTTAAGTTATCCTCTTCACTGGCGTGAGTTATTTTGAATATGTTTCTTGAATGTCTTTGCAATCAGCGAAAATTTTGAGTCAATTACAAATTTTTTACATAAATATTTCAATGCAAGCATTTCAACGAATGTAATTGTCAAATCAAATTAAGATATATGTACATGGTAGGATAATCAAACTTGGATGGAGATATTGGTCGATTAGATTGGGTAAATTAAATTACCATTTGTTTATATCAAAGTTCAAATAGATTCATTATTTGTTCAAATCAAAGTAATTATCAATCATAATTCCAATTATTGATAGATGACCTTAATTTGAGCAATAGGCAGCAGACTCTTCCCATCCTCTCTATATGAAGGGCGCCTTTCTGTTTATTTTGGGACGGATAGATGGAGACTGTTAATTTTGTGAAGTTTCCATCAGGAAGTTCACGAAAATTAAAGAAGTTCAACAAGACCCGTCAGACTTAGGTGATCGACATTTTGACAATTCTATCAGGCATTTCGTGAAAAGGAAGAAAAGATTGTGCTACCTAATTCAAGGTCAAGCCACCAATGCCCTTAAATTGTGCTTGTTGGAAAAACCAAAGATAATACAATTTGTGTTGAATGAGTCAAATTTTCTTTCTTGTAAATGTGTTTTTCACATGTTAGTTGTTTGTGACAATTTCTATAGTGCTGTGTTTTTTTCACGTGTTAATAGTTTGTGATAGTTTTTATAAAGTTGTTGCTGCACATGTTAAGTTAGTGGGGGTATTAGTGGGATGTGGTAGTTACTTTTTGGTGTAAAGCCTATGTAATGGTTGTGGTGTCAGCTTTTAACGTAGAATGCAGGAAGTTTTTCTTCTCATGTGTGTCTCTCTTCCTATATTCTCTACAAACAGTAGTATCAGAGCCTTGAGACCCTGAAAGTAAAAAAATATGTGAGATTATCCAATGGCCGCAGATTCCAATTTTGTGCAAGTAGCCATCCCACGCTTTGATGGTCACTATGACCATTGGAGCATGCTAATGGAGAATTTTTTACGGTCAAAGGAGTATTGGTCAGTTGTCGAATCTGGAATTCAAGAGCCACCAGCAGGCACGGCTTTGACGGATTTACAAAAAACAGAACTGGAAGCTAGAAAGCTGAAGGATCTGAAGGCAAAAAATTATCTCTTTCAGGCTATTGATCGTCCCATCTTGGAAACTATTCTTTGCAAAGAAACTTCCAAGGATATTTGGGATTCTATGAAGAAGAAATATCAAGGTTCGGTTAGGGTGAAGCGTGCACAGCTTCAAGCCTTGAGAAGGGATTTTGAGACACTAGCGATGAAGGATGGAGAATCCGTCACCAATTATTGTGCTAGAACAATGGAGATCAGCAACAAGATGTGATTCCACGGCGAGAAAATGGATGACGTCACCATTGTGGAGAAGATTTTGCGTTCTTTGACACCAAAGTTTAATTATGTTGTCTGCTCAATTGAAGAGTCAAAAGACATAGATGCACTCTCTCTCGATGAATTGCAAAGCTCTTTATTGGTGCATGAACAGAAGATGAATAGAAATTCAACAAGAATTTCAACAGTAGAGGAGCAAGCGTTGAAGGCTTCTACCTATACTCATTCCAACAATTTCAAAGGAAGGGGTAGAGGTAGAAGTAGAGGAAGGGGAGATCGAGGAAATAGAGATGTTAGCAGAAATTTCAACGCCTATAATGATCAATCTCAAGGCAAAGGCAGAGGACGGAATTTTGACAAATCGAAGGTAGAGTGCTTTAGATGTCATAAATTTGGTCATTATGCATCTAAATGTTATACTAGGCTGCCTAATGAAAAAGAAAAGGGAGAGAGTTCAAATTTTGTAGAAAAGAAAGAAACAGAAACGTTGTTGATGACTGTTCAAGATGAAAAGAAACTCGAGTCAGATATTTGGTTTGTGGATACAGGCTGCAGTAACCACATGAGTGGATGTAAGTCTTCTTTTTCTTATCTAAATGAAGATTTTCATTCTACTGTGAGTTTTGGTGATGATTCTACTGTGAAAGTGATGGGAAAATGTGATATTAAGATAAGAACAAAGAATGTTTTTATGGAAACGATCTCTGATGTGTTATATGTTCCTGACTTGAAAAGTAATTTGTTGAGTGCTGGTCAGTTACAAGAAAATGATTATGTTATCACTATTAAGAATGGTGCTTGTGAAATTTACGATTCTGATAGAGGTGCTATTGCAGTTGTTCAAATGAATTCAAACATATTGTTTCCATTAAAGATTGAAAGTATTCAATCTTGTATGATGGCTGAAATGAAAGATCCCTCATGGTTATGGCATTTTCGTTATGGCCACTTGAGTTTTGTTGGATTGAAGACCCTCCAACAGAAACACATGGTGATAGGGCTTCCTTTAATTACAACTCCTTCTCAAGTATGTGAACATCGTTCTCAATTTTCCAAAGGGAAGTCATAGAGAGTAAAGGATGTATTGCAGTTGGTGCGTTCAGACATTTGTGGGCCAATAAACCCATCTTCTAATGGAGGTAAAAGATACTTAATTACCTTCATTGATGATTTTTGCAGAAAAACTTGGGTTTATTTTTTTCAAGAAAAATCAGAAGCTTTCTCTATATTTAAAAGCTTCAAAGCTCATGTGGAAAATGAAGCAGGAAAGACTATTAAGGCCCTTCGAACTGATCGTGGTGGCGAATATTGCTCAAAAGAATTTGAAGTTTTTTGTGTAGAGCATGGCATTCGAAGAGAGCTTACAGCCGCTTATACACCGCAACAAAATGGAGTATCTGAGAGGAAAAACAGAACCATTCTCAACACGGTGAGAAGTTTGTTGGCAAGAGGAAGAGTTCCAAAGACTTTTTGGCCAGAAGCAGTAAATTGGAGCATTCATGTTTTGAACAGAAGTCCAACTTTTGCTGTTCAAAATATGACACCAAAAGAGGCTTGGAGTGGGAGAAAACCAGCAGTAGATCACTTCAGAATTTTTGGATGCATCGCATATGCTCATGTCCCTGATGAGAAAAGGAAGAAACTTGATGACAAGGCTGAAAAATGTATCTTTCTTGGTGTAAGTGATGTATCTAAAGCATATAAATTATTTAATCCTTTGACAAAGAAGGTTGTGGCCAGCAGGGATGTTGTTTTTGATAAAGAGAACACTTGGGATTGGAATAGGCAGTAGTCTACCCAAGTCCTTTATGACAATGATGCTGAACATGAGCAATTTTCAACACCTTAAATGCCCGAAAATTCATCAAATACAACTTCTATATGTGCTGAAACTTCACCAACAGTCACTGAAGTAAATGAAGATGAAGCGCAATCTCTTCGCCATGTTAGAAGAAGGCCTGTTTGGATGGAAGATTATGAGGTAACTGGAATTAAAGATCCAATTACTCACTTTGCTTTATTTTCAGATTGCGACCCTACTACTTTTGAGAGTGTTGTCAAAGAAGAAAAATGGCGGAAAGCAATGGATGAAGAAATTGATGCCATTGAAAGAAATGACACTTGGGAGTTATCCGATCTTCCTAATGGACACAAAACCATAGGTGTAAAGTGGGTCTTCAAAACAAAGCTGAAAGAAAATGGTGAAGTTGACAAGTACAAGGCACGCTTGGTAGCCAAGGGATACAAGCAACAGTATGGGATTGACTATACAGAAGTTTTTTCTCCAGTTGCAAAACATGACATAATCAGATTGGTGGTTGCATTGGCGGCACAAAAATCTTGGCCTATTTTCCAGCTAGATGTCAAATTGGCATTCTTGCATGGGTACTTGGAGGAACAGGTATTTGTCGAACAATCCACTGGTTATGTTAAAATTGGAAATGAGCATAAAGTTTACAAATTGAAGAAAGCCCTTCATGGGCTAAAACAAGCCCCACGGGCTTGGTATAGTTTCATTGGGACTTATTTTCTTAAAGTTGGTTTTTTGAAATGTCCATATGAGCATACATTTTTTGTTAAGATTGGAGATAAAGAAAAAATGCTCATTGTCTGCTTGTATGTTGATGATTTGATATTTACTAGAAATTGTGATGCCATGTTTGAAGAATTCAAGAAGTCGATGATGGATGAGTTTGAAATGTATGATCTTGGTATGATGCATTACTTTCTTGGCATAGAAGTAGTACAATCGAGTGATGGGATTGTTATTTCTCAAAAGAAATATGTGGGAGAAATTTTGGACAGATTTCATATGAAGGATTGTAATCCTGTAAACACTCCGGTTGAGTTTGGCTTAAAACTACACAAAGATCATGAAGGGAAAAAGGTTGATGGGACACTTTACAAACAAATTATGGGTAGTTTGATGTATCTAACTGCAACAAGACCAGACATAATGTATTATGTGAGTTTAATCAATAGATATATGCAGAATCCTACAGAAATGCATTTGTCAGCTACTAAGAGAATTCTTCGTTACTTGCAAAGAACTAGAGACTTTGGACTATTTTACAAGAAAGGTGAAAAGTCCAATTTGTTGGGGTTTACTGATAGTGATTATGCAGGAGATCAAGATGATAGGAGGAGTACTTCGGGTTATGTTTTTATGCTTGGGACATGTGCTATTTCATGGTCATCCAAAAAGCAACAAATTGTCACTTTGTCAAGTACAGAAGCTGAATTTGTTGCTGCTACAGCTTGTGCTTGTCAAGCTATTTGGCTAAGGAGAATTCTTGAGGAGTTGCAATTCAAGCAATCAGGAGCTACCAAAATATTTTGTGACAACAACTCAGCAATCAAACTCTCCAAGAATCCGGTGCTACATGGAAGAAGCAAGCACATTGATGTGAAGTTTTATTTCTTGAGAAATCTTAGTAATGATGGAACAATTGATCTAATCTATTGCAGGAGTGAAGATCAAGTTGCTGATATATTCACCAAAGCCCTCAAGATGGAGTCGTTTGTGAAGCTCAGAAGGTTACTAGGTGTCTGCATGTTAGAAACAGTCAAGACTTTAAACTGATTGTTTGCAACATCAGTTTAAGGGAGGGAATGTTGAATGAGTCAAATTTTCTTTCTTGTAAATGTGTTTTTCACATGTTAGTTGTTTGTGACAATTTCTATGGTGCTGTGTTTTTCACGTGTTAATAGTTTATAACAGTTTTTATGGAGTTGTTGCTGCACATGTTAAGTTAGTGGGGGTATTAGTGGGATGTGGTAGTTACTTTTTTGTGTAAAGCCTATGTAATGGTTATGGTGTTAGTTTTTAACGTAGAATGCAGGAAGTTTTTCTTCTCGTGTGTCTCTCTTCCTATATTCTCTACAAACAATTTGATCAGTCAAGCCATTAAGGGCCTCGAATCACATTCAAAGGTGAATTAAACTTCATGCTGTTCAACCGAGATCACGCCATCTAGGTTCTCGAATTGTCATTTCATTGCTCAAGGAAAAGAATAAGAGGGTTTCTTAATTTTATTTAGAAATTAGAAATTGTATCCATTTCTTAAATTAATGCAAATTTTTGGTACATTGTTTTCTCCTCTTCATATTGCTTATATATTTCTGTTCAGTATTATTGAATAACATAACTTTTTCATTTAGAATAATCTCTTTACAGAAGAAAAAAATAACTTTTTCAGAAAAAAAAAATTTCATTCAAATAATCCAATACAATACATCAAGAAATTTGCATCGAATAAAGAAATTCATTTGATTAATGTTTTCAAAATATGGATAAGAGCAAAGTTCATGTGATTTAAATTTAGCAATACAACTGTTTTTAATTAATCAATATTTCAAATATTTGAGTTTAATGTCAAAAATATAGATAAAGAGAAAATATCTTTAAGTATATTCTTACATAATATAGCTTACTTAACAAAATTAAAACAATGAAAATAAAGAAAAACCTCTTAATAAAAAAGTAAACAAAATCAGAATATATTAAAGGCATATTTACTTTAGGGATAAGTATATTAGAAGTCTTAAAACTTGTCATGAAGTGCAATTGAATTTTAAAATTTTAAAAAATACAATGAACTCCTAAAACTTATAATGAAAGTGCAATTGAGTTATAAAACTTTCAAATGTAATCAAATTCTAAGCATTGTCAAATTAGTCCAATCAAATACTTTTGTTGATTGCACATTTTGAAAATTTTAAGACTTAATTAGATATTTGTGAGGAGTTTTAAAATTTGATTGTCTTTTGAAAAGTTTTATGACTTCGATCAGACTTACACGACAAGTTTTAGGACTTGATTGCATTTTAAAAAAAAATTTATGACTCAATTACACCTTCGTGATAAGTTTTAAGACTTCAAATGCACTAATCATTTTACTTTATCTTGTGACTTATTTTACTCAAATAATTAACTTCAATGCGTCAAAAAGAATTATTAAAAATAAAGAAAATCACTTAATTTGATATTTTTAAAACATGGATTAAGATAGAGTTTGTAAGCATAAATTTTAGTAAGAAAATTTTTATAATTTTTTAATTCAAATATTTGAGTTCAAACTTGCATTAATAGATAAACATATCTTCAAATAACACTTAAATGATTTACTTTGTATTTTGAAAATTTTAATAATGAATTAAAGGAAATCCATTTAATTTAAAATATCATGCCCCAAATTTAAATATATTGTCAATAATTTGAAACTATAACTCTTTACGTTTAATGAAAAATACTGTCTATAATTGAATATTGATCATTTGAAGATATTACATTTAAGATTTCAATATATAGCCCGTATCTTTACATCTTTCACTTAATTAAAAAATATCATTTAGCTTATTATTACAATTTTATGATTTTAGAATAGATTATTTTATTACACGAATGAATTTCACCAAATTCTAATATCTTGTAATCAAATAAGTTACAGAAAGACATTCAAATACTACTCTAATTATATATACATAAAACATTCGAATACTGCCCTAATCAAATAAGTTGCTATTAAAGCTTCAATTGATTTTATTTGAGTATTTCAATTTTGTCAAGTAGAGAAATTACACTAAATAAATAAATTCACTTAAACTGAGGTATAAAATATTGTCGATACATTTTAGCTAATTAGTAATTCCCAAGACAGTTACTTATTTTTTTCTATTAATTAATTAGGAGGATGTTACATGGAATGAATAATTCTCATTTCTTTAATATTACAAGAATATCGGTATTTATCTTGAACATTTTAAACTAAAGAAAGGTACATTGGAATTTAGTGTTAAAATAGATCATTGTAATTTTTTTATTTTTATCTTTTAGTTTTTGACAGACTTATTACGTATATAGCTTTCAATACTATACACTGAAAAACCAATTTTTACATTTTATGTTCTTAGGTTAATTTTTAGCACATCAATCTTAGCCCTTCATAAAGAACGATATTTCGTCTACAAAATCAAAAAAGTAAATTATGCAAATCTTATATTTTTGTTGCATCACATCTATTATCGATGAATTATTAATATGCACAATAGACAATAACTAGTGTTTAATAAAGCCCCCGTTGCTCGATTCTTACTCGCCATGAACTTGCTCCCGCCGCCAACTATTGCTTTAATTAGATTTTTGCCAGAGAGATCACGGGCACCCTAACGAAAAAAAATTGCACAGGCTAGACAGAGTCAGAAATGTGAGCACTTCCCTGTCATTTGAATGATCCAACAATTAGCTTGTGTCAAACAGCAAGCAATATTTTGGGCCCAAAAAGGAAAAAAACAAACAAAACAAAAGCATGCAATATCAGTCTATCAGAGGAAGCTCAGATACTTTGAAAGGAAAAAACTACCGAAACAAAAATATTTATCTGGATTAAAAACAAAACGACTCTATTGAGCATAGACAAGGCCAAAGAGAACAAAGACTGGGTTCAATTACCTTGTTATCCAAGTTACAAAATGATGAAACAACGTTCCACTAAAGTGTATTAGAGGCGATCTAAAACACCCCTCGCCTACTTTTAAAAACAGAGGCAGATCCTAAAGATTTAGACATGTTCTCCTTCAACTTTGGACTCAAACGAACATTAATCAAACCAGAGGGAAGTGCTGGCAACCCTGAAAGCATGTCACAGTGAAGTAGATCAAGTGTCTCCAGCTTGGAAAGGTGCTTGATTTCCAAAGGTAGCCTGCAAATACCAGAATGTTGCAGCCTCAAGATTCTCAGATTGATTAGCTTCCCAATTTCTCTAGGAATCTCCCCTTTTAAACTCCTACACGAGGCATGTATTTCTTCAAGGCTATCTAGCCGCCCAATAAAACTAGGAAATTCTTTTATGAAACAATAGTCCATCTTTAACACTCTCAAACTCAGCAAATTTCCAAAGGAATCTGGCAATTTTGAAATGCCTGTCCCCGACATATCGAGTTCCTCTAAAGAGCTTCCTAATTGGCCAATGGATTTTGGAAGTTCTCGTATCCAACGACAATTCCTCAATGACAAGCATCGGAGTTTCACCAGCTCTCCAACTCCATCAGGGAGTTTGGTAATCTTTGAATTATCTACTGAGAGTACCGTAAGTGATGTCAAGAGTTCAAATGAATAGGGCAGGAGACTCAATGACAAGCAATTGGAAGCAGAAAGAGTTTCTAGTTTCTTTAAATCACCATTCAAGGGAATTTCTTCCACAGAAGTCTCATCAATGAGGAGCTCCTTCAAAGCACCCAAGCCACCCAGTTCGGCAGGGAACATGCTGAGGTTAGTGCAGGAATTCAAATTCAAGCAAAGCAATTTTTGGAGATAATTAACCGAAGGATCTAGATGCACCAACCGAGAGCATCGCTCTAGTATCAGTATCTCCAAATTCGGGAAGCTATAAAATTCAGGACTCATCAATAAGTCAATGCAACCGGCGAGACTTAAGACTTTCAATTGCTCCATCTGTAAATCAGGAGAGAAAGCACCACTAAGTCAATTGCCAGATAATTAACAGAATAAATGGATAAAAGCAGTAGATAGAAAAGCACCTTGATTTCCCTCCAACCTCCCCAGTCTTCAGGGACTTTGCTCCATGAAAGATCAAGAATGATCAATTCAGCCAGATTAAATTCTGTTGCTTTGAAATCCCTCAGGCACCCTTGCCAACAAAGCCACCTTAACTTTGGAAATACATTTGCAAAATTGCCAGTCATACTTGCATGATCCAATTTCAAGAACCTTAAGTTTGGCATGCTCTTAAAATTTGTTTCCGTAAATGTATGGGGACCACCATTTTTTAAGTCAAAGCAGAGGGCTTCCACCTTTTCCATTCCCTACATTTGCCAAGAGTCACAAATAAATTTGAAGCTATATAATATGATGGGACCATTTTGCTAAGTATAAGGACTAAGATGCTTTCTTTTCTGTGCTTGCAAAGAAACATATATGGTAAACTAACTAAAACACTGGGTAACATATTAGAAACCATATGTCAAGGCTTTCATTTCACCGAAGAAAGCAAACCGTTGAACCAAGAGCCTTTACCTCTTCCCAGTCGATTAATTTCAGCTCTGTATCATCCACGTATAGTCTACTGCACCTTCCAGGATATTTGGATTCTTCTTGATCTACAGTTTTGCTGAGGCGCTTCAACAGTTTATGCATCCACAGCTTGTTGTCTGATCCAATTTTTGCTAGGGGCATCAAAACATGGTGAGAAGCCAAAAGATCTTGATCTGGCCACATATACGATGCAATTTGGCTATCCACGCCATTGGCAAACCATGTTATGTCCCAAAATATTTGTTTCTGCTTTTCATCTAAGGCTTCATAACAGATTTTCAATATCTCCCAACAATCCTTTAAAATCTCTCGAGAATTCTCCTTCCTTGGTTTTATCAAGTCCTCCATCTTCCTCCAATCTTCTATCCCTTTTCCACACAGAGATGCACTGATAACTTCAATAACAAACGGAATTTGCCCCGTAGCTTTGACAATGCGCTTCCCAATTCCAGGATACCCAGGTACTGAACCATGTGTTCCTAAAGCATGTTTGCGAAAAAGTTCAAGAGCGTGATTGTTATCCATCTTATTCACTACATAGATACGAGCCAGGCCTCGAGAAACATATGTTTGGAGAATTTCATCATTTTCTGAAGTCACAATTATCCGACTTCCAGAACCAAACCAGTCAAGCTGCTCTCCTACAAGATCCTCGAGATGAGACAGTTCTTCCACATCATCAAGGACAATAAGTACTTTTATTTTGCGAAATACATCCAAGAAAAATTTAATTCCTCCTTCGAAAGAAGCTACATCAACATCTCGCTTCAGGACATCACATATCATCTTAGTTTGCACCAACTGAATACCACCAACATTTTGGGTTGTTTCTCCAATCTCTGCTAGAAAGCTGCACCTATCAAAACAAGAGAAGAGTCGGTCATATACAGCCTTCGCAATAGTTGTCTTTCCGATTCCATTAGTTCCATGGATTCCAACAATGCGCACTCCAACCTCATCATCTTCTATCTCCAATAACTTGATGACATCCTTCACTCGATCATCAATACCAATTACATATTTGATAGTAGCAACTGAGGTATGCAGAGAATCCAAAGGGAAACCAGGAGGTTTCAACTCCTTGAGATGTAGAAGTGGTGGAATCCATTCCAAATTAGGACACTCTCGTATCCTTAATGTAGACAGATTAGGAAGCGATGAGAAGGTATGAACATCACTTTCTGTGTACTCCACTACAGGTAGCTCACCAATTTCCAAATGCTTGAGGCTAGTGAGCTCACCAAGTGATGGGAAACTTTTGCATGCTGCACAATCAAACAAACGTAGCTGAACTAATTTGGGCATGCAAGACATCCATCTCGGAAACCTTGTGCCCCCATAGCCTCTTATTTCTAAGCTTCGAAGATTTAAGCTTGGCTGCAGCTGTTGGAGTAGAATTTCATCACTATCTTTTCCCAGAAAGACTAATACTAGTGAAACTAAGTGATCCTTCTCCTTCAAGTTTGCAGAATTTGAATTTGCTACCGCATCTTTTATTTGTCCCTTAATTTCAATTCTGAGGCTTCCTCTCAAATTGCTTAACCTGCTCAACTCGCCTAGCCCACTGTATTTCTTTGGACAAGAATCATCTCCGGGCAAAAGGAAATCTGTTAGCGTGTGCAAAAGTGTCAACTGATCCAACCCACTTGGCATATGAGATAGGGCATTACAATTGCTAATCTCCAGTTGCCTGAGGTTGACCAATTTTCTAATATTCCTTGGCAGTTTTATTAGCTTGTAACACATATTGAGTTTAAGTACTTGCAAGGTTTCCAATCTTGTCATAGAACCAGGAAGCCTTACAATTCCTTCATTTTCAGAGAGGTCTAGAAATGTCAGGTACTTCAACTCAGAAATGGAACTTGGCAATTTCTCAATACCACTATCATGCCAATCCAAGACACGCAAGAACTTGAAAGTAGAAAGGAAGTCACGAAGAGTTTTTTCACCGATTTGAGTTCCACAACTCCTGCATTTTGTTTGATCCATTTTGATGAATGTCCTGAGACGTTTCATTATGAGTAGAGGAGGTGGAAGTTCCCATGATAAATCTACAGTTAAATCCCATGATAGATGGCGAGTTCTTTTATCAATTGACAACAATGACAGATCAATTCCTTGAGAATAGTCGTCTCTGGCAACCTTGCGTGCTAGACCATTCAGTAAATCATGCATCTTACAAGACGTCACATTTCCATGCTCATCTTTAGTGCAGTCTTGAAAGAAATTCCTTCTGAGTAGATCCATGAAATAGTCATGAGCAATATCTTCCATATCCCGACCTATGCTCTCTATGGGCTGGATAAATCCTTCTGCTATCCAGAGACTCATCAACATTTGTTTATCAATCACCCAGTCTCTGGGAAACAATGAACAGAAGGCAAAGCACTGTTTTAGATGGCAAGGGAGCTGATTATAACTAAGCTCAAGTATTGAACTTAAGTCATGAAAATCTGCAGAAACTTCTGGAATCTCGTCCGCAAAATTAGACCACTCTGCTTCAGTTTTCTTGATGAATAGTAGGCTTCCAATCATTCGTATTGCCAAAGGGATTCCATTACAGTTTTTGACTATCTGCCTTCCGATATCTACCTTAATTGGATTTATAGTCTCTTCTTCCAGACAAGCCATTCTCATCAATAAATCAAAAGACGACTCTATTGGAAGGGCCTCAAGACGATAAGATGGGCTTGTGCTCATGTGGTCCGCAACTGACTGATTGCGTGTAGTTATCAGAATCTTGCTTCCTTGGGCACCTCTCATCAATAATTTTTTTAAGCTCCCCCATTGTTCAGAATCCACATACCTTAGATCGTCAATAACTAGGAGATATTTTTGCAATTGCAGCATGTCCTCTGCTCGCTCTGTTGTCTCTCTTCCTCTGATTTTTCGCAATTCCCTTTCGAGATTTAAGAAGTCTTCACCGACACGGAACCATACCCTTAAATCGAAATGCTTCTTGACCGTGTCATCTTCGCATAGACATCGAGCAAGAGCCGTCTTTCCAATCCCATTCTCACCCCATATTGAGAGGACGGAAATTTGTTCATCAGTGTCAGGATCTAACAAAAACTTCATAATTGCGCTTTTAGCATCCTCTCTCCCTATAATCTCCTCATTATGCACAAAGGAGTCCGACCGGTCTCTGCTCCTCGATCCTCTTTCTGCTTGCACATCCTCCTCGCACTCCCGCAAGACAAAAAGCCTCCCTATAGCATCGATGGCTTCTATTCTGAGCCTAATATCCCTCTCAGGGGAGCGCGTCTTTGGCCTTGAAGAACGATTCTCGTCGTGCAACTTCCCCAGTTTCTTTGAGATCAATTTCTCATATCTGCTCAGCGATTCTCGTCGCGCAACTTCAATATTCCATTCTTCGAGTAAGTCCTCTGCATCATAGAAAGCATCTTTGAGATCGGCCAGCCATAATCTCATTCCCCAGTTTCTGAAGCTCCGCTTTTCCGCATCGAGCAATTTACTTCGGAGAGAGGAAACGGTTTTCTTGAGCTCGTAAAATGCGCCACCAGGACCACATAATTCTCCATCCTTTGCGAAATCATCCAGACGCTTAGCTACTCTCAAGATGATTGCTTCCGCCATAGCTCTTTTTGGGATGAAGCGGATCTCTGCTCCTCCTTTTTTCTTACGGGAGGATGCTCTGGTTATGCCGAAGTCCCGACTTGTTTCAGTCTCCTCTCGGTCTATGCACAGTCAATCAGTATTAAAAAGACGAAAATACCCTGACTTGACTATACGGGGATTAATAAAATCGAGGATACTGTGCCCCCATCTTCACTCTCTATGACTAAGTCCCGACTTATTTCAGTCTCCTCTCGGTCTATGCGCAGTCAATCAGTATTAAAAAGACGAAAATACCCTGACTTGACTATACGGGGATTAATAAAATCGAGGATACTGTGCCCCCATCTTCACTCTCTATGACTTTATGGAGGATTTTTCGAGAGCTATCATCATCATGAACGGAAGTAATTATGCAAAGTCTAATATGGTAAATATTTTTAGGAGATATCTAAAGTGGAAAGAAAAATGCTACTAAAATGTCCACCAGAAAGAAAAATGAAGGATTTAGAGTTTAGGAAATAATCAACGGTTACAGTCTTCCAATTGAGGACACATTAGGATTTGCTAAGACATAATCAACACTGAAAATCTACCGGAAGAGAAGATAAATGGGGATTAGTTAGGCGGACAGGAGCATTCAATACAATAATGTCAGTACATATTTTAAGGGGTAATTAATATAACATGACGTGATGGTAGGGGTGTGCAAAAAAAATCGAGAACCATCCAAATCGCTTAAAACCAGATCAAACTGGACCGAAATTGATAGTTTCCATGAGGGCTGGTCCAATTCTCAATTCTAATTTAAAGGTACTAGTGAATACCAGTCTGGTTTCCAGTTCTAGGCATGCTTAATTATTTTATAAATTTTCAACCAAAGATATATATATATATATATATATATATATATATATATATATATATATATGTGTGTGTGTGTGTGTGTGTGTGTGTGTGTGTATTTATAGTTATTGGACATTATTGATTAATTTTTGTCTCTTGGGTGTGTAATAGAATTAACCCCTTTACTCTCTCCTTTTTTCATTCTTATAATCCATTTACTTGTTTTCTCAACCAAAAAAACAAACAAACAAATGAAGAGGAAGGAGAGAACCGATTATAGATGTTCATAAATGTTGCGGCATTTTATTGTCATGATATGAAATGAAGAGCCAATGGTATGATTAGGTCTCTCCTTAGCCATTCCCATGATTAAATTAGGTTGACATTGAAAATAGATTGATCAATCAATTAATGTTTTAATTTCTGTAGAGGTTAGGACTTTTAATGTGGGTATAATTCTCCATATGTTTCCAGTGTTAGGAAACCTTAAAGGGACCACATCATGGTATTCAAAGAAATAAAGTTTTTAACTAATGAATATTGTTTATTTGTTCCACCTTATAGTTTTCAATACTTAATCAAAATCAATGGCACGCAATTCAACTCAAATACAAGGCCAAACAAAGCTCTACAAAATAGGTTCACCATGATTATAACTAATGAATGTAATTTTATAGGGATTGGAAACCTGTTCGATGGACCACTCGGGAACCGAACCGAACATGTGGTTTGTTTTCGGATAAATCCATGGAACCAACAGGTGAGTCTTGGTTCCAATTTTTCGGAACCAATTCTTAGTAGGCGGTTCTCGATTCTCAGGTGAGAACCGCTCACCTAGACCATATTCACCCCTACATGACTTTGTCACTTAGTTAATATTCTTCTGACTTGAAAGTGGTCTATACAAATTTGATGGACTACTTAAATGAACTAGTTTAGTATGATATTCTTAATTAAGCACGGCCATGAGTGATCCCCTTCATCCCCCTGCAATCTCACATCCCTTACCGAAAAAAATATGAATGAACATTGCTCGTTTCATGTCAATGCCAGAATTACATCGATACGGTGGGTTGGTAAAAATGCCTATTTTACCTTCGTAAATTTTGTGCTAAATAGCATCGTTGGATCCTCCACCCATGTCATGCTAATCACCCTCCTTGATCTCCGAGTGGGTGAACATGGTGACTTTGGGCCCACACCAATCACTTTTTGATGTGATTCATGCAACTTTGATTTGGCTGCTATATTATGGTTCAAACTTGATTGGGGTATATCGATGCTCACCCCTAGTTGTTTCCACTACAATTTTCACATTTTTTTTTTATTGATCTTACTCTACTCCAATTTTGACACTTAAACTTTTGCCTTGCTTCTTTGCAATGTATGGGAGTCAAAATCCACTTTTAAAATTAATTCCCACCCTAACCTAATGAGAATGTGGGGATTCAAATTCTCACATTTCCTTTCTCATATAAGAAGGGTGGCCACTAAGGTAACCTCCGGTGATTCTATTCTCACATTCACCTGCTCCCATTTTTCATTGACTTTTTAAAACCTTTTTCTTTTACTTTTTTATGTAACTTTTCATTATTGTTCTATGAATTGTTTAAAACTATAACTCATGTACTCTACAATATATACTTGACATACCAAAATACCATCCAACAAGAAGTGACTTAGGGCCTGTATGTAACCGGCCTAATAGTGTTAGATTCTATTTTTTTGTTCATAGGAATAGATTTGCCACAGAAATCCATTTGTTAAAATTTTTATTCCCGGGAATAGATTTGGAACGGAATCAAGAATAAAAAAAAAAATTGATTCTTGTTCCCGAGAATAATTTTAAGAATCAGTTTTTTTTTTCTTTTTCTTCTCTTCTCTTTCTCTTTCCTTTTCTTCTTCTTCCCAACCTACCACCCCATCACCGTATGCCATTCACCATCACCACTGTGACGTCCTAGATTTCGACCCACTTCGACATGTGTGAAATGATTATTTCATCAAGGCGCTGTTGGTTACGTTTACTCGGAGTTGGCCCCTCACGAGTTAACTGACTGTTCGGAAAGGCGATTAAGGACGAATGTGCGTACGACTAGTGAATTCAATCAGGGACTGGCCACTCGACCATAAGGATCAAGTAGGGATGATACCGCGTTGTTGTAGGTCAATTAGCGAACGGAAATATCAATTCGGCGGAGTACGAGGTCGGATCGCGGGTGATTCCGCACGACTTCGATATTAACGACGAACGATGTTGAACTCAATTCTGTTGGCCCCGTATTCGGGGTGAGCAATCGATCCTCACGATTACATGACAACCGAGGATCGTCCCCGATCTCGAATATACACGATCGTGGATTGAAAAGCTATCAACCACGGGTCAAACGCATGGAATACCCTAAACGTTGCCCGAAAGTCAGGTCATACCAAAGTCGCGACTGGTTGAAATTAATCACGAAATTCAGTTCGATTTCGGGTACCGAACTTTTAAGGACGTCGGGACAAAAATATTGGACAACATCTCATTAATTCCCAAATTTTCAGTAAGTTCGGAAATGGCCCGAATTGGATTAACGGGCTAAGAGTAGGACTGGATTTTGGGAATCGCGCTTCAGGGGTAAAAAGACCAAATACCCCCTTCTAGAAGCTTGTTAATTTTTTTAATTTTCTAGGGTTTCTCTCTCTCTCCTCTTCCCCCCCTCCCCTTTTTTCTCCCTTTCCCCCTCTTTCTCTCTCCTCTTGCGCCCCCCCTGCCGCACGTCCCCTCTCCCCTCTCTTTTCTCTCTTTCTTTTTCTTTCTTCCTCCTTCCCCATGCGGTCGCCCCCGCTCCGACCCTCGACTTTTCTCTCTCTCTCTCTCTCTTCCCCATGCACGCCCGCGCCCCTCTCCCCGCAACTTCTCTTCCTCTTCTTCTTCTTTCTCGCTTTTTCCCTCGGCCGGAGCTGCTTACTTTGCTTCCCCCGCCGGCGAGACCAAAGAACCACCTCGTCGCCGCCGCAAAGATCGCCGTCCCCGCCCGGCTCGCCGCCGGTCCGCCGGTCTCGTCGTTCGTCGGCCCGCGAGCGCGAGCCCCACCGCTCTCCTCCTCCTTCTCTGTCCACCGTCGCTGCAACGCCAGCCGGCCACCTGGACGCCGGAGCAATGGCCTGCCGCCTCGCCGTCGCCGCCGTCCCTCGCCCGACGACCCCAGCTCAGCCGCCGTCACCTCCGCTTGTCTCTCTCTCTTTCCGTTCGTGTTGGAGTCGGGATGGCCACCCTCGCCGTTTGGCCGCCCTTCGCCGCCGTCCGGCCGCCCGAGACCGTCGCTGGGAGCCGTCCGGGGACCATCCCAGCAGCTGCCGCCGTCATCGCCGTGCTCCCTCTCTCTCCCTCTCGGCCCTCCGGCCGTGACCGAGAGAAAGCGGCCAGCGGCCTCGCCGCCGCACGCCGCCGCTGCCATCACCGCTACAGCCGTCGGAGGCCCGTGCCCAAGCCCTCCGCCGCACGGAGACACCCCGCTCGCGCCACCCCGCGAAGCGGCTGCACCGCCTCTTCTCTCCCTCTCGCGGTTCGTTTTCCCCTCCGCCGAGCCGCCGCCCGGTCGCCGGGCTGCCGCGCCGCCGCCCGAGTTGCGGACCGCCCACCACTTAGCCCCGTGCCGCCACAGCCGCCGGTTCCTCCGTTTCTCAGCCTCTCGCCGTGTGGACAGCTGCCCTCGGCCGCTGAGATCAGGTCCTAGGCCGCCTCGTTCCAATGTGCTGGAAGTTCCCGTGCGTTCGCCTCGTCGTCGCCATCGCGCCGGTGTCGTCGATTTCGTCGCCGGGTGAGTTTAAGTTCTAAACCCTCGATTAGTCCATTAAACTCGTTTAGGGAGAGATTAGATTAGTGTTAATTTTAGTTAGGAGGCGGATTAGAGGTAATCGCGATTATTTGTTGTTTACGTGGTTAATCGTGGTTAAGGATAATTATCGGTGATTAGTTGGGTAATTAAGGATTAGTGGATAATCCGTATTAGTATTATTTTACTAAA
This sequence comes from Corymbia calophylla, assembly GCA_014182845.1. NCBI lineage: Eukaryota > Viridiplantae > Streptophyta > Magnoliopsida > Myrtales > Myrtaceae > Corymbia > Corymbia calophylla. The sequence continues at coordinate 37,744,339 of CM024697.1, read as the reverse complement.
AAGAAATAATCTCTTTTAATATTATTTATTAAATTCCGAAAATAGTTATTATTTATTAAATTCCGAAATTATTATATTATTTATTAAATTCAGAAATTATTATTGTTTATTGAAATTCGGAATTATTAGTATCTGTGGAAATTCGGAATTAATATTATTTATTGAAATTCGGAATTATTAGTATTTGTGGAAATTCGAAGTTAATATTAATTGTGGAAATTTGGAATTATTAGTATCCATTGAAATTCGGAATTATTATTATTTATTTTAATAATAATCGAATATAGTTTAATTATGAATAATGCAGTTTATTTATAATTAAATTGTGGGAATTATTTGACGTGTCGTTTATTACGAAAGCATGTTGGATTGTTGTTTGGATTAATTACTTTGCGATAAGTAATTGTGGTAATTAGGGATTTATGAAAATTACCGGTCGTCACGTTATTGTGAGACGAATATTGTCTGAGGCAATGATTGATTGATTTGATGATTGCTTATTTATGCCTTATGGATTGAAGCACGTATATTCCAGGAATTATGTGGTGTTTCCTTGTGAAATTGGTTGATTGTTGGATTATCGCAATGTGGCGATTCATGAATAATATGTGGAATACTTACTGCTTCGTATGTGGACCTCATGCATGTCGTGTGCGAATTATGACGTGTGCTTATGAGTCCACTAGAGCCCTAAGGTGTGTTTACATAGGGAGGCAGAGGAGATCGTGCCCTGAGGCGTGTTTACGCGGGGAAGAGGTAGAGCGAATACGTGACCGATGGATTTCGGGGAAAGCGTCACTGATGGATGTGCATATTTAGAACACGCATGAGTGCAAGAGTGCATGAGAGACAAGTTGACATTGTGTTCTGAGTATATTTGTGCTTGTTGCACTGTTTATGATATGCCTGAGTTAGTACCGTGCAGGGTGTGGCAATGGCCAGGTGAGATCGTCTGCGATACGACTCGAGTGTGATTGATTAATGTAATGCTGAGAGTGCATGATGCATCACTGGTGAATTGCATGTGTATTTACCGTGCAGGGTATGGCATGACCGGGTAAGGTCGCTTGCAAGTCGATTGCTTGTCGATGTGCTCATGATATTATTGATTGTATTAAGTCATTGCCTAAGATGTATGGTTGTTCTGCTATTGACCTGCTTGAGGTATTAGACCGGGCCATAGGTACCCCGAGGCGAGTTGGTGTCCTAGCCGGGGATTAGGGCGAGAACTCGCTGAGATTTATATCTCACTGGTTATTGAATAATCATTTTCAGGTCCGTTGGTGGCAGATTCAACAGGTGGTGCGTTTTGGAAGAAGTAGATTAACCTTGGCCTATTTACTCGGTCGGGTTTGTAGGGAGTGGCCCGTGGTAAGGGCCTGATTGTGTAGACTTCCTAAGATTAATCAGAAGATGAATAAACTGGTATCATTGATTGTGTTTCTGTTTGTTTTTCCTGGCTATCCCAATTCGTTAATTGTACGGGGATTTAATTATCACTTCCACATGTGCTTAATTGAAAGATAAAAAGGAATGGTCGGCGACGCGTCCTGGAACGTCGCATTCAAATAACCGAAATAGAATATGGGGATTGTCGCATGCTCGAGGGTCGGGGCGTGACATCCCCGTCGAACTTGGTATCAGAGCTCGGTCAATACTTGGAGTGATAAGGTGCGATGGGTCATGGGATAGTGAGATAGGAAAGACATTTTTTTTATATATGCCTGTGATTGCTGGTAGAATCTTTCGCGGTACGCGGGTTGTTCATGGTTCCTTAGGAACCTGAGAGATGAACAGTCCTGATTTGAGAGCCCTAGAGGAGGGCAGGTCGAGGTCAGGCAGGTGCTAGGGGTAATGCACCAGAGGATCCTAGACTAGATAGGGTTCTGCAGGCGTTGTAAGTCTTGAGTTTTGTTAGGGCGTAGTAGGATTGGATTTAAGCTGTTGATTGTTGTAGCTGCTACTATCGCCGTTGCCGTTGTTGTTGTTGTACCGCTCAGTAAAGTTCATCTGGTTGGAAAGAAGAATGGTGATCGAATGATGTTTAAGTTGGTCGAAGGGCGCCTAAAGTGAGAATGGTCCAAGTTTGTTGGAATGATAGACCATGAGATAACGACTCCCTAGACCAAGGAACTGGATAAAGTTTACGTGCTGTTGGAGCGCACAGAGCAAGGGAAGATGATCATGGTTGAGTTGCTTATCAGATCAGTGGGGATTAAGACCGAAAGTATCGTAAATGGTTGTCAGTAATCTTACCTCACTAATGGACGAGGTACTGCCTGTGGCAAGATGTTCAAGTTCTAAGACAGTTCTGGTGGATTAAGAGGAATTGAAGGTCTTGACTATCTTAGTAAGGTATGATGGGGATATCGTCATTGAGAATGAGTGGCTCACTAAGTAATGAATTACGATGGATTGCTATTGGAAAGCAATTCAGTTTAACCAGTTGGAAAGGGTTGATTGCAAGTCTGTTGGAAATCGAGGAGGACCCTCGATTTATTGGATTTCATCACCTCAAGTGATCAAATTATCATATGAGGATTGCCAAGTTAACTAGTTGACCGCAGTTAACACGTTGGACGAGGAACTAAGGATGGAAAGATGTCGCTGTCATACGAGATTACTCTGATGTTTTTCAAAGAGGAACTGCTTGGAGTAACCCCAAGGTGAGAAAGGGGAAATTATGATTGAGTTGACCCTAGATGGGAGTCAAGGTTCAATTACTGAGTTACGTTGTTGGAAATGAAGGAATTCAATACGCGGATGCAAGGTTTGATGGATGAAGGATCTGATTGTTTTAACGCGTCTTCGTGAGGAATGCCACTTTTGGTTGTAAGAGAGAATGGCTAAAATAATGTACCTTGCGTCAAGTGCTAGAAGTTTAACCGAGGGCGTGGTCATGAGCGAGTATCATTGTCGAGGATGGACAACCAGTTTGACCAATTTCAAGGGTTCGATACCTCCGGAGATAGATCCGAGACCCGAGGATGGGTTATGTTTGGCTGATTAAGAAGAGGGTATGTCGAAGACAGTGTTTCAGATGCGATATGGTCATTACGAAATTTACCGCAGTATTATTTAGATTGACCAATACGCCAATGGCTTTAAGGAATTCGTTGGATTGAGTGGTATATTGGAAAATTCGAGAAATTCAGAGGAACGCAAATGGCACTTGAGGATGGTGCCATGGACCCTTTTTGAGAGCATAAAAAGTATGCCAAGTTTAGTACGTATGAGTTTGGACTTACTTGCGTAGCTTTTGTTGGTCGTGTGATTTTGGACGAAGTAATTTCTATGGATCAGCTCAAGACAGTTCATAAATATGCCAAGACTTGTGACAGTGGCAGAGGATCGTAATTTTCTAAGATGGGCATGTGATTGTAGATGATTCGTGAAAGGTTCTCTACGATGACTGCGCCTCTAATGCGAAGAGCAACGAAGGGCGTAGAATTTGGATGAACAGATAAGTGCGAGGGTAAATTTCAGGAGCTTAAGTAGGAGTGGTGTATCGCGCCAGTTTTGAGGCTATTGGATTTAATGGAAATCAGATAAGTTTTACTTTGATTATTTGAGAAGTCGTATGCATTGGATTATAAGTGATGATTTTTTAGTGGGCGATGATCTCGGATAAGTATTATGGCGGACAAGTGTTATGTGGAAGTTTCGAATGTTGTAAAGAGCTACAGTTAATTATTTTGGAGACAATTAAGGTCTCGTGAGTTGGATTACTTGGACTGTGATTCGAAACTTTCAGTGAGCATTTTCGGTCGTAAGATTTGGAGACGCCGCTTGATGGTATTTAGCGTAATAGAAATTGATTTTTGAAGTGGTAAGCTTGAATGGCCATAAGAGAAGAATTTGTTCTTGGTGAATTATTTTGGGAGACGATTAAGATTGGGATTAAAAGAAGTTAATTTTTGTCTTTGATGGATTGAGGATTAATTACCCCGTGGGAATTTTGGATGGAATTGTCGTGAAATACTATTATCGATGATTTACTTTCGAGATGTTAGTGGACTTGAAGAGGTACCGAAAGATTTTAGTACCATACGAGGATTGGTCCGCACTGGTCTTTGAGTGGTTTCGATAACACCTTTGGGGTAGGTGCGTGAGTAAAACGGATGGATTGCCAAATGTGAATTGAGGATTTCGAGAATTCAGATTGCGGTTTGATGGAAACTCAGTGGCTCATAATTCAAGCGCTAATGAGTGATCCTGAGAAAATGACCTCATGGATTGGCGAACTTGAGAAAACTTTTGTAAGTTGGAGTGCTTAGACGAGGTTGAAACCGTGAGGCTCGGTATGGGACGGGTCAAAGCGGATGATACCTCTATGAGTTAGTCCATCTCGAGAAAGGATCTTCTGGAATGGCATATAGTTCAAGGACGCCTATATCGACTGATCCGACGAGGGCGGGGAGTGGTCACCGGGGCTAGAGAGCCGGAGCAAGGAGCGACTCCCGGCAGGCTTCTAGGATGTCGATGGGGGCAAGGATGAGATGAACTATGCATCAGTTAAGAGAATAAGATTTTTATCGAAGTGGCGTAATAGAATGAACGAGCTGGTGAAGCTCCGATTTATTGGAACGAGGTCCGAGATTGTGCGATCACTAGTTTAAAGATTGTTTGACAATGAGCGGATGTGGTTAAAATTGTCAGGGACAGGTTCAGGACATTGCAAGTCGCCAGAGGTGTGATACAAACAAGAGACTAAGGCTTTTGGGAGTGCGAGTTCAGTACTGTGTTTTCCTTAAGGTGTCGCCATCAAGAGGGACATCTTGACTGGACTAGGAAGGAAGAACCGAGCCCTTCATGCATTGGAAGTGAGTTGACGTTATCAAGATACGGAAGAACGGTTTGGGAAAGTGAGAGTGCAATGAGGCGTCAATCCCTCACCTGGTTAAGAACATTGGAAGTTCTGCAAATTTCGAGAACGAAATTTTTGTAAGGAGGGAAGAGTTGTGACGTCCTAGATTTCGACCCACTTCGGCACGTGTGAAATGATTATTTCATCAAGGCGCTGTTGGTTACGTTTACTCGGAATTGGCCCCTCACGAGTTAACTGACTGCTCGGAAAGGCGATTAAGGACGGATGTGCGTACGATTAGTGAATTCAATCAGGGACTGGCCACTCGACCTTAAGGATCAAGTAGGGATGATACCACGTTGTTGCAGGTCAATTAGCGAACGGAAATATCGATTCGGCAGAGTACGAGGTCGGATCGCGGGTGATTCCGCACGACTTCGATATTAACGACGAACGATGTTGAACCGAATTCCTGTTGGCCATGTATTCAGGGTGAGCAATCGATTCCTCACGATTACATGACAACCGAGGATCGTCCTGATCTGAATATACACGATCGTGGATTGAAAAGCTATCAACCACGGGTCAAACGCATGGAACACCCTAAACGCTGCCCGAAAGTCAAGTCGTACCAAAGTCGCGACTGGTTGAGATTAATCACGAAATTCAGTCCGATTTCGGGTACCGAATTTTAAGGACATTGAGACAAAAATATTGGACAACGTCTCATTAATTCCCAAATTTTCGATAAGTTCGGAAATGGCTAGAATTGGATTAACAGGCTGAGAGTAGGACCGAATTTTGGGAATCGCGCTTCAGGGGTAAAAAGACCAAATACCCCCTTCTAGAAGCTTGTTGATTTTTTTAATTTTTTAGGGTTTCTCTCTCTCTCCTCTTTCCCCTCCTTTTTTCTCCCTTTCCCCCTCTTTCTCTCTCCTCTTGCGCCCCCCCTGCCGCACGTCCCCTCTCCCCTCTTTTCTCTCTTTCTTTTTCTTTCTTCCTCCTTCCCCATGCGGTCAGCCCTACTTTGACCCTCTGACTTTTCTCTCTCTCTCTCTCTCTCTCTTCCCCATGCACGCCCGCGCCCCTGTCCCCTGCAACTTCTCTTCCTCTTCTTCTTTTCTCGCTATTTTTCCTCGGCCGGAGCTGCTGCTGCTTTGCTTCCCCCGCCGGCGAGACCATCAACCACCTCGTCGCCACCGCAGCATTTGCCGTCCCACCAGCTTGCCGCTAGTCCGCCAGTCTCGTCGTCCGCCGGCCCCGCGAGCCAGCTGCACCGCTCCTCCTCCTCCTTCTCTGTCCATCGTCGCTGCAATGCTAGCCGGCCACCTGGACGCCGGAGCAACGGGCTGCCGCCTTGCCGTAGCTCGGTCGCCGCCGTCCCTCGCCCGACCACCCCAGCTCAGCCGCCGTCGCCTCCGCTTGTCTCTCTCCCTTTCCGTTCGGGTTGGAGCCGGGATGGCCACCCTCGCTGTTCGGTCGCCCTTCGCCGCCCGGACGCTGAGACCGCTGAGCCGTCCGGGGCCCCAAAGCCGCCGCCGTCGTCGCCGTGCTCCCTCTCTCTCCCTCTCGGCCCCTCTGGTCGTGACCAGGAGAAACGGCCAGCAGCCTTGCCGCCGGTCACCGCCACAGGCCGTTGGAGGACCGTGCCCGAGCCCCTCCGCCGCACCGGAGCCACCCCTGCCTGCTGCCACCCCCGCGAAGTAGCTGCACCGCCTCTTCTCTCCCTCTCGCGGTTCTGTTTTCCCCTCCGCCAAAACCGCCGCCTGGTCGCCGGAGCTGCTGGCCGCCGCCCGAAGTTGCCGGACCGCCCACCAGTCAGCCCCGTGCCGCCACAGCCGTCGGTTCCTCCGTTTCTCAGCCTCTCGCCACGTGGACAGTCGCCCTCGGCCGCCGAGATCCGGTCTCGGGCCACCTCGTCCCGACGTGCCGGAAGTTCCCATGCGTTCGCCTCGTTGTCGCCGTCGCGCCGGTGTCGTCGATTTCGTCGCCGGATGAGTTTAAGTTCTAAACCCTCGATTAGTCCGTTAAACTCATTTAGGGGGAGATTAGATTAGTGTTAATTTTAGTTAGGAGACGGATTAGAGTTAATCGCGATTATTTGTTGTTCACGTGGTTAATCGTGGTTAAGGATAATTATCGGTGATTAGTTGGGTAATTAATGATTAGTGGATAATCCGTATTAGTATTATCTTATTAAAAAGAAATAATCTCTTTTTAATATTATTTATTAAATTCCGAAAATAGTTATTATTTATTAAATTCCGAAATTATTATATTATTTATTAAATTCAGAAATTATTATTGTTTATTGAAATTCGGAATTATTAGTATTTGTGGAAATTCGGAATTAATATTATTTATTGAAATTCGGAATTATTAGTATTTGTGGAAATTCGGAGTTAATATTAATTGTGGAAATTTGGAATTATTAGTATCCATTGAAATTCGGAATTATTATTATTTATTTTAATAATAATCGAATATAGTTTAATTATGAATAATGCAGTTTATTTATAATTAAATTGTGGGAATTATTTGACGTGTCGTTTATTACGAAAGCATGTTGGATTGTTGTTTGGATTAATTACTTTGCGATAAGTAATTGTGGTAATTAGGGATTTATGAAAATTACCGGTCGTCACGTTATTGTGAGACGAATATTGTCTGAGGCAATAATTGATTGATTTGATGATTGCTTATTTATGCTTTATGGATTGAAGCACGTATATTCCAGGAATTATGTGGTGTTTCCTTGTGAAATTGGTTGATTGTTGGATTATCACAATGTGGCGATTCATGAATAATATGTGGAATACTTACTGCTTCGTATGTGGACCTCATGCATGTCGTGTGCGAATTATGACGTGTGCTTATGAGTCCACTAGAGCCCTGAGGTGTGTTTACACGGGGAGACAGAGATTGTGCCCTGAGGTGTGTTTACACGGAGAAAAGGTAGAGCCCTGAGGTGTGTTTACACGGGGAGACGGAGATTGTGCCCTAAGGTGTGTTTACACGGGGAAAATGTAGAGCCCTGAGGTGTGTTTACATGGAGAGACGGAGATTGTGCCCTGAGGTGTGTTTACACGGGGAAAAGGTAGAGCCCTGAGGTGTGTTTACACGAGGAGACGGAGATTGTGCCCTGAGGTGTGTTTACACGGGGAAAAGGTAGAGCCCTAAGGTGTGTTTACACAGGGAGACAGAGGAGATCGTGCCCTGAGGTGTGTTTACGCGGGGAAGAGGTAGAGCGAAGACGTGACCGATGGATTTTGAATACCCGATGGATTTCGGGGAAAGCGTCACTGATGGATGTGCATATTTAGAACACGCATGAGTGCAAGAGTGCATGAGAGACAAGTTGACATTGTGTTCTGAGTATATTTGTGCTTGTTGCACTGTTTATGATATGCCTGAGTTAGTACCGTGTAGGGTGTGGCAATGGCCAGGTGAGATCGCCTGCGATACTCGAGTGTGATTGATTAATGTAATGCTGAGAGTGCAGGATGCATCATTGGTGAATTGCATGTGTTGACCGGGTAAGGTCGCTTGCGAGTCGATTGCTTGTCGATGTGCTCATGATATTATTGATTGTATTAAGTCATTGCCTAAGATGTATGGTTGTTCTGCTATTGACCTGCTTGAGGTATTAGACCGCGCCATAGGTACCCCGAGGCGAGTTGGTGTCCTAGCCGGGGATTAGGGCGAGAACTCGGCCGAGATTTATATCTCACCGGTTATTGAATAACCATTTTCGGTCTGTTGGTGGCGGGATTTGACGGTGGTGCGTTTTGGAAGAAGTAGATTAACCCCGGCCTATTTGCTCGGCCGGGTGCAGGGGAGTGGCCCGTGGTAAGGGCCTCGATTGTGTAGACTTCCTAAGGTTAATCAGAAGATGAATAAACTGGTATCATTGATTGTGTTTCTGTTTGTTTTTCCTGGCTATCCCAATTCGTTAATTGTACGGGGATTTAATTATCACTTTCGCATGTGCTTAATTGAAAGATAAAAAGGAATGGTCGGTGACGCGTCCTGGGACGTCGCATTCAAATGACCGAAAGAGAATATGGGGATCGTCGCGTGCTCAAGGGTCGGGGCGTGACAACCACCATCGACGGTGGCTGGTGAGTGGCTAGGTGAGGTCTGACGACCTCACTAGAGCCTCAGCAGGCTAGGGTGAGATCCAACGAGGCTCAGCCTCACTTAGATCTATAAGGCCGAGCCGGCCGAGCCTCACCGGTGGCTAGGCAAGCCTCTGGCGAGGTTGCTGGACCTTGCTCGGCAGCTCGCTGGCCACTGCTGGCAGCGGCGACCGCCCATAGAGGGAGGAGGAAGAAGAGGAAAGAAGAAAAAGAAAAATATAATAAAAGTATTTAAAAATTAGAATAAACAAAAAAATTTAAGAGTTTTACCAAACGTATTTCTATCACGGGATTAAAAATTTTAGACAATTACCAAACACCATTAAATACTTAGAAATTGTTTCTAGGAATAGAATGGTTACCATTCACACATTTAAAATACTATCCAATAGGAAGTGACTTTGCTGAGTGTTTGTTTTGGTTATCTTTTATGAGTTGTCACTTTTGACTTTTTTTTCTTAAATATAAGGTACACAACTAAGAAAAAAATTAATGCCTAAAATCTACAATCTCAATTTTATTACTAAACAAAACATGAGATAATTTTCTAGAAGGCTGCAAGTAAAATGTAGTATATGAACGCTTCACTATGCCAATATCAACAAGTTGATTGCCTTCTTAAAAAATGTGACGAATTTTAAACTTAAAATGAAGGCTCAAAATTCTTTTGATATCCTTAAGAAGTGCCGGTCCAGTGAAGCCAACTCAGCAATTACCTTTCACTTTGTTGACCGTTAGTCCTCTCCCACGTCCTTTTCACCATCACACCCGTTGCTTTGTCAAGCACTTGTTCCTTTATTTCCTTTTCCCTCTTACGTCTTTCTCGCTATTTGTTTAAATTCCTTTATCTTTTTTGACTTTCATTACACATGTTGTGTCTTTGACAAGGCGGGATCCAATGCCACATTCACATTGTCGGCTCCCACTTTCTAATCTATCTTTGATCTTTTTCTTTTTCTTTTTTTACTTTTTAGGCAATTTTTGTAATTTTTGTTGTAATTTGTCCAAAACTAAAACCGTTATGTGATTGACAATATATAATTGACATATCAAAATACAATACATTATGAACAAAATACAATGGATCATAGTAAACCATATGAAACAATTTGATCTTAACATAAACTAAGTGTATTTCTACTCACATTAATCATATTCCATGTTGACTAGATTCCTTTTTTGTTGTTGTCAAAACAAGTTCATTTCATTGCTTCAAGTGATTCAAGAATTACAATCTACGTGGGCCTCTGAACATAAGAGGTCCCAAAAAACTTGAGGGGGATTAGTAGTCCAATTACAAAGTAAATTCTTTCATCTATGGACCTTAGCAACCCAATTAGCCACTTGGTTCTCTTTTTTTCTACAATAAGCTGCTCAGAAATACGTGTATTGGCCCATTGATTTAATTCAACATTTTTAAGTCATATGTACCTCCAAACTTATAACGAGATAATATAGCAATTTTTTTTTCATGAACATTAGTTTATCAGCTAGGCACATTCAATATGTAGAATATCAATTTAAATAAGTAGAGTCTCAAACTTCTTTAGCTATATCTCATATATTAGAAAATCTTTGTTCAAAAGATTTAAAAAAAATGACTATGCTCAATATATTTATACTCATCTCACTGATTGAGGCATCAGTATATTTTATGATAAGTTATTATGAAATACCAAATATTTTTGGACAGAAAAAAATATAAATATGGATCATTGGATATACATAATTGGCACCTTGCCTTCACTAGCTGAGACAACAAGAAGCACTACTTAATACAAAAATCGGGTATGTACATAATGAAGTAGACTACTAGTGAGCACTACTCAAATCTTTTGGCCATTCCCAAAAGCGCAATTTCAAACCTAGCTCATGGGCCAACTTGTCATACCTAGGATAGTCTTTGGGTTGATCGTCTAGTATTAAAATATGTGGAAGCCCAATTTTGAACAAAGTACGATCTAAATTCGATACTTCTTATCTTATGAGATATAGTCCTAAACTTTCTTAAGTAAATGTAATATGATCTCTCATTTTCATTTTTCTGACTCTCCCTATGTGGCGTCTTGTTCCCATGACTGACACTTTATTTGTTGATGAAAAATGAGACAAAAAAAAAAAAAAAAATTAGCTACTTCATTTTTACCTCCTATTTTATTTTCCCAAGAAGAAGGATTTCCCTCTTGGTTATCATGACTCTTCACACTTTCGCTTTCATCAATCCAAAGTATTCCAAGTCGATTTTAGTTGTTTCAAGGGAGAAGTTTGGCGCTATTTGCATCTTTAGAGAAGTTTCTAGGATGACAAAATACAAAGGTTCCAGCTTGGCTACTTTCTGCACAAAAAGAAGATTTTTGGCACCTCGGTCTCCAGCCACAGAGCCTCCATTAGGCATGTTCCCACGAAGTTTTTCTTGCTATTGGCCCAACAACCGGCCCAAAAGGCACCTAACAAAGTTATCATTAAAAGCCCAGATCGTCGAAGCTTAATTTTGTTCTTGAAACCCACATTTCAAGTTTCTTCCAGGCCTAGACTGGACGGGTAATAGTTTGCGGAACTCCCTCCAATCATATCGATAGGTTACAAACTTGAAAATCACCTTTTTTAATTTTGATTAAATTTGTATGGAATGACTAAAGAAGGTTAGGCGTAGTCCGACACATCCCTAACGAGCACGCCTGACTTGGGGCCAACATTGAGTCATGATAAGAACTCTCAATTCTTTTTTCATAAGGAAAAAGATTCAAGATATGAGATGGTAAAGTTATTTATTTGAATCTAGGATGAAATTGTATTTTCAATATGTAATTTTGAAGATTGAGACTACCACTATAGCCCTGAATTTTCTGATTCAAGTTAAGCAAGGAACGAAGGCATGAGTGCTCAATAAATTAACTTCTATGTAGATGCGTAAATATTATAATTCGGGATAATAAATATTCACACTAAACTCTTGGCAATAAGTACCATCGCCCTTACTAAAATCCTCTTTTCTTTTCAAAGCAATTCCTGGCCCAACATGAAAATACCTAAACTAAATCAAGCCCAGCTCAACTTCAACACCCAAGCTCACTCCCATTAAACCTACGGTTCATTTAGCCCATCTTCTTATCGCATTCTCCCTCACCGTCTCCGGGGATTGCCCGGACTCTTGGAACCTACGCATCACCGAGCCATCATCAACCAAAAACTACGACCACCATCACCTCGCGACGCCATCGCTGACCATCCCAAGCCATTCATTATTTACAGCCACAATATCCAGGAAGCCAACGGATAAGGAATAAAACGCAGCAAATTTAAGGAAAACTCATTGCAGAACACAAATTTCTGAAAGGAAAAAAAAGAAGCAAAAAGCAAAAGAGTGCAAACAGGCCATCTCAACCACCGTCGGCACCGATCAAAAAAGAAAAAAAACCACTGTCGGCCACGACACCTCACACTTATGACCCCAAAACACCAAAAATACGGAGAGTACGGACTGGAGAAACAAACCAACAGAATATCTTGGACTGCGAACGCTTCCTCGTCGGCGAGGACCACCAAGACACGTGGGAAAAACATGCAAAACAGATAGTGGAAACACAAAAAAGTGTAGGTCCAGATTTGGTCCGACGATGCAAATGACGATCAACAAAACATCGAGAGGTTTATAACATGTGAAACCTGCCTATACGTGTTCAAGAACAAATGGGAATCGGTAACGCACGCGGCTAGGATGGCTTAGACATATTGTCAAACGTGTGGTGAGCATGGACTGGGGAACCATTTTTTTAGGACTCGAACTCGGCGCCAGACCCGAAGAAATCATCAAGAAGCACCTGAAATCAACCACATTAGCTCACTCAAGCCCAGCATGCGTGTGGACTAACAAAAAGAACAAGTCTCCGCTTTGGATTGGACCAACACAAGGCGGAGCAGCAAGGGAATAGGGATTAGCTTTTAAAACGAGAAGGTCCCTACTCGGCTTCGGAGACGGCGACCGAAGGCGAGCTCGAGATGAATCGTGCGGTGGCCGACCGCCCCGCGATGTTTCCGAACCAAGATCTTCGGGCTAAGGAGGGTTCGAACCAGAAAAACGAGAGTCACCGGAAACGGCGGACTTCGCGCGTGCCTTCTGCCACCGCCAGCTTGCCGGCCGGCCGGCCTGATCCCGACGCGCGGATCACGCTGCCATCTGTCCTCTCGCGATCCTCTCCCGCGCGATCCTCTGAGGCTTGTACCTTTGTTGTTTCGCAGAAGCGGGAGCGGCGTGGAGGGGGACAAGAAGACCAGATCGCGGGCCAGGCTGGAGGGTAAAGGAGATGGGCCGGCCCGCGAGAAGGGGAAGAATAAGAGCAAAAAGGGGTGGGCTCGGTCCACTAGAGAAAAGAAAAGAAAAGGTATAAGAGGGCTAAGTCAGCCCGGCCCGACTCCGCCTCTTTTTTCAGGGGTAGGGACTTTAGGAATCAGAGTAATTTGTGTTCCGTTTAACATAGTATTGAGTGTCCCTGATTTAAAGGACTAGAGTACTTCCTTTAAAACATCCATCCCAGCCTCATTCCAACCCTCTCTATAAGGCTAACTTATCGTTCCATCAGGCCCAATTGCCTTTAAAAATTCTATGTACTCTATATACTTGACATACCAAAATACTATATAACAGAGAGTGACATTGCCGAGTGCTTGTTTTGGTTGTCTTTTGTGAGTTGTCCCTTTTGATTTTGTTGAGCATTTGTCCCCTCTCATGTCCTTTTTTTCACCATCATTTTCATTCCGTCGGGGGATGCTTGTTCCTTATCTCGATTTGCCCTCCCATGTCCTTTCCCGATAATTTCGATTCCTTTATCTTTTTCCACTACAGCTACACATGTTGCATCTCTGATGAGGCAAAATTCAATGCTGCTCGTACGTCACTTGATCCCACTTTCCATTGAGAAAATATTTGGTGCAGCCCATATGCCACAGTGGCTCGGAAGGGCTTCCAGAGCGCACCATGTGTCCTGCGGGCCTACCTATTTTTCTCTCCCCTCTCTCTCCTCCCTCTGCATGCTCTCTCTCCTCTCTCATCTCTCCACACGCTGTCCTCTCTCAGGCAATGGGGGTGGGCAGGTCGAACACAAGTTGTTTCTTTCCTAAGCATCGCGGCACACTTAAAAAACCCTAAGTCAAATTGCCACGAATTCGCGAACCTCCCACACCATCTCTGGGAATCGCAGCCACACAATACTCGCCCCTCTCCTCCCTTTGCACACTCTCTCCTCTCTCCTCTCTCCCCCCTCTGCACGCTCTCTCTTCATTGCTCGTTGACCGACAAGTAATGGCAGGGGAACCTTTTGAGGTAGAGGCCGTGTGCGGTTCTTCGGACGAGCCACCACTGCTTCCTCCTGTTGTGACTCGGAGGGAGAGAGTTGGGCGAGAGAGAGAGAGCGCAGGGGAAGAGAGAGGAGAGAGGATAGCATGCAGAGGGGAGAGAGAGGAGAGAGAAGACTTGCAAAGGAGAGAGAGCGTGTGGAGAGAGGAGAGAGAAGGGAGAGAAAAACAGGTGAGCTCGCGGGACACATGGCGTGCTTCGAAGGCCTTTCCAATTTGCCACGGTGGCACATGGGCTGCACCCAATATTTTCTCCTTTCCACTCCATCTTTCGAACTTTTTCTTTTTCCACAATAATTGTACCTCAGTCACATATGCACTTCCAAACTTTTAATTGGATAAGACACTGAATTTCTTTCTAGAACAGTAAGTTAAAGGCCCGGAGCACTATTTAATACAAAAATCGGTATGTACGTAATGTAGTACGAAATAAGTGAGCACTCCTCAATCTTTCGGCCATTCGCTCACTCATGGGCCGACTTGTCGGATGTAGCATTGTCCTTGGGCTCATCATCTGGTACTAAAATATGTGGAAGCCTAACTTCTGAACAAAGTGCAATCCAAATCCGATAGCTCTTATCATATAAGATGTAGTCCTAAACCTTGTTGCTAAGGGCTACATTGAATGTAGTGGGCTGTAAATGGGTATTTCAAGTTAAACAAAATCTGAATGGCTCTATTAATCACTACAAGGCTCACCTTGTTGCTAAGGGCTTCCAACACCAACCACGTGTTGATATTTTTGAGACATTCAGTCTTGTGGTGAAACCTACTACAGAAGGTGTTAGGACTAGTTTACATCTGTCCATATTTGTACACTTTAGAACATCCAAAATATACTTTGACCGATTGAGTTGTGTGCCTTTGGAATTATGTGTTATCTGAACACCAAATAAGAAAGAGGTCTGAGGTCCTTCATACGGATATGATGGTTGATATATGAGATTAACTACTGCAATGCTTAAGTATCATTGCTAGTGAGTATAATATCATCAACATACAGGAGGAGATATATGGATATATACCCTTGGTAGAAGATGAACAATGATGGATCACAATTGGAGATGGTGAATCCAAAATCATGGAGTTTCGAATTAAAACTTACGTACAAGGCTCGAGGGGCTTGACGAAGGCTATAAATGGATTTCTAGATGTGACAAAAATAACTAGGTTTGCTCGGATCAACATAGCCTGGAGGTTGGGACATAAACACCGTTTCTTGTAAATCACCATGTAAAATACACATTAGTGGCCAATTGTAAGAGATCACAAGCGATAATATAATTTGAATCATAGCTTTGATTCTTCAACAAGATAATAGGTGGGCGAATTCACAATGTGACCTCACAGGCAACTAGATTGGATTGCGCCATTCCTTCAGTTTAGGACTGCAGATTAGTGTTTTGCTTAATCGAAAATCCTCTTGCATTCGATGAGTTGCAGAGATGTGAAACTGGAGTCCAGGGAGCTAAAAGACGGGCAAAAGGAATCAAAGGTATAGCAGGCGGAGATATCTCGGACAACGCTCTCGAGGACAGCCTAAAACAGAGCAAAAGCAGTAGTTCCAACCATCCAACTGTACAACTTTCCTCGTATTAGAACTGTTCTTCTCTGTTACAGTTTAGACTGCATTGTGAAGCAAGTTTTGATGAGTAAATTCATTTGTTATTCACAGAAAAAAACATTCAGTGTGGGAGGACTAAATGCCCACTACAAGCGCAAGCTTGGCCAAGGTGATGGCCCTCCACTATCAAATCCCACTCTTTATCGTAGTCTTGTGAGAGCACTTCAATATGTTACTCTAACGCGTCTTGACATTTCTTGTATCATCAATCAAGTTTGCCAATACCTAAAGTCTCCACCGAGGATCATTTTGTCACGGTCAAACGCATTTTGCATTATTTGAAAGGCACAACCACTCACAATCTTCACTTTTTTCTAGGCCACACCAGCTCACTGTTTACTACGACACCAATTGGACAGGTTGCCCATTGATCAATGCTTAATTGGTGGGTTCTATGTTTTCTTCGATTCCAACCCCATTTCCTAGAGTGCTAAAAAAAAGGCCACAGTGGCATGTTCTTCATCTGAAGCTAAGTACCAGTGTCTAACTCACACCACAACTGAATTAGTTTGGCTATGCTACTTGTTATGTGAATTGCATTACCCACTCCTTACACCACCCACCATCCGATATGATAATATTTCCACAATCTCTCTTGCTTGCAATCTAATTTTCCACTCAAGAATGAAACACGTGACTATTGATTTTTCGTTATGTCAGGGAACTAGTTGGGCATAAGATTCTCACTATTCAGTTCATCTCTAGAAAATATCAAATTGCGAATATATTCACAAAAGGTTTGAGTTTTAATCGCATCACATTTTTGCACATCAAGCTTCACTTTCAGCCAAGCGTGCTTAGCTTGCCCTAAAATCAAGCAATTTGATCTCTTCTGCTTCTCTCAAAATTTTAAATTTGAATTCATATTTGAATTTAAAATTCTTTTCTCAATTTGAGGATTCTTTCCTCTATTTAAGGAATCAATTTCGATCTCATCATGTAATTGTGTGTCTATCTAAAATCATTTGTACATCAATAGAAGCATCAAGGGAAAAAAAATCAAATCTTCCTTCACAATTTTTACCACCGATAGCTTATTAGCTAAAGTGGGCCTATTAGGCCGAACGACAAGCCCTTGGACTGTGAAGCCGATTACTAATTAGTGCATACTTCTTCGGGTGCAGCTTAGAGGGGTCTTGGTCATCTTTGAGCCCAGGGAAGCCAATCAGATTTTGGACTGAATTCTTAGATCCCACCAGAGGAATATCCTTCCTGTTAGTTGGCTGTCTAAGCGCCCTCGCCCACTCTGGGCTCTGTCATGTTCTGATATTGAACCTTTTCATGCTTCTACAACGTTTTAGTAATGAAAGTAAATTTCTTTGACAAAAAAAAAATACTTAGATAATCTTGTTGCTAATTGAAATAAATAGGCAAAATGTTGGCCTTTAAATTTTTCTCTAAGATGTAATTTCAACCCATTGAAAGCCCAACTCATGAACTCTTTTTCTGAGAGTAAAATAAGACATCTATTTCTAGTCTTCTTTAATTGAGCAATAAATTGATCGATTGATTCGTTATGTATTGATAGTCTCAGGTATCAATTCCTATTTTACTTTTAGATTTAATATTCTAAAAAGATGAGATTCGGGATGCCTATTGGCTAATTAGATGGTTGTGGAAATCGAAGAGCCCTTGATCTAGAATGTCCATTTCGTTTGCCACATGGTTCCCTCTCATCGAGACGTCCTTTTGCATTGCGAATCCAATCCTCCCATGTCTTTTCCACTAGTTGAGTGTTTGTTCCTTTATTTTGATTCCCTTCCCTTGCCTTTTTCACCGTCACTAGAATTCCTTTTCATCTCTTTTCACGATCACGACACATTTGCGTCAAGGCAGAATCCGATGCTGCACTCACGTTACGTGCTCCCACTTCCTACTCTCTCTTTCAAAATTAACTTTTCTTTTCTTTTTTTCTTTTTACTTTTCTATGAAGTTTTTCGTTGTTTTTATGTGTAAGTTGTCCAAAACTAAAATTTTTATGGAATTGAGAATAACATGATTGACATATCAAAAACCAGTTCATTACAGACAAAATACGATAGATCACAGTAAACCATATGAAACAACTTGATCTTGATGTAAACTAGGCATATTTATGCTCATATTAATTGTACTTTTGTAAGATGCGGACTTGCAGTTCATTAAGCTTTTATCCTACGTGCACATGTTATTTTATCAAAGCATATGCCATGATGGCTATGTTCCTATGTTAATTCGATGTCTTGCAAGTCACATGTGTACTTCCAAACTTATAATTGGAGAAGATAGTGAATTTTTTTCATGAACAGTAGGTTATCAGCTAGGTACATTCAATATGTACTTATCAATTTAAATGAGTAGAATCCCAAACTTTTTTAGCGATATGTCATATATTAGAAAACCCAAGAATATGCTCAGTATATACGCACTCATCTCACTGATAGGGAAAATACAAAACATCTTTTGATGGAAACGATGAACATTAGGAATTCATTGCATATCTGAATTCCACACCTCGCCTTTGCTAGCAGAGCCCACAAGGAGCACTATTAATACAACTGATATGTCAATAATGTAGTAGATTACACGTGAGCATTTGAATATGCAAATCAAATATGACAAATAATGATAGTGTGTCACCTAAATCAATTTTGTGAACCAATTTTAGTGTACTTAACATTACCTCTCGGCCATTTACAAGTTTTCAGGGACCTGAATAAGCGCATTTTGCTTATCAGAAACGCCCGTAAAGCTCGCTTATGGGCCAACCCGTCAGATGTAGGAACCTCTTTGGGCTTTATCCTCTGAAAAATAAATATATGTGGAAGCCCAAGCTAGTTGCTTTCAGTAATATCAGCAGCTGAGGTCAATACCAGGAGAAAAAATCGTGCGAGGAAGAGACCTACTATTTCCACACATTGATCTAATTGATAATCCTATAATTCCAGACCAAAAAAATAAAAATTGATAATCCTATAATTAACCAGCATCATAAATCTTTGAGCAATGTGAAATCTAAAGTCTAATACTTCTTATCTTATCGGATGTAGTTGTAAAGTTTCTCTAGTTGATGTAATATGATCTCTCCTTTTCGATTTTCTGATTCTACCAACATGGCTCCCCTTTTCATGACCGACACTTTGTTTGGCGATGAAATATGAACCGCAAAACGAAGTGGTTACTTCATTTTTACCTCCTATTTTATTTTCCCAAATAGAAGGAAGATTTCCCTCTAGGTTACCGTGGCGATTCACTTCTTTTCGCTTTGATCAATCCGAATGCACTCTGAGTCAATTTTGAGAGTTGTTTGGGGGGAAAATTTTGGCGCTATATTGCATCTTTAGAGAAGTGTCTAGGATGACAAAATAAACAGGCTTCGAACTTGGCTACATCCTGCACAAAAAGAAGATTTCTGGCACCCCAGTCTCCAGCCGCAGAACCTCCATTAGGCATGTTCGCACGAAGTTTGTCTTGTGATTGGGCTACCAGCCCGCCCCCAATGGCACCTGACAAAGTTGTCATTGAAAGCCCAGATCGTCTAAACTTATATTGCTTTTGAAACCCACATTTCAAGGTTTTTCCGGGCCAAGGCTCCACATGTAATACTTTTCCGAAATCCCTCCTATTATATCTATGATTGGTGGGTTACGAACGAGGAAATCACCCATATTTAATTATGATTAAATTTGCTTGTAAGTGATATTTATAATTTGTGGCCTGTCAATAAAAGGCTTAGGAGTAGCCCAAGACATCCCTAATGAGCTCATCTGATTCGTAACCAATCTTGAATATTGAAAAGAACTCTCAATTTTTTTAGTTCATCCGAGGAAACCGTTCTTTCTTTATAAGAAAAAAAGATTTAAGCAGTGAGATGGTAAAGTTATTCTATCTAAATCTAGGATGATATTGTATTTTCAATATGCATTCTGAAAATTAAGACTGCCGCTATGGCCCCAAATTTATGAGTCAAATTGAGCAAGATGCTAAGGCCTATGTGCTCGATAAATTAACTTTGACGTAGATGTATACACATGATGATTTGAGATACTCAATATTCACACTAAACTATTGGCAATAAGTACCATTGCAACTTACATAATTGCTAATTGCATTATTCAATGTTAGAATTTTTAATTAAGATAATAATATATGTCAACTCCCGAGTTAGGTGTTTTGACCTTCAGCATTTCTTGTCAGGTTATGCGAAAAAGAAAAGACGTTATTATATATTCATACGGAAGTGTTTTTATTCTATACCCGTCATGCAATTGTCAATATCTTACCACGTTTAAATTGGTGGGTTGACATTGCAAGGGCTCCCCATTTAGCTTGACATTGAAAGTTAGGACACGCATGATAACCATTTTACTTTTGTTCCAGAACTATTTTTTATTCAAAACTTGTTTCTAGAACAAAAATCCGTTTGGTAAAATAATTTATTTTTCTATTTCTAGAACAGATTTCTATTCCAAAAATATGTTTGGAATAAAAATCAAAAATAAATTTTTTTTACTTTTCTATTTTTAAAATAAAAATCAGAAATTATTTCTCTCTTTTTTACTTCTCTCTAAATGAATCTCTCCCTAACCTCTAGCCATCTACTTGCCCTTTGGTCACCCTCGATCGCCAGTTGTCGACTGTCGCCATCGTCACCGCCCCCTCTCATCGCGCCAATTGCCGGTCATTAGCCACCATTGCCACCGCCCCCTCCCCCCTCCTCCATTGTCGCTCAGGAGGAAAAAATTTTGTGTCGTTGTCAAACGAATTTTTATTAGGGAATATAAAATTTGTATTATTATCAAACGTGTATTTTTGCTAACTCATCCAAGAATAAAAATAGAAAAATCTATTTATGTTTCCAAAATCAATTTCTTGCAAGAAACTTTATCATTCGTGCCCTTATTTGATTCACCCAAATTTCCACAAAACATTAGACATGTTTTAAGGAAATCCCACTCTATCTTGTTATAGCCTTTCTTGATGTCAAGTTTCAACATAGTCCTGAACATACTTCTCCTTTTTCTTTTCTTTAGACTTCATTTATTTCACGAAAAACATTTTCTAGGAAAACATTTTTTTTCATTTTCCAGCATTTGAATCACCTAGGAAAATAAGTTAATGAAAAATGTTTTCCTAGTCAACGAAAAACTTATATTTGAATTTAGGAAAATGATTTTCTTTTTACAAAATCGGAAATCATATTCCAAAATAGGACTAGACATCAACATTTTGACCAAAAACTCTGCGTTTGGGCAACGGAACCTCAACGCTATTCCCAATTCCCCAACATCTTAGGATTTGGTCCCCGATGCTCGAGCCCAAATCCATTGAGGCATGACCTGAGACCTAGTGCCCATGCCCAAATCCCTCACACCTATGCCCTATTCTATCGAGGCTGAGACCTAGGATCCTCGTGCCCGAGTCCATCGAGGTGGGCTCAGGCAATGCCCATCCTTGGGTCTCCAGCACATGGGCTCTGACCTTGGTACCAGTGCTTAGGTCCTCGGCACCCAAGCCCAGGTACTAAAGACTAGGTTCTTGGGCCTAGCCTTGATGGACTCAAGCTTGATCGTCAAGGGCTCGGGATTGGTTGTTGAGGACCCAAGCACAAGCACTGGCATCCCGAAGCCAACCTCGATAGACCAGGGCTCAAGTGTTGGGGACTCCGACTTGAGCACAAGGTAACTCGAGTCTCGTGCTCAACCTTTTTGTACTAGGTCCAACCTCCATGAAATCGATCCAAGGTGCCAAGAAGTCGTGCACGAGCACTAGGTTCTTGATTTTGGGCTATATGGATGCGAGATCGATGCCAGTACTCTTGCTTGGGACCTAAGTAGCCTTGCCTAGGTTGAGGTCTAGTGAGGCTTGACCCAAAACCTTGATGCTCGTGCTTATAATTGGCTAGTTATTGCCATCCATAATGGAAGTTCCCCGGCTACCGGTGCACAAGTCATTGGTGCGGAATCGTATGTGTATTTAGGAAAATCAAATCATAATTTCTTTTCCAAACGATGGAAAATATTTTCCAGTTCTTTTTCAAACTTCAATTAAACATTGGAAATACTATAATTTTCCTAAAAAATGACTTTCTGGGGAATATTTTCAAGAAATGTAACATTTTTTGTGAAACAAACATAATCTTAATTGATGAAGTATTTCCAGCTCTAACAAGATGATATCTTGTATTTGTCTCCCTTGCACAGGCACTTTGCTTGAGCATAATCAATTCAGGAAGCCCTTTTAGCCAACGCTTTGCGATAACTTTGTGTGCAAAACTGCATAAGCCTACAGACGATATGGATCAAGGTTTTCAGGCGTAGGGACTTTAGGAATCAGAGTAATTTGCCTTCTGTTTAACAGAGGATTGAGAGACCCTGTTTCAAAGGACTTCAACTACTTCCTTGAAAACATCCTTCGGTACAACATACCGATTCTCTCTATGAAACAAAGCATTCATCCCATCAGGCCCAAGTGCTTTAAGGGATTTGTCACGCCCCCGACCCTTGAGAACGCGACGATCCCCTTTTTCACTTGTGGTCAAAAGAGTGTGACGTCCTAGGACGCGTCGCCGACAATTCTTTTTATCATATAAATATGTGCACGCGAAAACAATCATTAAACCCCGATCAAACATCATCAATAGAGATAGTCAGAAAATATAGACAATTCAAACGACCTCATTTAATCCTTAAGAATGGGTACTCATACAACCCTATCCTTAGGCACTATTCCCACAACCAGCAAAATACACAAAGCAAAAAAGTTCGAGGTCTAGTCAATCTAAAAATCCATGGCCAGGCACATCCCTTAAGGACTTGAAAATGGTTAAATAATAACCAGCAAGATAAAATCTCAATAAGTTCGGGCGCTAAGCTTTGTTTAGGGCACTAATCCACCTCAGGGGTACCTAACAAACATGGCTCTCATAATAACAACCAATAATTAAACAATCCAATCACAAGCAGCCTTACCTCGTGACTGCACATACCCTACATGATATTAGTTACATGGTCACACAAGCACAAGCAAATAATCACATAATTAGAACACCGCACATATAACGTTCCATGCACATAGCAATCGGGCGTATTCTAATTATGCATCTCCCCGCGTCAACACACTTCAGGGGTCTCCCTTTTTCCCTGCGTTACATGCATCAGGACACAACCACCTCTACCTCCCCGCGTCAACACGCATCAGGACTCTATCATTTTCCCCGCATAAACACGCATTAGGGCCGCCCTCTACTATCTTCCCACATAACACGCATCAGGATTCTAATATTTTCCCCACGCCCTCCACCCTGCATAACACACGCCTCAAGGCACAAGTGGTCTCATAAGCACATATCATAATCCACACGGGACATGCACAAGATTCATATACGAAGCAGTTAATATTCCACATATTATTCATAAACCGCCACATTGCAATAATCCGATAATCAACCAATTCCGTAAGGAAATACCATATAATTTCTGGAATATACATACTTCAATCAATAAGGCATAAACAAGCAATAAACAAATCAGTCAATTATTGCCTCGTACAATATTCGTCTCGCAATACTGCGATGACCAATAATTCCTGTAAATCGCCATTTACCACAATTACTTATCGGAAAGTAATTAATCCAAACACGGGAATTATACTAATTAATAATTATTAAAAACAATAATTATCAACAATATAATTTATTATTATTAAAAAGAATAATAAAACAATATTATATTCATTTTTGTAATAAATAAATATAAATAATAATATAATCATGTAATTAACTAAAATCATCATTAGTCCCTAATTAACCACCACTAACCTCGATTAACTAAAATAATCATAACTAACCACCTAATCCCGATTAACCTAACTAAACTAGCCCTAAACGAGATTAACACACTAAACAAGGGTTTAGAGCTAAATGAGATTAACACACTAAATAAGGGTTTAGAGCCGAAACTTACCGTTTAATGACAGCGAAAGCGCAGCTACGAGGAAAGTGAGGGGGACGCACGAGCACCTCCGGTGCGTCGAGACGGGTGGCACGGCGGCCGGATCTTGGCCGGAGGTCCACTGCCGTTCGGCCAAAGAAGGGAGCCGAGAGAGGAGGAGACGTCCAGCAGCTCGGGTCCAGCTGGGGACGGCTCTCCGGTCAGCTGGGGAACTGCGGGCGACGGTCAGGGCGGCGGCCAACGGCGGCTGGAGCAGCGACGGTGGCTGGTTCGGCCGAAACCAAAATCGAGAGAGGGGGAGAGGGCGGGAAGGACGGCGGTCAGCTTGCTGGGATGGGTGCCGGCGACTAGACGGTGGACGACTGGCCAGCGACGGCGGCTGTGGTGGTCGGAAACAGCAGCAGCAAGCCGACGAAGTGGCTGCTGGGATGGTGGCGGTCGGCTCCGACCAAGACAGGAAGAGAGGAGAAGCAGCAGACAGCCTCGGCTGTTGGGGCTCGACGGACGGCGGTCTCCAGGCGACGCGGCGACCAGCAGATGGAGGCACGGCAGCGGCTGAACAGGGGCGACGCAGCTGTCGCAGTGGTGAACGGAGGAGGAGGAGAGGAGGACAGGGCTGGTTCGAGCTCGAGACCGGCGGACGGCGGCCAACTGGCGGTCCGACGGCTAGCAAGGGTGGTGGCGAAGCTGCGGTGACGACGGCGGTGGTGGTCGGTGAGGCGGCGGTGCAGACTCAGCAGTAGCGGCAGCTCCGTTTCCGGCCAAAGGGAAGCCGAAGGAGAAGAAGAGCAAAGGAGAAGGAGGGGAAAGAAGCAGCTGCAGCCCGTGCGGCTTTCCAGCAGCAGCAGAGAGAGAGAGAGAGAGAGGGGATAGGTTTGAAAAGTCAAACCAAGAGAAAAAGGGATGAAACGACAGCAAGTGGAGGAGGGGCAGGTGGCAAAGGAGGAAAAAGCTGAGGGGAGGGGACGTGAGGGAGAAAGGGGGCAGGCGGTGCAGCGACGGGAAGAAAAGAAAGGGAAAGGGCGGGGGGGAGACGCACGCGTCACGTGGGAGAGAGAAGGAGGAGAGCGAAGGATGCCCAAAATTCGGGAAATTCCAGGTCCCAGGTCAAAACAGCCGATTTCACTTCTTCCAAGTTGACAGCTTGAGTTAGGGAGCTATTCGTGTCCTCAGTCACAGAAACAGAACACTGATCAATTCCTGGAAAGAAATTGCAACATCCTACGGAAGTGAGTTACTACTGAAATACTGTAGTGCATTTGTTCTATCTGTTGGGGTTCTCCACACCGTCATAAGGAGTCTTGAGAAAAGAGAATCTGCTTTACTGTCCTCTTTGAATGGCACTCGCGTAGTCACATGGAAGTGCTTCGTTTTTTAATTTCCCCTATGCAACAAATTAATTTGAGCCCTCATATCCCAATACATTTGCTCTTGGTGCCACGGTTTCTCTACCTGAGATTTAAAGTAAGCTTCTCTGTCCCATCATGCGTGGCTCCATTGCCATTAATCAGTTGCTATAACTCAGAACTCAGGGCTATCACTCGTCGTCTTGCATTAGAGAATTTTGTTATCTCTCCAACTAGCCAATATCTCTTAGACATGTTCTACTATTCCAAACAAAATTTTTGCTGCAACAAGACGGAATTCCAGGCTTTACAAATGATTTTCTGACAATCTTCAGGATTAGCTATAGGTAACAGAACTAGTGTCAATACAGGCTGCATGTAAGAAGTCTCCTATAAATGCACCGAGAATAATTACTGATCATCATGATGCTTTTAGTAAGTGCAGATGATGAACCATACTTGGATTATGAATAATCGGTAATGCTTTTTGGAAACATATGTATAAACCCAGCAGAATAAGTTCACAAGGAAAAAAAGAAAGAACAGGAAGCAACCATGAGGAAAGAGTTTCTGCCAAAATCATTTGTTTTTAAATGCAATAAATTCAGCTAACATTAGTATGCTATAAGTGTGTCTAAGTTTTTGTATACATGATGACTGATGAAGCCCGTCTTCAGTGTACTCCCTCTATTGGAAACACAATGCTATGAAGAGCAAAGCACTTCCGCACCCGATCCATGATTTCTCATGGCGAGCAACAACCGGCCTTCTTGACAGCCGAGACATCGTCCCTGTTCCCGACATTGATTGTCTGTCCCTTTGGCAGGGCTGCAGGGTCGTCGCCGATGTCAAGAGTCTTCCTGCTGACCCCGCGATAGATTTGAGTCAACACTCCCGTGAAGGCGTTCTCGACATTGAGCGCCTCCAACGCAGATGTTTCCATGAAGAAGGTGTGCTCTTGCTCGGCGAATGCTTTGGCATCATCGAGGGAGACCGCACGGAGATGGCGCAAGTCTGCCTTGTTCCCAACAAGCATGATCACGATGTTGGCCTCAGTGTGGTCTCGGAGTTCCTTTAGCCACCTCTCCACATTCTCAAACGTGACGTGCCGAGTGATATCATAGACTAGTAAAGCGCTCACCGCACCTCGATAATATGCACTTGTGATTGCACGGTATCTATGTTAAAAACAACCGACTACCAGACAAATATTATTGAGTCAACAGAAGATTAGATATAATTAAAAATAGAGCATGAACAACTTACTATTCACAAGCAGGGCTCTACTCGCTGTAATGTTACATCGATCTTCTGGCTACAAGAGGATGAGCAGGACAGGACAAGCTGCTGGAACCAAACGGTCGTTGGGCTCAAGAGAGGGACTTGGTCGGGCCTTAGGAATGGGCCATGGCTGAATTTGAGACTCGTTTGAGGCTCGCCAATCTTGAGCTGTGTCGCAAGGAAGAGACCTACTATTTCCGCACATTGATCTAATTGTAAACCCTATGTAAACAAACAAGCAAGTGATAATCCTATAATCAAGCAGCATCATAAATCTTTAAACAAAGTGCATTCTAAGTCCGATAATTCTTTTCTTATGAGATGTAGTCCTAATTCTTCTCAAATAAATGTAATATGATCTCTCCTTTTCATTTTTCCAACTCTCCCTACATGGCTCCTTGTTCCTACGACCGACACTTTATTTGTTGATGAAATATGAGCTGCAAAAAGACGTAGCTACTTCATTTTAACCTCCTATTTGATTTTCCGAGATAGAAGAAAGATTTCCTCTGTGTTATCATGACCCTTCACACTTCTTTTCACTTTTGTCAATCCGAATGCACTCCGAGTCGATTTTAGGAGTTGTTTCGAGGGAGAAGTTTGGCGCTATATGCATCTTTAGGGAAGGGTGTCTGGGATGACAAAAAACAGAGGTTCCCAGCTTGGCAAGCGGCACAAAAAGAAATTTCTGGTACCTCAGTCTCCAGCCGCGGATCCTTCATTAGGTATGTTCGCACGGAGTTTGTCTTGTGATTGGACCAACAGGCCGCCCACATGGCACCTAGCAAAGTTGTCATTAAAAGCCCAGATCGTCTAAGCTTTATTTTGTCTTTGAAACCCACATTTCAAGGTTCTTTCGGCCCAGGCTGGACGGATAATGGTTTTCAGAACTCCCATCTGTGATTGATGGGATACGAACTCGGAAATCACCCATATTTAATTTTAGTTAAATTTGCATATATATTTGACTAAAAAAGGTTAGGTGTAGTCCAAGACATCCCTAATGAGCCCACTTGACTCGGTACCAACCTTGAACCATGATAAGTTCTTTCGGTTCATTCAAGAAAACCATTCTTTCTTTATAAGGTAAAAAAAAGATTCAAGATGTGAGGTGGAAAAGTTATTCTATGTGAATCTAGAATGACTATGTATTTTCATTATATATTCTGAAGATTGAGATTACCTTTGTCACCCTAAATTTTCTTATTCAAATTAAACAAGGAATCAAGGCATGCTCTCGATAAATTAACTACAATATAGATGCTTATATATTATGATTGGGGATAATAAATACTCACACTAAACTATTGGCAACAAGTACCATCACAACTTAGGCAATTGCTGATTACATTTTTTTTATGGTAGGATTGTTAATTAACAATAATTTATGCCAACACTTGAGTTAGGTGTTTCCTATACCCGTCATGCAATTGTCAATATCATACATTTAAATTGGTGGGTTGACATTGAAAGGGCTCCCCGTAAAGCCTAACACCGAAAGTTATAGTCTTCATACATTATATTATCCAAGTCACCCAAATTTCTATAACACTCATTTTCTTTAAACACGCTTCTAGGAAATCCCACTCTACGCTATCATAGGCTTTCAAGTTTCAGGATAACCCCAAACATTCTCCTCCTTTTTCTTCCTTTGATTGGTGAAGTATTTCCAGCTCTAACAAGATGTTATATTGTGTCTGTCTCCCTTGCAAAAAGGCACTTGGCTTGGGCATAATCAACTTAGGAAGCCATTAGCTTGAGCCTTTTAGCCAACGCTTTTGCAATAACTTTGTGTGCAAAACTGCATAAGCCTACAGGACGATATGGATCAAGGTTTTCAGAGGGAGGGACTATAGCAATCAGAGTAATTGGTGTTCTGTACAACAGAGGATTGAGGGTCCCTGAGTCAGAGACTACAGTACTTCCTTGAAAATATCCTTCAGTTCCACATCCCATTTCTCTTCATGAAACAAAGCATTCATTCCATCAGGCCCAAGTGCTTTAAGGGATCCCAGTCCAAGAACAGCCTATTTCACTTCTTCCAACTTGATAGCTTGAGTTAGAGAGCAATTCACGTCCTTAGTCACAAGAATAGGACACTAATCAATTCCTGGAAAGAATTTGTTACATCCTACAGAAGCGAATAACTCCTGAAATACTGCAGTGTCATTTGTTTTATCTATTGGGGTTCTCTTCACTGTCATAAGGAGTCTTGAGAATAGAGAATCTGTTTCGACGTCTTCTTTGAATAGTAGTCGCATGGAAGAGTTCTGTTTTTTTTTTTTTCATTTTAATTTCCCCTATGCAACAAATTAATTTGAGCCCTCGTACCCCACTACACTTCCTCTTGGTGCCACGATTTCTCTACCAGAGATTTAAGGTAAGCTTATCTGTTCCTATCATGCATAGCTATATTGCTATTATCAGTTGCAGTGACTCGGAACTCAGGGCCTCCACTGGACGTCTTGCATCAGACCATTTTGTTATACTCAAGCTAGCTAATCCCTCTTAGACATGTCCTATTATTCCAGACAAAGCTTTTCCACAGCAATAGCTGGAATTCCAGTCTTCACAAACAATTTTCTGACAATCTTCAGGATTTGCTATATCGGGTAATAGAATTAGAGTTAATACAGGCCACATGTAATGAAGTCTCCTATAATTACTGATCATGATGATTCTTTTAGTAATTGCAGATGATGAACCATACTTGGATTATGAATAATAGGTAATGCTTTTCAAAAACATGTGTAGAAACTAGTAGAATAAGTCCACAAGGGAAAAGACAAAGAACATGAAGCAAACAATAAGGAAAGAGTATCTGCCAAAATCATTTGTTTTTAAATGCAATAAATTCAGCTTACTAATATGCTATAAGAGTGTCTTGTTGAGAAAACTCCTAGTTTTGATGTTAACAAATCGTTTTATGTATGAAAATTATACATCTTTTAGAAAGGAAAGCCACAGGGTGGCATATGCTTTTAAGTCTGCTGGTGGCAGAAGAAAAAGGCATACGGAGTCGCTGAGTCTATCAATACCAGACTGAAGATGTGGATATACGGAGATTCTGAGTCTGACTGTGCCAGATGGAAAACCTAAGCAGACTGAGAACACTAGACTTCAGGATTAGATCACCAACGGTCAAGTATTTCACTTACCTTATTTATATTGATTCTGTTGTATCAAACTGATTGTCAGAATCAATCAATGTACAACTTCCAAAGGAGAATGGAGAACTTATGGAAGCCCGGATTCTGATTATATGGGCGAACAGAATCCAATGAGATCTGATCTACCTTCAACGGTCAAAAAGACTTGCCTTATAAAGTCTGTCCAAGAAATGAAAGACTAAAACTCTCAAGGAAAGAGCCAACGGTTGAGTATGGCTTGGAGAGTATATAAGGATAGGATGAGACCTCGAAGACTAGATAGGACAAACATATTCCAAAGCTCTATTCTATTCTTCATCAGTTGTCCTAAGTGCGTAATCGAGTGATCTGAGTGTATTACTAGAAAGAGTGACTTTGTGAGACATATCATCACCAAGTGCTAACACTCAAGAGTGTGTAATCACCTTTGATCACATAGTGAAATCCAGCCTATTGGCTGATCGCATAGAGAGTAGACATAGGCTTGTCTAAAGCCGAACCATTATAAACCGTGTTTGCAATTTTCTCTACTCTCTCTATTTAATTTCAGTTTATAGATTGCCACGTATTTACTTTAATTGTGCGTAAAAATCACTCTACACCTATTCACCCCCCCTCTAGGTGTTATTACTAGCTACGTCAATTGGTATCAGAGCCCTGTGCTCAATATTTTGAAGTGTTTATTACTTCTGAGTTAAAGATCCTCTATGGCTAGTATCCTTGCACCATGGCTGATTGAGGGACAGAGCAACACTCGACCACCATATTTTGATGGTAAAGAGTACAACATATGGAAGAACAAGATGAAGGCCTTCCTCAGATCAAAAGATTCGCTGGAATGGGATGTAGTTGAAAGAGGAATTGATCCTAATGTTGTAGCTGGAAAGACCTCAAAGAAAGACGATGGGAAAGCAACAGAAACATCAGCTACCATCTCATCAGAAGAACTGACAAAGAGACAAATTACAGACGCTAAGGCTATCTACTCTCTCTACTGTGCTTTATCACCTAATGAATATAATCGAATATCTTATTGTGATACAGCAAAGGAAGTATGGGATAGACTGCACGTAACCTACGAAGGGACTGATCATGTTAAGGATACCAAAGTAAATATTTTACTTGATCAGTATGAATCTTTCAAAATGAAACAAGGAGAGTCTATAGGAGACATGTTCAGTCGATTTATAGAAATTGTAAATGGACTAGCATATCAAGGACAGCCTGTTCCCGGACCAATGAAAGTCAACAAGCTTCTAAGAGGATTGTCAAAAGAGTGGAATAATGTGAAGACCTCTATTAGAGAAACATTGCGAATTTCACCTCTGACAGTTGATAAGCTTGTTGGTACACTGCAGTCCTATGAAGTAAAAAAAATGAACGAGGAAGTGGAATCCAGAGGTAAGAAATCCATTGCTCTTAAGTCTAATATTGATTCTAATGATACAGATTCTGAGGACGAGCTAGACGACGAAGAAATTGCACTGCTAATCAGAAAGGTTAAGAAGTTAAATAAGAAAGGCAGAAAGTTCAGTAGCAAAAAGCAAAGTAGACAGTCTGGACAAAGAAGAACGGAGGATGAGGAAGAATTTGTCTAGGATATTGTCTGTTTCGAATGCAAAAAGAAGGGCCACATAAAGCAGAATTGTCCCAAGCTCAAGAAGAACAAAGGGAAATATGAAAAATACAAGAAGGCTCTGAAAGCTGAAACATGGAGTGACACTGAGGTTGAAGACAGTGAAGATGAATATGGCAACATCTGTCTAATGGCACACTCAGACTCAGACTCTGGAACAGATTCGGGATTAGACTCAGACTCTGGAACAGATTCGGGATCAGGCTCAGACTCAAACAAAGAAATTGAAGTTAGTCATTCTGATATTCCCATAGAAATTTCAGATTACATAAATGAGCTATGTTCTAATTTAAAATCCACTCTGAAAAGGATTTCTGGTTTAAAAAAGGAGAATCGCAAATTGAGTAAACAAAATAACTCTCTAAAAGGAAAATTTGATGATCTCAAAAAGGAACTCTCAGAAATAAATGAAAATCGAGATTTTATACTTGAATGAAAAGGAATGTCTCAAAAAGGAACTTTCGAAATAAAGGAAAATCGAGATTTTATAATAAATGAAAAAGAGAGTCTAAAAAAGGAACTTTTGGAGATGAAGGAAAATCGAGAATCTTTGCAAATTGAGAATGAAACTCTCAAAAAGGAAATTCTCAATATCACTACAAAGTTTTCTAAAGGATCAAAAACTCTGCAGCATATACTCTCTATTCAGATTCCTTATTATGATAAGTCAGGACTTGGGTTCTATAAGGAAAGTGATTCTTTAATTGATTTTCCTAAAGTCAAGGAGAGAATTAAACAAAGACCTCCTCGAAAGGCTTATAAAAATCATTTCAAAAAGAATTTTGTAAGACCTGTTGGTAGAAACTATCTCAAATGTTCTAATTGTGGAGAAAAAGAACATTTCGAAAACAAATGTCCTAAAGTTTGGAGACCTGTTCAGAAGAAATGGATAGACAAAGCATATACTACTAACCCCGAAGGACCCAAGAAAATCTAGGTACCAAAGAAAAAATGAGTTTGTGTGTTGATTGCAGGTAAACTTCAGAAGCAAGAAGAAATGGTACTTGGATAGTAGATGCTCGAGACATATGACGGGAGATTCAAGCATGTTTGTTGGCTTAGAAAGGGTTAAAGGAGGAACAGTTTCTTTTCGAGGAAATACAAAAGGAAACATCATTGGATTAGGAACTGTTAAGATTGGAAGTCTAGTCATCAACAATGTTTCTCTTGTTAAAGGATTGAATTATAATCTTCTAAGCATTAGCCAGTTATGTGATGCTGGTTTCAGAATTGATTTCAAAGAGAACTTATGTTCTGGGACTAGCAACGACTTGTCTCAATCATTCACTGGACAGAGACATGGGAACATCTATCTCCTAGATATAAATAAAGACACTCCTAAATGCTTGATTTCAGTCCAAGATGAAGCGAATCTCTGGCATCGCAAACTTGGACATGTAAGCATGAAACAAATCTCCGAGTTGCTAAGCAAAAAGCTTGTTCGCGGTTTACCTTTTTTGAGCTATAAGAAGACAGAACTTTGCTTAGCATGCACTCTGGGAAAACAGGTAAGAAGCTTCTTCAAATCTGTAAAACAGGTTACTACTAATCGTGTCTTGCAGCTTCTTCATATGGATTTATTTGGACCAACTAGAACTCAGAGTATTGGAGGTAAGAAATACTGTCTTGTAATTGTAGATGATTATTTTCGTTTTACATGGGTATTCTTTTTTGCAAATAAAGGGGAAACATTTTCTTATTTTTCAATATTTGCAAAAAGGGTTCAAAATGAAAAAGGTTACTCCATTTCCAGTATTAAAACAGATCATGGTGGAGAATTTGAGAATCAAGACTTTGAAGATTTTTGTAACAAAAATGGTATTGAGCATATGTTCTCCTCTCCCTACACTCCTGAACAAAATGGAGTTGTAGAAAGAAAGAACAGTCTTTGCAAGAAATGGCCAACTTTGCTTATTGAAAGCAAAGTAGCAACTCGTTTCGGGCGAAGCGCTTTCCACCTCATGCCATATCATTAATAGAGCCTTTCTTAGACCAATTCTTGAGAAAACTCCCTATGAAATTTTCAAAGGAAAGAAACCAATTGTCTCTTATTTTCGCATTTTTGGTTGTCGATGCTTTATTCTAAAAAATGCTAACAATCATCCAAGCAAGTTTGAAGAAAGGTCAGATGAAAGAATTTTTCTGGGATACTCAAACACTAGTAAAGCGTATAGAGTGTTCAATAAGAATACCCAGACTGTGGAGGAGTCCATGAACGTGAAGTTTTTGGAGCAAGATGATCCTAACCAGAACAAAACTTCAAGTGAAGATTCAGAACCAACTATTGCTTCTGAGAAATCAACTCTCAACAAAGAAGCTGAATCTTCTCAGAAAACAGTCATAGAGGAAGCTCCAGAACAAAGAACCATTCAATCTGACTCTCTACAATCACAAGAAGATCTCGATGACAGCGAATTGCGTAGCAGAAACTAGAAACATAAATCCAGTCATCCTCAAGAGCTGGTCATTGGAAGTATCAACGAAGGAATTCGAACCAGATCGAGGGAAAAAAAAGATACAAGTATTGTGGTACTCATCTCTGAAATTGAACCCAAAGGAGTAGACGAAGCCCTTGAAAATGAGAGCTAGATAGAAGCAATGCAAGAAGAACTTTAGCAATTCAAAAAAAAATGATGTGTGGGAATTGGTTCCCAAACCCAAGGGAAGGACAATTATAGGCACTAAATGGGTCTTCAGGAATAAAATGGATGAACGAGGAAAGGTAACCAGAAACGAGGCAAGACTAGTTGCCAAAGGCTATTCACAGTCAGAAGGAATAGACTATGATGAAACCTTTACTCCAATAGCAAGGCTAGAAGCAATCAGACTGTTACTTGCTTATGCATGCTATCAGAATTTCAAGTTGTTCCAGATGGATGTGAAGAGTGCCTTCTTGAATGGATTTATCAAAGAAGAAGTCTATGTAGAACAGCCTCTTGGTTTCGAGGAACCAATAAAGCCAGACCATGTATACAGACTGAAGAAGGCTCTGTATGGTCTGAAACAAGCACCTCGAGTCTGGTATGATCGTTTAAGTAAATTTCTACTAGACAATAATTTTAAGAAAGGTATGGTAGACACAACACTATTTATCAAAAAGGAAGGTATGGATATTCTGCTTGTACAAATATATGTAGACGACATCATTTTTGGATCCTCTAATGAACGATTATGCAAGAATTTCTCTAAATCTATGCAGGAGAAATTTGAAATGAGTATGATGGGAGAACTCACATTCTTCCTAGGACTTTAGGTCAATCAGTCTAAACATGGAACTTTCATTCATCAAGAAAAATATGCCAAAGAATTAATCAAAAAGTTTGGAATGGAGAATTGCAAGAAGACTGAAACTCCAATATCAACCTTCATCAAACTAGACCAGGATGAAATGAGAAAGAAAGTTGACCAGAAGACCTACAGAAGCATGATTGGTTATCTACTTTATCTTACTGCATCTAGACCAGATATTCTATACAGTGTATGTTTATGTGCTCGATTCCAAGTTGACCCTAGATAATCACATCTCACAGCAGTTAAGCGCATAATAAAGTACATTGCTACTTATCCACATTTGGGTCTGTGGTATCCTAAGGGAACAGACTTTACTCTTCTGGGTTATTCAGATGCTGACCTAGCAAGATGTAAAGTGGACAGAAAAAGCACATCTAGAACATGTCAACTACTAGGACAGATGCTGGTTTCATGGTTCTCTAAAAAGTAGAACACTGTGGCTCTATCTACAGTAGAAGCAGAATACGTTGCCCTTGGAAGTTGTTGCTCACAGATTTTATGGATGAAACAGCAACTTAGAGACTATGGAAAGGAAAGAACCTGCACTGACATACGATGTGACAATACAAGTGCTATCAACCTCACCAAGAACTCGATCCTACATTCCAAGGCAAAGCACATTGAAATTAAGCATCACTTTATTAGAGATCATGTATAAAATGGTGATATATTTGTGGAATATATTGATACAAAGAATCAACTAGCAAATATCTTCACAAAACCGCTGGACAAAGGTACATTCGAATCAATTTGCAATAGATTAAATGTTATTGATCCTTTTGCATAATGTCTTTAAGGACAGGATAAAGTCTTGGAAGAAGCTATCTTCTGGATAGACTGAAAAGTCTGGATGAACTCATAAGGACTTTATAATTTTTTAATGCGTAAGTCATTTTCTTATATGATTGCATTTGGTAAGTTTGAATTAGTAAATAATTGGTTTGCACGATTTCGGGAACATGCCTATATTATCTTGATCTATTTTTATCAAATTTAATATTTTTGAATAACTGCTATTTTCGGTTACAATTTTCAAAAAATCGTGTCCTTTTACTTACCTCTCTTCAAAAAAGCTTTATAACCCCCCAAAAATTTCGAGTCTCCCATACAAAGCCTTCTCCTGAAACCCTAAAGAACAATTAACTTCTCCAAGTCGACCCAAAACCCTCTTCAAACATGGCTTCGAGATCCTCCATGTCCAGATCAAGGTCGGTGTCTCCATCTCCCCGAAGAAGATCAAACAGGATTGCTGGCCGAGGACCCAGAAATATAGAAGGAGGGCAGACACACTTCGATCTGATGCAGACTTCTGAAGAATCACAAAGAGATTCTCAAAATGCATCGAGTCAAAGGAATGCAAGTGAAAATGAGGAGTCTCCGAGGAATTCCCTAACTGAATCGAGGCAGAGAAATGTCTCTAGAAGAGGTATGTCTGGTTTGACCCTACCTAAACCTGATAACCCCCATACAGTTT
Source organism: Corymbia calophylla (assembly GCA_014182845.1). Lineage (NCBI taxonomy): Eukaryota > Viridiplantae > Streptophyta > Magnoliopsida > Myrtales > Myrtaceae > Corymbia > Corymbia calophylla. The sequence continues at coordinate 37,708,309 of CM024697.1, read as the reverse complement.
TGAAAATGTATGAGCGTTTAGTGCAAAGAAATGCTTCTGAGGATGTCAAACTGTATTACTTGAGACAAAGAGGTTACTCAAATGAGTTGCGTCTGGTTCAAGTTGTTCAACTTTTAGATCAACAGCCTGCACGAAGAGAACGGGCTACTGAAGTTAGTAGAAGCAGAGAGAACGTCTGGGGTGAAAAGGAAAATGATGAAAGAATTTATAGAAATTTTGATGTCAGAATGGGAATTGCAGTGGTTGCTCGGAACACAACAGGAAAATTGTTCCGGTCTAAAGAGCATAAGGCATTTTTTAATAAATTGCTTGATCGAGGGGTGATGAACCACATAATTGTGGATTTTGATTTTCTGGATGTTGCTGATATAAATCTGAGGAGCTGCTTTGAAAAATTGCAGATGGATCGATTATGCACTGACTCGGCTGTTGTTTATCCAGAATTAACAACATATTTCTATTCCAATCTATCTTTTTTGTCTCCTGATAAAATGCAGTTTAGTGTGAATGATACTTTCTATGAGGTCAATGCAGATGTCCTGGCTGATATTATGAAAGTTGAAAAGGGTCCTTTCAAACCCATTGAAGTCACCTATGAGACCGTGTGTAAACATCTCACAAAGTCTATTAGGGTCAATATCACCTACCCCCTGTTAACCTCAGCAAGAACAATCCTGCATAAAATTATCATCAACTGCATTCAGCCCAAGGCATCATCAAAGACAGATGTGGCCAGATTTGAAGCAAAACTAATGTGGGCAATTGAGAAGGGAGTTCTGTTCTCACTCCCTCACACTGTTCTTCTACACATGTATAGAACAGTTACAAAAGACAAAGGACAGTTGCCCTATGGAGCTTTGGTGACCAGAATCTTTGAACATCTCAAGATTGATATACCTAGGAGATTCTGCACTACAGTTCTTCCAACAATGGCCATTGGACAAAAGATGATAGCCAAAATGAGGCTGAAGGATGTTATGGAGACATGGAGAAGAAAAGAGAAAGAACTGGCTAAGGCATCAACAGCTACAAAGAAACGAGGAAAGGAAGTAGCTATTGCTGAGCCAAGTTCTAAAAGAAGGAGACAGCTACTGCTGCAAGATGAAGATGATAAAGAGGAAAGTATTTCTGAGATTTTGGCAAACTTGAGGAAAACTGGACACAGCACAACAGAACCAGAAGCAAAAATACTTCCACCTGATGAACCAGAAGGGAACATCCCTAGTATAGAACCTCAACCTGCAGAAAATGCTGAGTGAGAACCAGAGGAGGAGCCCGAGGATGAAAAAGACCCAGAAGAAGAAGAAGAAGAAGAAGAAAGAGAGGAAAAAAGAAACGAAACGGATGAGGATAATATTCCTGAGGGTGATAACAGGGAAGAGGATAGAGATCAACAAGGACAACAAGACCAGAATGAAGCATCAATTCAGGGGGAGCATCCGCCTCAAAATATTGAAACACATATCCCTATAGCTTCATCTGATCATGCTAAATCTCAGAAAATATTCAACATGCTTATGCAAATCAGAGATCAACAAATTACCATGGAAACCTCCTTGAACAAAAGGATGGAGACTCTAGAGAAGACCACTCAACAACGTTTGGAAAGAATGGAAGACACCATTCTCACCAGGATAACAGAGTCTACCAAGGATATGGAGGATTTCACCCTTGTTCGAACCCCTAAGAAGCCATCTTCCAAATCTTCTTAAACTCTTAATCTTCTGGTCTATTTTGTTTGTCAAGTTTTTTGGACTTTACTTACTGTTTTCAAAGTGTTGACTTTTTGACAGTGACAAAAAGGGGGAGAGAATGCTTGACTGGATTGTTTGACTAGTGGTATAGAATGCTTGACTAGATTGGTTGACTGGTTTTTTTAATTGTTGTTTGAACATGGATGACTGATCATTTGACTGGTTGCCTGATCATTGTTAGATGATGGTTGAGATGTTTGAACATAGATGTCTGATTGGATTATCATTTTACTGGTTTGATATTAGTTAGTGTTTTGATAGTAGCATAATTATATACTAGTTGTATTAGGATTGCAAGTATGCTCTGCTGGAACATGTTTTATAGGAACAACAAGCCATTTACATAAAAAGTTTTGTCACCATAAAAAATGGGGAGATTGTTGAGAAAACTCCTAATTTTGATGTTAACAAATCGTTTTATGTATGAAAATTATACATCTTTTAGAAAGGAAAGCCACAGGGTGGCATATGCTTTTAAGTCTGCTGGTGGCAGAAGAAAAAGGCATATGGAGTCGCTGAGTCTGTCAGTACCAGACTGAAGATGTGGACAGATGGAGATTTTGAGTCTAACTGTGCTAGACGGAAAACCTAAGCAAACTCAGAACACTAGACTTCAGGATTAGATCACCAACGGTCAAGTATTTCACTTACCTTATTTATATTGATTCTGTTGTATCAAACTGATTGGCAGGATCAATCAATGGACAACTTCCAAAGGAAAATGGAGAACTTATGGAAGCCCAGATTCTGATTGTATGGGCGAACAGAATCCAAGGGGATCTGATCTACCTTCAACGGTCAAAAAGACTTGCCTTATAAAGTCTGTCCAAGAAAGAGAAGACTAAAACTCTCAAGGAAAGAGCCAACGGTCGAGTGTGGCTTGGAGAGTATATAAGGATAGGATGAGACCTAGAAGACTAGATAGGATAAACATATTCCAAAGCTCTATTCTATTCTTCATCAGTTGTCCTAAGTGCGTAATTGAGTGATCTGAGTGTATTACCAGAAAGAGTGATTTTGTGAGACATATCATCACCAAGTGCTAATATTCAAGAGTGTGTAATCACCTTTGATCACATAGTGAAATCCAGCATATTGGCTGATCGCCTGGAGAGTGGACGTAGGCTTGTCTAAAGCGGAACCACTATAAACCGTGTTTGCAATCTTCTCTACTCTCTCTATTTAATTTCAGTTTATAGATTGCAACGTTTTTACTTTAATTGCGCGTAAAAATCACTCTACACCTATTCACCCCCCCTCTAGGTGTTATTACTAGCTACGTCATGTCTAAGTTTCTTACACATGATGACCGATAAAGTCAGTCTTCAGTGTCACTCCCTCAATGAAACACAATGATATGAAGAGCAAAGCACATTCGCACCCGACCCATGATTTCTCATGACGAGCACCAACCAGCCTTCTTGACGGCCCAGACATTGTCCCTGTTCCTGACGTTGATCATTTGTACCTTAGGCAGGGCTGCAGGGTCTCGCTTATGTTAAGAGCCTTCTTGCTACCTATGTGGAGATATGAGGAGAAGAATATTAAAAGTGCCACGACTTATGTACGATGTTCACTTTAATGTTAAAATTTTTTTTTCGGATCATTTGAGTGTCAAATTCTTTTAAAAACAATATTTTCAATGCCAACTCCGATCTATTTAATCGGAAAACTGACATGGCTTTTTTATTAGTTTCTTAAGCTGACGTGGCTCGTTAGAGAGTCTAGTTTGCATATCAAGCATAAACTTACACGAGTGTATATTTTAGTGCCATAAGCCGTAAATAGTAATCATTTAAGTGCCAAGTTTTGCTGAAAGTGATCATTAAAATATCAATTATGATTAAAAAGTGATCTCTGCATAAATTTTTTTTAAATGGATGCGATGGTTTCACCTTTTTTGTTTCACTTGTACCGCACCAGCACATTGCCAGTGCATCTTGTACTTGCACTAGCCTAGCTTTGCACCATCGCATAGCCGTGCAACCACAAAATGCACCAGCGGTAACTCTACACTAACATCACGATATGGATTTGGTGGGTGTGTTTCGGTGTGTGACTAAATGACGTCGGCTCTGGACACAAGCATACGAAATGGCTTTGCTTGTTAGTTTAAGTTTAATTCCAATTTTAGTAGTGAGCCCTCAAAAGGTTTTTCAAGTTAGCCCCCAAATTTTTCCCGTCTTGCCAAACTAGTTAATGTCTTCCGACCCGTCTTCGCTTCAGTGATTTATCACTCACAACCCATCTTTCTTGGCCAGCTATCTATTTGCTAAAACAACAACAACCCCACTCCATCCAACTGATCAACTGTGGGAACATCCAAGGCGTGGGCTACCTTTTTTGGGGTGGTAACCGATCCAACAGTTGTGCCTACCCAGCGCTACAACTTGCTTGCGAGGACAAACCTGCCAGTATCATGAAACAAGATCATTGAAAATCACGGTATTTCTAATCATTTAAAAAACGCCCTGGACTTTTGAATGATCAACACAAGCATGCCAACAACAAATCACATGAACAGACTTTCCAATAATCACCGAAGTTAATCTTATCTAATCAAAACCCAGAAAAAAAGATGAGCGAAAGACACTCTAGTTCAGAGCATAAGAAAGCTTTTACTCAAACAGCTTATCAGGACCCTCAGTAAGCTCACGTCCACAATATATTTGCTGGAAACCACTGTCAATCCCAGAACTCACCTTGGCAACCGAGCAAACATTGCAACTAATAGACTCGATTCCTTGCTATCCAAGGAATAGAAAACAGCAAAAAGCAGCAAGTTCTATGTACCTTGGTCAAAGATCTGATCATTGTAGACAAACACTAATGAAGGCAACACTCATAAAACTCATAACAAATCACAAAAACCTCCACATCATTGATGAAACTAAATCAAACCAGACGAAAGCTAGGGTTGAATTATATTAATTCTAGGAAGAACAGGATCATAATTCATGAGGAGTCAAGGCAGACCCTTGCACGGAAGAAGAGTTATAAACAGACTCTGGTGATTGGCTAGATTGACAACATCTTCCTATGACTACAGACACAGAACTTGAATCCATAGCATGCAAAATACAACTACCAGTAAAAGCCGTTACAGATATAAATTCAGTAGCCAAAAAACAGAGAAGAAGGGCAAAACTAGAGCAAATCAAATCAGACACTACTTTTACTACAGAAGATAGATTATCAAACTTTGGCATGAGTAAACAAGATTGACCTTTTGCAATCAGGTATCGTTCTACCACCTCCAAATCCATTTGACTAGAAAGAAATTTAACACAGAGTAAACGAAAACAAAGAGAAACATCATCAATGTCGAACAAAAACATTCAACTCGACACCTAACAATATCAACCCCATTAGTCCGAAGCACAGACTGATCACATTCTTCTCTTCCCAGGCCAAGACCCTCTGCATCAAGGAACTGCTGTTGCTGCTACTGCTGTGCTTCACCTTCTTGATCTCCACTCCAATCTTGTTCATGCCGATCATGGCCTGCCTATTCTTCCTGCTCCTGACCCTGCCCGCATTGCACAGAGACTGCAAGACCGAAGCACAGACCGATCACAAGCTGCGTGAAAATCAAAACAGCAATTGAGTGATGGATGGATCAGTTATTGTAGGGCCAACGCCTCGCCCGACAGGTGTCTTGGAGGTCCTGCAATCAGCGCAGGTCTTCTTCCCCTTCGTCAGAACAATTCATCGACACCTGCAACAACAGCGAGCCAAATCGAGCGATTTCAGCTGCCTAACCAACACAAGAATCCCGAGATCTCAACAAGATAAGCTCACATGAATGTCCGATCGAGTGCGACCACTAACCTTTTTCACCAGATTCGACATTTGCATCGACGCTCAGTAAGATCTAGCAGCTCTAGTGATCGCCTCAACTGAAGTTGGAAGAAGGAGCTAGAAGCGAATCAAACCCAAAATGAGGGATAGAGAGAAAGAGAAAGAGAGAGAGTTAGTAAGGGTGAGTATGGTTTCAGGGTAGAACCTAGAATCTGAGAACCGATTCCAAGTCCCAAGATATGCAGGGTAGGCTTTAACTTCCCAAATTTGGAGAATCTATACTCGAGAGTAGGTTCTAGGGTTTTGATTGATGGAACCTGGAACATGGAACTTGGAACCTGTAATTCAGAATCTAGAACCTAGTAAAAGTTTTTATATATATATATATATTTTAATCTGTGTCTTTACGCGATTCTAAGGTATTCAATGGTGTTTGATGATAAGTGTATAATCCAAAACCACTAATCTAAACTTCCATTTTATGATTGAGAATTTTATTTTTTTAAACTATGAGATTAATGGAAACTTCAATTGCTTCTTTGATATAATTATGTTGGGCAATTTCTTCTTTCAAGATATTGATTTTATATAATACAAGAGCGTGTATTAAAACCATAAAATTTCTTTAATACTATTCGATAGATGCATATAGACACTCGTTCTTAGACGATCGATAATGAAATCATTGTTCATTTTTATTGTTGCGTTTATTTTCATGTTGCCTAACTAAAGACAAAAAGAAGAACCCGTTGGAACCTAGAATTGACCTTAGAACTTGTAACAAGGTAGGTTCCAAGTTTCATGTTCCGATGGGTAGGTTTCAAGTTTCAAAAAATGAGGAATTTGTATCCAAGGTTAGGTTTCAAGTTCCAGGTGAAACTTGTAAAGAACCCGAAACTACTCACCCTTAGAGTTTAGTGATAGAGGAAGCTGAAAATGGAGCCAACAAGCGCACGTGGAGCAAGAGAAAGAGGGGCAAAGTCCATGTGGATTGGATTTTTTAAACAAATATGCCAATTCAATATATTTTTTAATTATAAAACCCACGTAATCATTTTGATTGGATTTTCTCTAATTTTGGTACCTAAATGAGTTAGCGAAAATTTTTAACACTGAAGTAAGCGCCGTATACAAATCATGACACTTTTGATGTCCTTTTACTTGGAGATCTGAGTCAACATTCTGTAAAGGCGTTCTCGACATTGAGTGCCTCCATCGCGAATGTCTCCATGAAGGTGTGCTCTTGCTTGGCAAATGCTTCAGCATCGCTGAGGGACGGAGATGATGCAGGCCTGCCTTGTTACTGACGTGCATGATCACGATGTTGGCATCAGGGTGATCTCGGAGTTCCTTTAGCCACCTCTCCATAATTTCGAACTTGACTTGTGGAGTGATATCATAGACTAGTAAAGGGCCCACCGCACCTTGATAATATGCACTTGTGATCACGCTGTATCTATGTTAAACATAGCAGGTTATCAGACAACCTCTGCTCTTTGTAATGTTAGATTAGCTAGTAATGATCTCTACCAAACGCACAACTCTAACTTATTCCTTAAGCTGACAATTAAACTGCCTTCTTGTTCAATGATCACAGACAATAACTTGTATTAGCGTGTTTCTTAGTTCGTGTAAATCCGTGCTGGTTGAGAATTGCAGTCCAACTCTTTGAATGATTTATTGGGGAAGAAGCAATTTTGAATAACAGCAATTGGCGGCACACAAATGTAGAAAGCGAGTTAACCATTGTGACAGAACTTCTTGCACGCGATGTGCAAACAACAACGCTAGTGTAAACTTTTTTTTCCACCCATGACCAACTTAATCATTTGCGAATTCTTGACATATATTAGTTTGCGTCTCAAAATCTGTCATAGACAAATTCTCATCTCTGCACATACTCGAATCAAGGTGGGTCATTACATCCAAATATTGTCAATCTTACCTACCAGACATACAGACAAATCTGCCATAAACCATGTCTAAGAAAATATATCATACGTAAGTAGACTATCATACTAAGGATTGCATGAGATTTGCCCACGATTTGATGTGCGCAGACAGCTCTACACAACTAGATTCTGATATCGAAAGACAGTTTTTAGAAAACAAGACATCCATCTAAGAAAGATTGTCTAATCAAAAGTTGCGTAGGATAAGTAAGGAAATTCATAGAAAGGAGACGTATTTGTTCTCGGGAGACGTATTTGTTCTCGGGAAGAAGCCGAGTGCGTAGAAGAAGAGTCGGAAGAAGAATCAGGAGACGAATCTGGTGAAGAGACTGAAGTAAAACCCGCCTGTCCATTTCGGTTGAAAATTTTATTTGATAGACTTCATTTTGTTAAATTTAGCGGTGCATGTGTGCCAAACAATCGCAGAAGTGAAAAGGGACCGAATGTGTTGCAAGTCGCAAAAACAACACCCAAGATCTTTATACCTAGAATCTAGAACACCTATAATCGAATAAAAGAGATTTGTGCACTTGATATGAAATCATCGTTCTTGATGTGAAACAATGACAATATGAGACTGCCCCTCACCTTTGGCATTTTGTAATCGCACTTTATGTGAGGATATTTGTGTGTTAGGATTATATGAGAGATTTGAATATTATTCATAGAGTTTTAAGCCACAAACCCTTTCATCACAGGCTGGGCTTTACTCGGTCCATACTAGCCAGCCTCATATTAGACTAATTAATAATCCTTATATCTAACCTTATTAAACCAAGCCATAAAATGGTAAATTACGATATCAATTAATATAACCCACATCAGAAAACCTCTTATAAGTGTTACCGAAATTGAAAATTCAAATTTGGTGTAGGCGAAGAACTTGAAAGCTAAAAATGCTGATGTAAGTGTGTATATCTCTTTCGACCAAAAAAAAAAAGTGTGTATATCTCTTAATACATTTAAGTGTTGCCCAAACATTGGAGATCTGCTACTTAAAAACCCACTGGATTTTGTCTTTCAGGCGAGCAAAACAACAGAACTTTCAAGGCAGGAAAGGTCTGTAGAAGCTTATTTGCCTCTCTATGAGATTGCTATTTCCCAATTGCGTTAGAGCGCCAAGGCAAGGAACTCAAGCAAAGCAGCAGCACGTAATCGGGAGGCTGGGTGCGGCGGTTCGTCAACAAGGCGTGCGGCTCTCCATCGAAGGGCTGAAGTGCGATGAAGCTTGGGCGATTGGGCAAAGCTCCGCCTCGTACAAGGAATTCGGCGGACGCGATTGAGCTTGAGGAAAAAGAAGCACCCGTCCCTCTTGACTTTTCCTGAGTCAAAGAGAGGAGAAGCTTTCTCGACACAGCACCACTCTCTCTCTCCTTTTCTGTGTTTTTTTTTTTTTTTGTGTCCCACTAAACAGTGTGTCTGTCCCCCTTTTATAGGCAAGACAACACGGTGCCCTCAAAAAAACAAGATAAGGACAAGATGATCTGCTTTTTTATTGTGGATGCACTGAAACACATCTTTTTTGCTATTTTCCTATCTTTAAGCATGCAAATATACTTTACCTTTGAACCAACCACATCCATTCCTTTTCTTGGCCATGTAGATATACTTTACCTTTGAACCAGTTATATCCCTGCAGATATGTTTTACTTTTGAACCAGCCACATCCCTGCAGATATGTTTTACTTTTGAACCAGCCACATCCCTGCAATATGTCTTACTTTTGAACCGCCACATCCCTGCAGATATGTTTTACTTTTGAACCGCCACATCCCTGCAATATGTCTTACTTTTGAACCGCCACATCCCTGCAGATATGTTTTACTTTTGAACCGCCACAAAATTCTTGAAAGATTATGCTCCTAAAACTATATACTATGCAATATTAAATTACGAATGATTAATCAAAATTTAGGTGTCAACAGATGCCCCTCTTTGAAGGTGAGCTCGCAGAGGTTGCATTCAAAGACAAATTGAGACCTAAATTTTGACCATGCATATGCAATGTAATGTTATTTTTGTGGGAAAATGAATCCCATTTTAAAATGCAATATGATGCATGGAAAAGCTAATGCAAAGAATAAAAAAGAAAGAAGAAAAGAAAAGAAAAGCGTACTTGTAGTTACTTACCAATTATTATGGTAGAGCATCTTGAGGTACGGGATGAATCCACAAGTATCTAGTTTTTATCCTAGATTTCTTGAGGAGTCTAATGTTTATCGAATTGCCTAGATCTAGACTAAGGCAACCGATTGAATTTAATCAACAGACGCTCAATGTCAAGTGAGACGGCCATTGAAACAAGATGTCTCGAAATACTTAGATCCAGACTAGAGTATAAAGAGAAAAATCAAAGAACATTCATATCCAGAATGAAATGTTCAATGAAAAGATTCGAGACATTTAGATCCAGACTGAAATGTCAAGAATTGAGAAACTTAACCAATAAACACTCAATGTCAAGTGAAATGAATATTGGATTAAGACAACTTAACCAATATATGCTCAATGTCAAGTGAGTCAAATATTGGATTAAGATAACTCGAAATACCTAGATCCAAACTGAGGTATGACGAGAAAGATTTGAACATTCATATTCAAAATGAAGTGTTCGACAAAAAGAGTTTGTGACATTCGAGATCCAAACCGAAATGTCAAAAATTATGAAACTTAACCAATAAACACTCAATGTCAAGTGAGATGAATATTGGATTAAGACAACTTAACCAATAGTTGCTCAATGTCAAGTGAGTCAAATATTGGATTAAGATGATTCGAAATACCTAGATCCAGACTAAGGTATAACGAAAAAAATCTGAACATTCATATCCAAAATGAAATGTTCGATGAAAATATTTTGTGACATTCGATCCAAACTGAAATGTCAAAAATTGATTGAAAGATTTCTGAAAATTAGGGAGATGCTCAAATTTTGCCTCGAGCACTCGAATTTCATTCAAGGGATGAGTTACTCAAGTTTTGTTGTGAGTACTCAAAGAGATTTAATACTTACTTGGCGACATTTCTAAACTCTGGAGAAGATGTCTCTAAGGTGATGAGGAGACTTTTGGCTATAACAGCACACCGGGTGGATAAAGAGGAACTCTGGGCTACGGGAGCATGCCGGATTGATGAAGAGACTCCGGGCTATGGAAGCACGCCGTGTCGATTAAGAGGGACATCGGTCTACAAAAGCACGCAGTGTCGCTAGGCTACAAAACATGCCAAGTTGATGAGAAAACTCCAACCTTCAGAAGCAGACCGTGCTGATTAAGATGGACATTAGGCCGTGGGAAGCACGCCTTGTCGCATTCCCGTAGAAATAAAATTCAAGAATGTTTGGACAAATTTTGAGGCTTTAGAGAGCAACTCGAATGTTGGGCATTATTCGGTCTTCAAGAAAATATTATCTGTCAGACACGATTAGAGCAAAAACTAACATGCATTCATCAAGAAGGTAGACAATTTGAGCTACTTTAGAATGCACATTTCAAAGTTCACTGAGGTTTTCATCAATTCAATCAAAGTTTATGCACAATGATTTTACCATGTTTGCCATTAGGGAGAAGAATCTTGCAAAACAACTTTGACTCATGACAAGAATTTCTTAAGAATGCTCAATGAGAGACTTTGAGTTAGAGAGGACTTTCACTAACTCTCATTCAGAAGGGCTATTTTATGAGAATCACTCCATCTCACTATCATCATATCGACAAGGGTCCAAGTATTTCTCGCAAGCGGTACGACCTTACCAATCTGAGAGGTCTTTAATAGGGACCTTAATGCGGGCTTGGTCAACGGCTTAACAAATGGGACTCTTTGAGTCAAGGCTATTGAAAGAAATAGTATTCCACGATCATCTCCGGGTTTACAAGTCAAAAACCCTGCAAAATGAAATAGAAATAATCTTGCTCGCACTTCTTCAAGCAATGCTTAAGACATGTGAACACCTACATTAATTCAAGTGCCCTAATCTGAAGAGACTTTGTAAGGGTTGTAACGTAGGCTAGGTTCACGGGTTGAGAAATGAAAGGATTATCGGGCTCAAAATGTGTATAGATGGGTGAGAGTTGGCGATCATCTTGGCATTACCGCCGCCTTCATCTTCACCATCAAGGATTGTCTTCAAAATGTGCCCTATTGACTGTAAAAGTTTTGCATTTGAGTTCTTTGAGTACCACTCCATTGGGAATACAACCTTTCACAATCTATCTTGATTCCTTTTCATTTTCTCCCATGGGCATTGGTCTTGCTTTTACCAGACACACTGCTTTTTCTTGCCCCTCTTTTTACTCCTATGTCTATAGGCATCGGCCTTGCTTTTATCAGGCACATTGCTTTTCATGCCTCCTAATTTTACTCTTATGTCTATAGGCATCGGCCTTGCCTTTACCAGGCACATTGCTTTTCATGCCTCCTAATGCATCAATCTTTCATTTGGACTTCTAAGGGTCTTCACATTCTGTTGGCGCTCTAGACCATGATTACTTGAATGATTACTTTTTGCTTGCCCCACTTGCGGGGGATGATCACCAACTGGGTTCAAAGAAATGAATTTGTAGGCTCAAAAGGGCTATGCAATGGATATAAGTGTGTAGGATATAGAAAAAAAATGCTCTTCGTCATCCTAAGGCACTTGGATTATTGTTTGAGTTCATCTGCAATAACATACCCAAAGATTGATGCAAGTGAGAGCAAGAGAATTTCTATCTATTTTTCTCACCATGTAATGCCAACTTATCTCCAGTTTGCCCCGATATGGGGTGGTTCTTGACAGGGGTAATTTGAAAGAAATCTCCACAAGTGTATGAGGCTCAAAGGGGTTAAGCAATGGATCACTTGCAGTGTTTGGGATGCAAAAATGAATTGCCCCTCATCATTTCGGTCATCGTACCTTTCGCAAGAAAACTCTTTACCTTGTGGATATGGAAATTGCTACACTCATCTCACAAGTGTATAAGTAAGGGACTGTGTATAGGACATGTTTTGCCTTTCATCATCCTGACACACGTCTCACTTAGCATTCTTAAGAATTGGATGTCATTCATTGAATTGCATATCTTGACAAATCTCCATATGAAATTATTAAGTTAAGCAAGTAAGATCACCATGCAAATTCTCTTTCTAAAAGAGCTCAACAATGTTAAGCATGAAAAACTTTGTGACTTCGGAACAAATAATTGATCAATTGAGAATGGAAATCAATCCTCGATTCGATAAATGCTCCATTCTTGCTTTTGCCCCAGCACAAAAGAATGTGCATGAATAGGACACCATGCAAATTGAACATCCATTTCGGCTTGGATTGAGATTTTATCTCAATTGGGTCGTTAACGGAATCTATCATCCCCTTGATCCGTCACCTGCAAGGAAAAGAACAAACTGTCAATTCCAGAATTATATTCAAGGACGAGATGTACCTCTTTCATCAAAGATGGATGGTCCTCTTTTGACCTGCCCCTCACTTTCTCTGGGAGATGAGAAATGTAGGACACTTTGCTTGGATTTTCGGGATAGATATCTAAAGTATCAACAAGAGATGCCCCACATTAACTCTTTGGAGTTGTGCTCTCAACCTAATTGAATAACAATCAAGTCAATGGGTCCATTACAACTTGTTGTGCCTTTTTTCGATGTTCTTTCCTTAGGCCAAGAAAATTATGCTCGAGACATGAAGTAAATGAGTTAGAAAAATAAACAGACCAACTAGAATGCACGTTTTTTGGAAATGGCTTCAATTTTTTTTTAATTTTTCTTTTAGGTGAGGAAGCATGATGAAGCCCAACCCTCCGAATTTCTCCGAGGATGATATTTTCTTTTCATTGTTGTATATCGTCACCGGGTTGGTTTGGTGTACCCCATTATGTCCTCAAAACAAAACTTGTAATTTTATTGATATTCATCAATCAATTACAACTTATTGAATGGAAAATGCGGTATTCAAGCCCTAAAAGAAAGCGAAAAAGAAAAGAAAAATCCCTAAAATGCAGTAAAAATTCCCACACAGGGGAATATGCGAGAATGAGTTACTCTTGTGGGCTAGCGCCCGTTCCGTCCGAAGATTCTTCTTCAGTGGCACCCATAAGGAAATCATCAAATAGGTTAATGATTCCTTCCAATGCATCATCAGGGTTCTCTTCTCGTGGAGGTATCGAATCATCCATTCCATTGTTGTGCACTGGGACCTTAGTAGATGGTTCCACATCTTTTGGGTGTGGCATATCCACAGGCAGTGGATCGATTTCATCCTTACTAGCATTCAGCGTAACCCATTCTTCCTCCCAATCAATAACGACTTGGGAAATGGTGGAGACCATGCTAGTATGGTCAGCATACACAATCACACCAGCCTCCGCCATCATAGCAACCCTTTCTTTCATCAAGGATAGGGGAACCATCTCATGACTCGGGTAGTATCCAGCCTTTACTAGCCCATTATAGACATCTGCAACATGCACTCTCAAATTTTTGACTTGACCAGCGTCAAATCCAAATATAGCATTTACCTTGCCTTCGTGCTCGGCAATGGGTTTCTCTTGACATTCGGTTGGGTGGTGCGGAATGAGAATGCATTAGTGTCCAATAAATCTTGAACTTTGTGCTTCAAGGTCATACATTCATCGCTTGAATGTCCCACTTCTCCCATATGATACTCACATTTCTTGGAGGGGTCGTAGTTAGAGAATTTCTCCGCATTGGGTCGCTTCGATTCCTGGGAGAGCAACCCATTCTTTTGCAAGATCGGCAAGACTTGAGACAGAGGACCAGGAAGTGGAGAGAATTGCCGCCTAGCGAATTGTCGTGATGCGGAAGGGCGGCCTTCCCCATGCTGATTCCTAGGGACATGAACGATCAGAGGCTTATTAGAGGTCGGTTGCGCATATGCAACATTTACTTCAGTGGTAGGTTCTTTCTCCTTCTTTGTAGTAAACCTTTTGTTTGGTTCATTAAACCACCCCTCCTTCAGCCCCATCTCGATTTGTTCACCCACAGGGATGAGTTGATTAAAGTTCTCCACATATGTGCCAATCATCCGATTGCGAAACTCAAAAGGGAGGGTCTTAACAAATAGCTTCATCAACTCTTTGTCAGTGGGCTCAGGAGTGATTTGGGCGGCCAAATTCTGCCATCTTATGGCATACTCCTTAAATGACTCACTCTTCTTTTTTTCCATCCGCTCAAGATCTTCTCGGGAAGGTGCAATGTCCATGTTGAACTTGTACTGCTTAAGAAACGCATCGACCACCTCACTCCAAGTGTCGAGGAGGTTTATGTTCTTCATGATATACCAAGTGAGTGCGGGCCCGCCCAAGCTCATTTGGAACCACTGGATCATAAGGGGTTCATTCTTAATATGTTGGGCCATCCTCACATGGTACATCTGCAGGTGAGCTTTCGGGCAAGAAGTGCCATCATACTTCTCAAATTCTGGCATTTTGAATTTGTTTGGCGTGTTGACCTTCTCCTAAACAGAGAAATCAATCGGGAGTGAACTCTGCAAACCCTGCAATTGTTTCACTTTCTCTTCAAGCTTCGCAAAGCGCTCATCCTGCTCTGTTTTAACAACCTTATGAGTTTTGGCCTTTCCTTCCACGACAATGACATCATCTTCTAAGGGGGGCATGTCGTCATCAAATTCATTGGATTGGCCATGATCAGCTTTCTGCTTAGGTGCTGTAGTTCCAGGAGGTGTGACTTCTGGGCCCGAACTTGCTCGGAGCGCCTTAAACTCAATTGTCATTTGTTGTATTGCAGCGAAGCATTGACTCATTTGGTCTTCCATTTTATTAATGCGATCACGCAACTCGCCTTTGCTCAGCCATTCGTGCTTTCGATCTCGTAATAATTGGTGAACGAGATGGCTCTGTTATCACCTAATCAGAAGAAAGGAAAACACATAAGCATCACATATGGAACATGCCAGTCCATGACAAAGGTCTAACCGCTTTTATTCATTATTGGAAGTATTCTACGTGAAGTAAAAACTTGAAATGCCCTAAACAAATGAACTAGGAAAGCCAAGAACTCAACTAGACATTAAACTAAAAAATTAGACTCGAGACATTTCACTTGGCTTGATCAATATACAATTGGGAAACTCCTAGACGCAATCGCTTATTCTCCTTCGCAAGATGTGCCGCACGCCTTTTGGTCTCTTCAGCAACTCGTTTGAGGCGTCTATTCTCAACATGGTTGGTGATCTTCTCGGGCACTTCGGGTATCTTCGGGTGTAGCTCCCTTGGAATCTTGTGCCGTTGAATATATTCGTTAGAGGCATAATACCTTCTTTCCCTTCCCTTCAACTCCTTCTCTGGCCATATGAGCTTTCGTGGGTGGCACATATCCCACATCGATTTGATTGTAAGAACGGAATTCTCATGGTCTTGATTCTTGTCAATGAAGTTAACTTGGAGCGGGTCTGCTTGCAAAGCTTGTGGAAGTTCTTGCACAACTTGATATTGACGAGTCACTCTAGTCGGATAGTACTCCATTGCTCCAGTAAATCCCAATAAAGGGACAGGGCCAATACGCCCACATGTGAGCCTCGCCTTACGAACTTGAAACCACTTAGCATGCCATAGGAATCCTTTGGAAGCTGGTTTTTTCATGAAAGCTAGCCATCTAGAATAATGATAATCCGGCGCATGTTTTTGTTTGTTCTCAAATCTCATAATAGGGTGATTAGAGTCGCAAACATCAAGTATGGTCATTAAACCACCAAACCCTTTTATGTGAGAAAGAAACCAAATTTGTAAAAGCTCAGGAGAAGCATGCAGAACCTTGTCACCACCTTCTTTAAATCGAGTAAGGGAAAGCAAAGTTTCGGTCAAAGTAGTGTTCACGAAATTCTTTCCTTCAAGGACCTGCCTAACTAAATTAGCAACTAAAGGATTAATAGCATTCTTGCAGTGAGGAAAAACTATAAACCCAAAGAAAGCTAATAGGAAGACCCTACGCATTTGAAAGGAGTTGCCATTTTCAAAATATTCATTTAAAAATGAGAGTGGGCATGAATTTCAGTAACCTTTCAAAACTTTTCTTATTTCATCTTCTTTAACTCTCAGAAAATCAGACAAGGCCGTGATAGGATCTATTCCAATAGGTGGACTAGCTAATTCAGCTTCCAAAGATTTTCCCATGGCAATACTATATTCTTCCAAGGTCGGAGTGAGCTCATGCTTACCACCAAAGATAAAAGTGGAAGTTCGAGGGCACCAACAATGAGCAAGAGCTTGAACAAGGCCACCATGAATATTAATACGCAGTAGAGGAAGGAGCCGGCCAATATGTGACTCCACGAACTTACGGCTAGCTTGGTCCAACTTGCCCCACCATGTGTTAAGCTTTTCTTTGGGAGGGAGAATAATTCGAACGTCTGGTATTCCCATTGTATATTGACCAAGACTCGTGACCAACCTAATGTCATGGACCGACAAAATAATAAATTAAATAAATTGCAAAAGGAGAGTTAAGAGAACTTACTTCACGATAAAAGGTAACAATCACATAGACATGCGCATGGTACGTGGCTCGATTTCTACTCTAGAAGGCTTAACAAAATGGAGCCACAAGGATGATCGGACTAGCCGCGGGCTTGCGGACTAAGTCGGGTCCTCATGACTCCGGCTTGGTCAAAGAGCCGACCCGGGTCGTGGGCATACGGACCGAGGTGGATACTCTTGACTCCAGGAAAGAAATTTCGGGATTGAGATGGGCGACTCGTACCGCAGGCATGCGGTCGGAGTGGTATCCATCTCAATACCATCCTAATTAATCCTATGCGGCCCAGGTCCGGCGGCAGGTTGTGTGTGCAAGAGTGTAGTGTAAATGCATAGGCATGCACAACAGTTTATATTCACCACAACACTTCAATAATTCAAAACATTCATTCCAAACTCCAACCTGCAAGATAAGGGGTTAACAATCACTCCACCCCTTATAACTCCCATCTGCAAAAACATTTAACACCTCAAATGGTTAGAGACGTACCTGGTATCCTCGCTGCCAAACAAAATTTTTTAAAAAAGAGAAAATTGGCCTAAGTCCACTAAGAGTTTAAGCTCAATTCCCCAGTGGAGTCGCCAAGCTGTCGCGACCTCACCTCGGGTGCACCACCTAGGGTTTGGCTAATGGATTACTAAGCCTAAACTTAGCTTGGGCTCTCCCAAGCCCATACCAATCGCGACTTAGGGTTTAAGTTTTTAGCATGCAAATAATTTTTACTTGGAGTCGCCACTAATCTACTTTTTGGTGGGTCGATTAGAAACCCAAGTAAAGTAACGGGAGAGTTACTTCACTCCTACGAACCAGAGACTATGGGATCGGGGACTTGATTACGTTAGATTTCTCTAACGCCCTTTCGGTACCTTTTCTCTTTTATTTAAAAAAATGATTTGCAGGCAATTTGGATTGATTTTAACTTACTCCCTAACATGCAATGTGATCATGCAAGTGCGCAATCATTATTTAACACTCAATTATCAAAGCACTAAATAAATTGCAAGCATAAGGAAGAAATACTTACCTCGAAGCAACGAAAGCATCTGCAATATTAGTTAGAAAATCACATCAACCTAAAAGTGATTTCTAATTAATACGCAGTCACTCGAATTTTGGATTTTCTCTTATTTAATGAGGCCTAAAACTAACGTGCAATGCATGTAATGACGTACGAAAGGGTCTAATTATACTAGCATGTAATGTGCAACCTAATATGCAAACTATATGTCACGCAACATTAATTATTTAATGTAATCTAACGCTAGAAAATATTCAATGCAACTATCCTAGCATGTCACGCATTCGAATGACCCTAAATATGTAATGACCAGATGACACATGGAAGATGACCTAATTCTACATGAGCATGGCAATTTTTATGTTTTCTTTTTATAATCAAAATTCGAAATTAAAACTAACCTAGTTAAACATGCAAACTATCCTAAAAGAAAATATCCTAACAAGAACCACATCCAACTAAAGTATATTTTTTTGGGTTTTCTTTTATGAGCAAAATTAGTTCGAGAAAGGCATCAAGAAAGCAAGGCAACAAATCAATCAAGATATTTTCCATATCCATTTAATTTTGGAAACAAATGAAATCAACGAATCGTATCTCGAGCATGAGATCGGATTGGCCAATTTTTGAAAGAAATCGCGAATCGTATCTCGGGCATGAGATCGGATTGACGATTTTTCCGTGCAATCGTGAATCGTATCTCGGGCGTGAGATCGGATTGATGATTATAGCACGTTGTGAAGTGAGGAAAATTTCCTAGTTCACAAGGGGTTATGAAATCTTTTGGATATGGCAATATTGATCAAATATTTAACTACGATTGCAATTCCACGAACTAGGCAATAAAATATGAGAAAATTGCATTAATCAGGATTCTCACCTAGCTTTCGATATCGCACGAGCAAAGCTTCCAAATCGGGGCCTGTCGGATCAAGGAGTGGCTCGGCGCTACAACTCGACTTTGGCAAGCGTCGAACTTGTTTAACAATATTCTTTGAATATTCAGCTTCGACTTTCAAAGTCCCCCCGTCAAATTTTCAACTCGTCCACCTTGATGGTCCGTGGGTATGTAGAAAATCAAGTGAACCGTCCAAAGAAAATTGACGTTATTTGGTCATGCAGGGACGTTGGAGTTGAGCAGCAATCCGTCAACGTCCTGGGCTGATTGGCGGTAGATCGTCGCAACCGGGAGCTCTATGGACAACAACTCGCACAACTCGCCAAGGCAAGGAACTCAAGCAAAGCAGCAGCACGTAATCGGGAGGCTGGGTGCGGCGGTTCGTCAACAAGGCGTGCGGCTCTCCATCGAAGGGCTGAAGTGCGATGAAGCTTGGGCGATTGGGCAAAGCTCCGCCTCGTACAAGGAATTCGGCGGACGCGATTGAGCTTGAGGAAAAAGAAGCACCCGTCCCTCTTGACTTTTCCTGAGTCAAAGAGAGGAGAAGCTTTCTCGACACAGCACCACTCTCTCTCTCCCTTTTCTGTGTTTTTTTTTTTGTGTCCCACTAAACAGTGTGTCTGTCCCCCTTTTATAGGAAAGACAACACGGTGCCCTCAAAAAAACAAGATAAGGACAAGATGATCTGCTTTTTTATTGTGGATGCACTGAAACACATCTTTTTTGCTATTTTCCTATCTTTAAGCATGCATATATACTTTACCTTTGAACCAACCACATCCATTCCTTTTCTTGGCCATGTAGATATACTTTACCTTTGAACCAGTTATATCCCTGCAGATATGTTTTACTTTTGAACCAGCCACATCCCTGCAATATGTCTTACTTTTGAACCGCCACATCCCTGCAGATATGTTTTACTTTTGAACCGCCACATCCCCGCAATATGTCTTACTTTTGAACCGCCACATCCCCGCAGATATGTTTTACTTTTGAACCGCCACAAAATTCTTGAAAGATTATGCTCCTAAAACTATATACTATGCAATATTAAATTACGAATGATTAATCAAAATTTAGGTGTCAACAATTTAGTTAAGCCGTGTTTAGTTGAACAGAAACAAGATTTCTCGTTTCCATGTACATGTATATTCTTAGTATTCTTAACCTTCTGCGTAGTTTGATGAGCCATACCTATATAATGTAAATTGTAATGTAATTAAGCCTTTGCTTCCATAGTTTTTAGAATCTACTTCAGGGAAGGTAGCAGACTTTCTAGCTAGTTAAATACTATACTCAAATTATGACAACAAAAATAGCTACTCTACTCAAAGTAGTTTTTCCTTAGTGTTGGCGATGCAAAGATACAACTGTTTTAATTATTTCACAGAAACTAATAGGATTTTGCAATTAAATCATATGCGAATGCAAGATCATTAGAAAAATAAATCAGAAATAATGACGGATACCTAAGATTTACGTGGTCCGAGTCAAGTGTTGATACCTATGTCTATTAAAAAAGTTAGCAACAAATAATCTCTTATAATCGGAGAATAAGAGTTTACAATTGCTCAATGTTTCCCATACTTACACCAAAATTCAAAATAAAACAACTCTTAAAACTCACTGCATAAAACACTGCATGTTCAAGCCCAAAAGCGAAACGTGGCCGAAAGCACGAACATGTGTATGTTCTAATCTTTTCTTTGAGCAATACTTTTCCTCAAGAGCTTCTGTTCGACATTTGTCATTTGAGAAAATATTGGCTATACAAGATGTGCGAGTACAATAAATAGGAAAAGCCTCGAGGTTATGAACATGTCCAAAGTGGGGCCCATATGTTAGATTATTTTGAATTGAGCGGGCACTCCTTTCTCTCTTCTCTCCCCTACTCTCTCTCTCTCTCTCTCACCAAGCTCTCATCCAATCGACACTGTGCCTTAGAAAGAGAATAGAAGTCTATTTGTGTAGGTCAATTAATTTTTTTATTCTACGGAATAAATCAGTGGCCAAGAAATACATTTGAAACAGAAGCAAGAAAGTAAAAAAAAAAAAATCTAACTTTTCCTTCTTGGGAATGAGAAGAGAGATAAGCTCGATGTAACCTAATGCTCATCTTTACATAATTAACGTAAAATTCAGGTGAGACCCACATCTGGACCGAGTCTCCTGGCTTGATCCAAATCCCCATTTTTTCGGAATAAAAATATAAAAAATTCAGAAATTTAAGAAAAAATTTAAAAATTAGATTTTGAGTAGTTTTACTAAATTTTAGTGTTAATTCTAGTTTAGAACTAGTTAACATAAAAATGTGAAAATATTTTGATGAAAATTGGATTCAAAATTGGATAAACTCTTAGGGCTTTACTATATGGATTTTTGAATGCCGTTTCTTTTAGAGTCAACCTCCTCATATTGTAAGTTATAAACCAGTGAGACTCTCTACTATCATTTCTAGTCATCCATCTTTAACTAATTATTTCGTTGAATTTTCTGAGGCTATCATAGAATATCTCAATCAATTAAATCCTTACAAAAGTTCAATTTTATCCAAAAATGAATTGTTAAGTTCTATTGACATTTTTATAATTAAATAAAAAGAATTGGGAATAAAATTTTTTTGGATCGTGCAAAACACATTTCTATTTCTTTTTCAATTCTCCGGATAGAAAATTTTTACAGTTGCCAAACGTGTTATTATGTTCAAAAACTCATCTAGGGAATAGATTTAGAAAAAATTATTTCTAATCAGAAATTGTTCCCGAAAACATAAATATTATTATACGCACCATGTCTTTTCATTTCTTTTCTTCCTTCCCGTGTAGATCAGAAATCTATATTGTTGTTCATAGCAAGATGTAGAGTTGCCTCCATTGGTGTGAACCAAGTTAAAAACAATCGTCCAATTTAGTCATGATTCATTTACGATTCAGCTCTAATGGACCAATATAACTATGAATGTTTCAATCGTATCACTTAATATTAATCTAAATTCTAGCGGTCTCACAACTTGAAACCTAATTTGATTTTGATAGCTAAATACATACACTGAACAACTAGATGAAGGCTAAAAAATACATGTTGGAGAAGCGTGGATATCCTTATATGTTATAACCATGCCAGCCACGAAGTCGATCTTCACCATCCTTCTCCGACAGTTTTTTCTCTTTGGTTTTGTTGAATGATCATTCATCGTATCCATTCCTTTCTCCTTTCTAGTTTTGTTTTTTGGTGCTCATTACTGCAATTTTATTTCCTGCAGAGGGTTTAGCCCTTATTCGGCAACAAAGAGCAGAAGCTGCCAAGAAGTGAGAAGAAAAGAAAGCTGATAAAGTCTTTGAAGCTGCTATATTCGTTGTTCTGGTTTCACCCTTATCACCACAACTAATTCAAAAACTCTCTTTCATCTACAGCCAAAGAACAGAAGAAGGCAGAAGCTCGCAAATGATCCGTAGAGAGAGC
Organism: Corymbia calophylla; assembly: GCA_014182845.1. Taxonomy (NCBI): domain Eukaryota; kingdom Viridiplantae; phylum Streptophyta; class Magnoliopsida; order Myrtales; family Myrtaceae; genus Corymbia; species Corymbia calophylla. The sequence continues at coordinate 37,685,923 of CM024697.1, read as the reverse complement.
GCACGGAGGAGTATTCTATTGCAGAGCAACAAAAAGAATACGTGAAGATTAAAGACATTACTTTTGTATTTTTTCTATTGGTGCATACAGTATATTTTCTCTTCCCAGTTTTACTACTGAAAGCATGTGGTGCTGTTCTCGATTGGCCTTCCTAAGAGTAAAGGCGTTTCTAATTAATATGAGGATAATGCTGGTAAAAGGATGGTGAGCTGAATAGGCGCTGTGATTACAAGAACCATGCTATGCGTTACGCTTCATTGTCGTTGCCATGATGGGCTGACGCTGCCAAGCGTCGCTGCTTAACGCACTTCCAATGTTTGATTTTGAATTGGGATAATGATGTTTCAAGGTTTCTATGACCATTGCCCAGAAAAATCGCGTAACTAATTAAACCTCGAGGACAAAAATGACCCACTTTTTAGACATTCCAAAAATGAGCACCTAGTTTGTACTCGAGGGATAAAAAATGGCCATAGACGGTGAAAATTTGAGCCAACTTTGAAATGTCACGTGTTGTGTACACTTGAATCACCAAATTAACAGGAAAATTGTCCAAAAAATCCTAAACATTTTGCACTTTTGTCAATTCAGTCCTAAACCTTTCAATTTCGCTAATTTAATCCTAAACCATTTGAGTTCTTACCAATTTAGTCCTAAACCTTTTACTTCTTGCCAATTGAGTCCATCCATCCAAAATTGGCCGAAAATTACTGACGTGAACCCTTGGCACTACTTGGCATTTTTTAAATAATATTTTGATTTTTTATGGTTTTTCTTCTTCTTTTTTACCTTTTTTCTCTTCTTTTTTTTTTTTTTTTTGGACCTAGGGCAAGCAAGGTTCGCCATCTGACCCTCGCCAACTGACCCTCAGTGACCCTTGCTGGCCCTAGGTCCAAAAACCAAAAAAAAAAAACAGAGAGAGAAAAAGAAAGTAAAAAAGAAGAAGAAGAAACCATAAAAAAAATTCAAAAAATTATTTAAAAAGTGTCAGTCAGCATCGGTTGTCCACGTTAGCAATTTCCAACCAATTTTGGCCGTATGGACTTAATTGGCAAAAAATGAAGATGTTTAGGACTAAATTGGGAAAAGTGAAAAGGTTTAAGACGAATTGACAAAATTGAAATATTTAGGACTTAATTGGCAAGAAGTGAAAATGTTTATGATTGAATTGGAAAAATTGAAAGGTTTAACATTGAATTAGTAAAAGCGTAATAGGTTTAGAACTTTTTAGACAATTTTCTCCCAAATTGACTAGTTAAATAAATACCGATCAATCAAATTGAGTTATATGTAAATTAACAATCACACTATTGAAATTCAAACTGCATTAGATGATTTGTTGAATTCTTTTAACTTATAATTGTGAGGATGTTAAGCAAATAATTACTTTTTTTTGGTCAGAAAACAAATAATTAGTTTAATATTAACAAAATCTTGATATTTGTCTCAAACTTGCAATAATATATTTTAACCAAACAAGAGTACACCGCAATTCAGTTGAAAAGCAAATAATTTTATTTCACTTATTTTTGCTTTATACTTTTCGAACCGACATTTTCAAATATAAATTTCATTATCGTACACTGAAAAATTCATTTTTGTTATTTTTGATAAAGGAAACTTCAACCTCATAGCGTTTATATTTACCGCATTAATTACAGATTTCATAAAAAGTGATATATATATAATAAATTTTACAAATCTCATCTCTTTCTCGTGCATCGTATCTCGTACCAATGAATTACTAATATTTTATAAATATGTACAATAGACATGCCCAAGCTTAGTGCACGCTCCGTAACTAGTATAAAATAAAAGCCCCCGTTGCTCGATTCCTTCTCACCATCAGCTTCTTCCCGTCGCCAACCATCACTTTAAAAAAACAAAACATCACCGCCCAGGCAGCGTCAAAATGTGATCGCTTAGCATCTTTTTAATGATAGACAATTAGCTAGTGTCAAACAGCAATAGAACAGAGACTGGTTTCAACGACCTTGTTATCCAAGTTCCAAGACGATGAAACAACGTTCCACTAAAGTGTGCCCGAGGTGACCTTAAACAACCGTCACCAACTTTTCGAAACAGAGGCAGATCATAAAGATTTAGACATTTTCTCCTTCAACTTTGGACCCAAACGAACATTAACCAAATTAGTGGGAAGTGCTGGCAACTCATGAAGCATGTCGCAGTGAAGTAGATCAAGAGTCTCCAGCTTGGACAGACGCTTGATTTCAGAAGGTAGGCTGCAAATACCAGAATGTTGCAGCCTCAAGATTCTTAGATGAATTAGATTCAAAATGCCTGCAGGAATATCCCCTTTTAAACTCCTACATAAGGAGGCATGTATCTCTTCAAGGCTCCGTAGATGCCCAATGAAACTGGGAAACTCTCTCAAGAAACAATGGTCCATCATTAACACTCTCGAACTCGGCAAATTTTCAATGGAGTTGAAGCTCGATAACTCAACTGCTCATGTTCCAATATTCAGGTAAGTACGTTTAACCTACACGTTTAATTTCATAAAAACTTCTAGATAATCACATATTTAGGAATTTTCATGTTTGATTTCATCACTAGCTGAGCATGTATAGGCCTTCTTTAATGTTAATTTTTAATCTTGAATGAATTGATTTCCTTCGGATTGCATTGTCCGATGTTCTGCATTTTCGAGTATAACGAGTTATTGCATTTAATCGGATGGTTAGGCCGATTAAACCTCAAAATCATGAGAAATGATCAACTAGAGAGACAATATTGACACCTTAAGCTTCGATAGGTCATAAGCCAAAATTGAAAGTCATTTGCTAGACCAAATTTATTTCGAAACATTGTACAGAATATGGAAAATTGGAGTTGATTTCTGGAAATTGGAATCTGCCTGATCTCTGGCTTTTCTTTGATTTCAATTCTTTTGTTTTTGGATTTTGAAAAAACTTTATTCATAAAAGTTTAATATAAGATTTCAATATTTCCATTGGTATAAATTTCCCAAAAATCCAATGTCATTTGATCAGCCTGATGCTCGTCCCAAAAAGTCAATCAAACCTGGTGTTTGGTCCTTGTTTTTGGTTCCTACATTGATTAATTTTGTTTTGCAAATTCTGTATAATTCGAGTTCTTTTTTGCAGAAAGTTAAAACTACAAAGTTGTTCATTAGGGTCTAAATGATAGAATGTAAATTTTGGGGACTTTTTAGTAAATTTTGGAGGTCCTTAATTGCAATAAATCAGACAAGGTCAGTTCTGGCCTAAAAACAGTTTTCAATTGAGTCCCTAGGAAAACTTGCAATTTTATCATAGTTTAAGGTCTCCTTAGCGAAAATTCAAAGCATGAAAGTTGTTGGTAACAGACTGAACTAACTGTCAATTAATGTTGGCGGGATTTTGAATTTTCTAGATTTTTTTTTCTGTATTTTCAAATTTTTGGGTTAGAATCGGATCAATTTCAGGACAATCAAGTCTAATCAATGACTTTGGGGTTGTCCAGATCAGAACCAGGTCAAGTGGTCTAAATGAGATTTAAAGCAGACATCATAAGCTTTCTAATGACACCCATATCACTCACATTGAAGTTCATATGGTGGATTAATGAAATGGAAACGTAACTGTCCAGAATCTGTTAATAATGGATAAAGTGATCCAATTTGGCTTACTCAATTAATTGTTGATTATTGAAGGCCATTTGGCCTAAATGCATGCCCAGTTAAGCTATGCATGTGATTTTTTGATGAGTGGTTTTTGGGCTTGTGATGCATGTTGATCGGCAGGTGAAACGATTAGAAGCAATTAAGGATTAATGATGTTTGCCCATTGTTATGTGAACATAAGTGGGGGCTGGTTATCATTAATCTTAATTTTGAACCCCTAGTGGTTTAGGAGGTGACTTTGGATAATCGATGCAATTTCAAACCCGATCCTTGTTGCGACCTAACTCCTCGCAAGAGCTATTAAGTTTAAGGGCATTGCTAACTTTAAACTGATGGCCTTCCATTGACTTAGGTTTTCCTAAGTCCATACCTCGCATGATATTAGGTGTTCAAAATTTTAATTGATTATGCTTATGCAAATTTTAACAAAAGAATCGCCACTAGCCTTTCAAGTTAGTTAGAAACCCAATAAGATACAAAAGAATATCTTACTATTTACATAACTAGAGATTCCAGACTCGGAGATTTGATTACATTAGCCCTAAGACTAACGCCTTTCAACAACAAACTTGATCATGCTAACTAATGCCATAGCAGCATATAAAAAAATTTATAAAATTCATCATAATCATTCTAGAGTAGGAAAGTGACATCCAAAATATTAAAATACATAATCAATTATAATCATAAAAGAAAGCACACAAGCATACTAATATCATTCCTAAAAAGAGAAAATGCAACACAAAATAAAGAACCTTATTGTAATGCCCCAAAGGCTTGTCCAATTTTGATTTTTGATTTTTAATATTTTTTGATTTTTTGATTTTTTTGATTTTTTTGATTTTTTTTTTAAAAAATTAATGATTTTTTGAATTTCCAAATTTTTATGATTTTTTTAATTTCGGACAGGTTTAACCGATCCGAACCGTTGACCCGACCCTTCTACCTAGATCCAACCCACGTCGATTAAAACCGATTTTTTAACCTTTTTTTTATTTTATTTTCTTGAATTTTGTTATTGATTTTTCTATCAGCTCATAGCCCACCTAGATTGTAGCCCACTCTTCCCCCAGCCCACCATACAAGACAGCCCGAAGCCCATTTTCCTTTTTTTCTATTTTTTTTATTTTTGGGTATTTTTCTCTCTTTTCGTCTTTTTCCTTGTTTCGCCTTCTTCTACTGCATCTTCTTCAACCTCCAGCCACCCGAACGACGCCTGCAACTTGATTTTCCAGAACCAGAAACACACGACGTGTCCATCCCTCCGGCCACCGATGTTCGGCCTGTTGCCTGGCCATCTCCACGCTAACCTATCCTTCGCGAACATTTACCCTCCTTTCCCAGAACTTCAACTTTCCCCACAGAAACATTCCCGAACATTAAACTCTCCCTTTCTCCTCTTCCTTCTTTTTCATTCGTCTCAACATCAAGGTATACAAAGAAAACACCGAGAGAGAAACAAGCTCGAAGCCTAACATATCAAAACATTAAGAAGGCGCCCATTGTTATCTACCACCATCATTAAACGTGACCACGAAACACAAGTTCGAAAAGCATCACTTAGTTGGCCGATAAACACACTACATCTCGAAAGGAAGAGCACTTCTAGTAATTAAGCAAAGCGTGAAATGCATCAGGAACATATTTGATGACCAAAACGCAATTGGGAACCAAACAAAGGCAAAAAAAAAAAAACGAATGAGGCCAAACAGATCTGGCTCGGGCATTAGGTCGAACACTCGGGACGCGCTTATGTGGTAACGAAAGAAAAACGAACCGCCAAGGCTCAAACTCGCGCCGAGACTCATGACAACCAACATTCAAAATGCAGAAGCGAGGCAATAGGACGACGTGACCGGAATTAGCGCGAAACGGAAGACCACGAACCCCGGCTCAACGTACCTAATGACGGGGCCGAAACGGAGCAATCAAAGGACGAGGAGGAAGACGAGTTGCTCGCCGGAGGTGACCCTACCCAACTCGGCGATGGCGAACAGAGGGCGAGCTCTTGGTATAACGGACTTAGTCCGGTCGCCTAGCGACATGACCGAGCCATGATCCTCGGGCCAAGACGGGTTCTAGACTAAGGAAAGCAGAATATGCGACTGCTCTGGAAACGTGCGTCGAGAAAGGGAAACCTTACGCCGTCGACCAAGGCTCAGTTGTAGTCGTCACTGGAGCGGCCTTCAAGGCCTTGGCTCTCGCTTATACTCTCTTTCGACTCTCTCTTTCCCAGCATTTTTCGATGGATTCTCCCCTCCGATGAACGCTCGACACCTCTTCTTCTCGTCAACGTCCAGCACCCTCCAGTGGCCGAGCCTCACTCCCCCTCTGCTCGAGCACGCTGCCTCTCTCCTCTCTCTAATGGCCGAAGCTTTTTCTGTGTCTTTTGCTCCCGTCACAGCTCGTTGCTCACCCTTCCGATCACCCGCACGTCACCCTTCCTTCCCCCCTCACGGACGCGGTCTCTATTGAAGAAAGAATGAAGGCCGGGCTGGGCCCTCTCTTTAAATTTCAGATGGGCTATTGAGGACAACAAAAGAAACAGACGAAATAGGCTCGAAGGGAAGTGAGTTGGATGCATGGACTAAAAGAAATAACAGAAATAAAAGAAAGGGGTCGGCCACGTGGACTTGGCGGGCGTGAAATTTGCCAAAGAGAATGGTCTCAGAATTTTATTACCATTTTTTTATCTCTATTTTTTATGTCCAGTCTTTTGCTATTTATCTTTTTCTATATTTTTTATATTTTTGCGAAATAAATGGATATTTAAAATGTTGATAAAAATTCGGGTGTCAACTATTCCGAGATAAATTGAATATTGGTTTTGATGTGAATGTTGCTAATTGTTTGCTTAACTTTGAGAGTGCATATGGTGAATGACTGAATGACAAAACCGGCACTCATGAGCAGGTACCCTGAGAACAATGGTCTAAGGAGGCGGCGGTTGAATAGAGTCAGTGGTGATGATAGGCCCATGTCCAATCCGGTCTTTAATCTTTTGTACTAGCCTTAGATTAGTGTAGTCTTAATTAGGCTGGTTTAGACACTTGTCAGTAATTAGCCCAGGTTATAGTTAATAAAACCAATTTAGACTTAGTCTTGCCTTTTAAATAAGTGACTAGGGTAATCTAGCCTATGCTTCACTTTAATCAATTCATTAGACTTAGGCTCACCTTAGTGTCAAATAGTAAGCTTCCCAAGGATCATGTCTCGAGACTCAATAACAAGACATTGCATATTCTTTGTTTGACTTTGTATCGAGTTCTACATTTTCACACTTTGATAGATGCTTTCAATAACTT